>JAYESA010000011.1:148728624-148951124 GCA_036927795.1 Iris macrosiphon
AAGCGATGAGGATATTGGGCATGTTCGTGATGCTTATAATTATGTCCATATTGGACTAATATAGCTCGAGCTAAGAAAAAATTTGCTATTATCAGTCATACTACTGAAAAAACAAAATTGCCATTAATGATCTTAATAAAAGTATTCAAGTAATTAATGGTCACTCTTCTAATGCTTCTGAAATGTCAGAAGAAGATCAACAAACTGAGGATCAAGCTAAGAATGACATTCGTCCACAAGAAATTGATGATCTTCAGAAAACCTTTGTTGAATCTAAGAATGATTCTAGAATACAAGCGGTTAAATATGGCAAACCGAATTTAATGAAATATTATTATCAAAGACCTAACCAGGATAAGAAGGATGGGAAGCTGAACGCTTGAAAGGAATTTTATTGATAATAGTAATATTACAGAGGTACACTCAAAGCAAACTAAACAAAAGGGCAGAGTAACAACACACTAGCATAAAAACCTGCATAACAGAGAGGTCTAGGCCTCTATCTATAATACATGAGAGTCGGTATCGACCGACTAAACAACTGACAGGTGCACGTAGAGAAACTGGCAGCTGCAGGTAAGATTCCTCCTTTTCTTCGCTGAGGTGAGTGCACGTCAACGTCACCTTTTACTTTTTCACTTTACATTTCCACCGTCCACGTAGCAGCAATTATGCTGAAAAGCAAAGTGGATGGGATCCACCATTGTCGGGAAATAATTAAAGAGATTCTCTTTTGAAAAAGTAAATGAACAGTAGTTGCCACCTGTATTCTTGGCAACAGTGCCTCTTTAGTGTATGCTAGCATCACTGCTTTCGTCATCAGAGGGAGTAGTGACTCTCCTGTGCATCTTTTTGAAGAAGGTTTCTGAATCTTCTTCTTCATGTTCCGATTTTGTGGAACTAACAGACATAGTATCTGTCTCAAATATTGAATCAAATTGAGTCTGCATATATTTTAAGCATTTTTTCTTTAATTCTTCCTCGGTAATTCGAGGATTCTGTCTCCTCAGAGACTCCTTTAGCTTCTTTAAAGGACTATCATCCATTATTTCCTTTTTGAGCTTGGCTTCAACAAGGATCTCATTTTCCTTGATCGACTTTTGTACAATTTGTACTTTCTTTTTTTTATCTAACCTGTTCCACCATTTAATCAGAAATTTTCTGGCTAGAACAGGAAAATTAAGAGCATTAAATTCATATTTAATTATCCATTTAAAAATATATGGGATTTCGAAATGGATAAAAAAGTACATAGTACTCTCCCCCTCAAAAAGTTGATCTGTATTCTGGCAGAGAGGATAGGATTGAGCCCAAGTTGCAAATAATTCTTGCAACGATGGTGGAAGAATTTCCAGTGTGGCTCCAAATTGTAACCACCATCTAATAAACCAAGTTGGTATGTCCTGTTTAAGGATTTCAGGACAAATACGAATAAACCAAGAGTATTTTTGCTTACTATTGTCAAAATAAAACACTTTGGTAAATGCCTCAATATAATTCCAGTAAGAATAAGGCATATTGATATTCTTTTCTTTGTGAACTAACATTTTACTTCGATTTGGGTGTAATCCCCATGATTGAGGAGTAATTATGTGACGTATAATTATCTTACTATAATTTACATCACTTCTGAAGTCATTGGCCTTCTGATAGAAATGCTCTATCACAACAGATTTTGTTGTAAGCAGAATTCCTTCATAAACATTTCTATCTTTTCCCTGTACTGGAAACATATTATTTTTCAGATATTTTTCTTTTATTCTCCAGGGATCATCCATCATTGGGATGTCAGATTTCTCCAGTTGAAGTATTTCTTCTGTGTGATTATTCTGAATGAAAATTGTTTCGACCTCAACTGCTTGCTTATAAGAAGAAACATTGGTTTCTTCGAAGTCTTGAACTTCTTTATTTGAAGGTTTTCCTTTTTCAAGAATAATTTTCTTGGATTTTTGGTACTTTGGCTCATTGGAGCTTGAAGCCATGGGCCTAGGAACCCATGGTTGTTTTCCTTTATTTCTTTGACTCATTATCCTGCAAAAATTCACGAGTCAAAAAATTAGGAAGTGAATTGTCAGTTCCTTTAATATATTCAATATCAAAATTAAATATTGCTAATTCAGATTGCCATCTAGCAAATATCTGTTTAGATGCTAAATTTTTAACATCTTTTTCTAAAACAGTTTTAGCAGAACTACAATCAATTCTTAATAAGAATTTTTTATTAAGTAAATCATCTTGAAATTTATGTATACATTGAATAATAGAAAGAATTTCTTTCTTTATAGTTGAGTATTTAATTTGAGTATCATTCCATTTTCCTGAATGATATCTCACAAGTTCTTCTTTATTGGTGTTTGGGTTTAATTGTTTCAGTATTCCCCCATAACCAATGTCACTTGCATCAGTTTCAACTATTTTAAACCATTCAACATTTGCTAAATGTAGACAAGGTAAATTTTTAACCTTTTGTTTTATTAATTTTACTGCTTCAGTGTGACTAGTAGTCCATGGAGCAGGATTCTTTTTTAATCTTTGATACAAAATTTTTGTATCAGCAGCAATATTCTTGTAAAACTCAGAGACATAATTTAATACTCCAAGAAATCGCTATAACTGCTTATTATCAGTTATTTCATCAGGAAATTTAGAAGCAAATTCGATACTTCTATCAATTGGAATTATTGTATTGTTTACAATATTATGTCCCAAAAATCTTATTTTCTGCTGAAAAAGTTTCATTTTTGGGGCAGAAATCACTAAGCCATTTTTTATAACTAAGTGTTTAAACACATTAAGGTGTTTAAAATGTTCTTCTATGGTATTAGAGAAGATTAAAATGTTATCAATATATGACAATATAAAACTAGAATATTGGATGAATATTTCATTCATTATATTCTGAAATTCTGAAGGAGCATTCTTCAGACCAAATGGCATGACATTCCATTCATAGTGGCCAAATGGAACAGTAAAAATAGTCTTGTACCTATCCTTTTCATTTATTTGTATTTGCCAGTAACCTGATTTCAGGTCAAATTTGAAAAAAATTCTTGCTTTGCATACTCTATTGAGCAAGTCCCTTTTATTAGGGATTGGATATCTAATCTATTTCAAAACCTTATTTAAAGGTTTATAATTAATAACAAGTCTTGGTACTCCCCTTTCTCTTTCAGCATTGTTATTAACATAAAATGCTGTGCAACTCCATGGAGAGTAGGATTTACGAATTAATTTCTTGTCCAATAAGTCTTGGATTTATTTCTTGCATAGTTCAAGATATTCTTGATTCATCTGACAAGGTCTTGCCTTGGTCGGAATATCCTTTTTATTAAAGGATTCTTCATATGGAAGAGAAACAATATGTTATTTTCTATCCCAGAAAGCATTTGGGATATTACTACAAGTGTGTAGTTTGAAGTCTTCCTCAACTTGTTGTATTCTTTTTTGGATTTCCAATTGTTGTAACTGCTGGGTTATAGTAACCTGAGCAAGTTCTTCCTTTAAGAAATTAATTTGATTTTCTTTCAAATTAACTTCATTAAGGATTTTAACAAATGGGTTTGTTATAAATTCAAAAGTTATTCTTCTGCCTTTATAACAAGTAGTAATTCCTTCCTTTGTAATCTCATTAATTGGCATGAGTTTTTCTAAGAAAGGAGTTCCTAGAATAACATGCTGAGATATTTTCTTTACAACTATTAGATGTACAGGAATAAAAATATCATCCTTACAAATATTTATATCAGTTATTTTGTAAGGAGTAGCAAGTACTTTATTATTAGCAGCACTAAGTGTCTGAGTAGTTCGTTCGCAATATTTTATCGGAACTACTCCTTCTTTGACACAATTAAGGTCTGCACCACTATCAACAAGTGCAATCAGATTAGTTAAATAATACTCATTATTAACGAGCATATTTATTTTAATATACCATTTATGGATAATAAATAAATCCATTTTTTGGAGGAAACTATTTTTCCCATTCCCATCTTCTGAGTTTATCTGTCTCTGTCCTGATTGAACAGACTGATTCTCCCCCTCTTATTCTTGTGAACAGGAAGAATTAACAGAAGATTCACCCATTGATGGGGTAATGGTACGAGATAGATTAATTCGTTCTAGTTTATCCAGTCTTTTCTGGATAGATTGATCTTGAGATTTTAAATTTTTAATCTCAATCTTCAAAGTCTTTATTTCAGACTGAAGTTCCTGAATAGTAACAGGTTTAGTCTGCTTACCTCTATAGCGAGATATTACTTCAGCCATATTGTAAGCTTCAGGAGGAGTAGTCCGAATAGGACCATTATCCTTATTCAATTCTTCTCCAATTGCTTCTATAATTTTATTTTTTATTTTCTGTACTGATATTATCAGTTAACAAGGCTTCAATAATATCCTTTTTCTCATTGAGAGTTAAGGTATTTATGGATAGCCCATTCATTTCTACTATAGATTTATAATAGTTAATGTCTTTCTGTGTAACACATTCGTTACATTGACAATTCTCACCACATTCATTTTCTGATGAACTATTAATTTCATCATTAGATTCATCATTGGATGAACTTTCTTCATAGTCAGAATTAATCATTAATTTGTAAAGAGTTTTTCTTAACCCTTCATCTTCAATTTCTTCTAATTTCTTTTTTGTATAACATTTGTTAGCATAATGGCCTAATTTGCCACATTTGTAACATTTAATGGTATTTTTCTTAGAAAATTTCTTCTTCCTACTGTCCTTATTAACAGTAGTATTTTGTTTCTTGATGGATATTTCTTTCTTTTATAAGGTCTCTTGTAGTCCTTATAATCCTTCACTTTCTTCTTCCCCTTATTAGGAAGAGGTTTGAAAGTATCCATCGCAAACTGGTCACAAAATTCTCCCAGTTGTCTCCTCTCAGAGATTCTCTGAGATTTCAATTGATTTCATAACTTTAAATTGTTACATAAAGCTAGACCTTCTTCAATACACTTATTGATCAAATTTCCATAAGTGTAATTAGAATAAGGTATAACACCATTATTTTGGTTTCTCAATCCTTGCCTTATTCTTTCTGCAAAGAGATTAGGAAGCCCATCAATAAACTTTGACTTCCAGTGAGCATTATTAGCATCACCAAGCAACATTACTCTACTTAGGAAAGTATCCTTGTACCATCTAAAGTGAGTAAGTGTTGGGCATCTTAAATTTTGAAGAAGAGTTCTCACTCTTTCTCCATGATCAGATATGCCTCCTGTAAAGTGTTCCAGGATAGTAATAATAAGAGTATAAACCGCATCAGGTTTAGTTGTCTGAATATCATTCTCAGAACTAGTTTTGGTTTTTACAGTACTTAATATTTCTTGCCTTTGAGAGTCAGTTAAACAATTGTTCCACCAACCCCTCAGAGTGCCTGTAAAACCATAAGTTATGAACTGTGCAATTTTCTTATCGCTATTCCCAGTAGCTTTTGCTACATTAGAATACATCATCATTCGATGCAATTGATCATGAATTTGTTTTTCTGTAAGACCATCTATGTTCCATTCATAGATCTCTCACCCACTATAATGATTTTGAATGATAGTATCATTCTCTTCGAATAACACATCAGTGGGAGTAGGTCTTTGATAATAATATTTTATTAAATTCGGTTTGCCATATTTAACCGCTTGTATTCTAGAATCATTCTTAGATTCAACAAAGGTTTTCTGAAGATCATCAATTTCTTGTGGACGAATGTCATTCTCAGCTTGATCCTCAGTTTGTTGATCTTCTTCTGACATTTCAGAAGCATTAGAAGAGTGACCATTAATTACTTGAATACTTTTATTAAGATCATTAATGGCAATTTTGTTTTTATCAGTAGTATGACTGATAATAGCAAATTTTTGCTTAGCTCGAGCTATTAGCTCTCGCAATTCTTGTTCTTCAGCATTAATAGTCTGAAGATTACTCTTTTTGAACTAAGCTATTAGCTCCTGGATATCTTCTTTTGTGACTTCTGAGGTTTTAGACATTTTAAACCCTTTAACCTCAGGAGGAGGTTTTAAAGAGATATTAGAAGTCTCTTTAAAAGAGTTTTTCCCAGAATAGTCTATTTGTTTTATTTTATCTAATTTATGTAATAATTTTTCTAAGGCAGTTTCAATCATGGTCAATTGTTGACCCATGACTTGAATAGACACATTAGTGTAATTATTCTGCCTTAAAGCTTTCTGTAATTCAGTTATGACTGTTTCTTTACTGTCAATTATTTTGATAAAAGAGACAGCATCAAATTTGTCTGTCTTATTTTTGACAGTAAGTTTGATTGGATCACTTGGTGGGTACATTGATCTAGTTGTACCACTACTGGATCCTGTATCGGTATTCCAGATTTTATAATATTCTTCTAACACATTTATTTGTGTTGATTCTGTGCCCACATATTTTTGGACAAACCAATTAATAAAAGGTATTTTTTTCTTTTTCTTTTCTAGATGATTATAATATTCATCTTTAAATTTATATCTGTGTTTAGTGGAATAAGTTTTCTCAAACCATTCCACAAATTCTTTCTTCTCATAGTACATTCTATTGAGAATGTCCCGAACTTCTTGAGGAACTTTAAATCCCATTAAAAAGAAGTAAATTCCATTTCCGACATTGTCGGAGAGCTTATCTTGCTCTTTTCCTTATACAAGGGATGTGCTATTGCATCATCAGTAATTTTAATTTTATTGACTTCTTCTTTATTAGAAGAGGTTGATCCAACTGTAGAAGGTAAAGATTTTCTTCCTGATATCGATAATCTCGATATATCAGTAGGAGTAAATCTTACTTCTACTTCTCCATCATTAGTCTGGATTATTTGGTCAATGTCTGTATTCACTATTGGTTGTGATAACACAGCTTGACTTAAAATCCATTCTTTTGGGAAATTAATTTCATCCCATCTAATAATTCTATTTGTTGCTACTTTAGATGTCAACAAATTTATTTCTATCAAAGTAGTCTTACCAGGTGTAGTAATATGCCTAGCATTCGGGGCAATAGTGTTCATTACCTTGTAATGAATTCTATAGATTATTGCTATAGTTTCAGATCCTGGTAGGAAGTTGTAACCATAAGTTTTCAAATTCAAGGTTACAGATTCATATAGATGATTATCTGTCATTGACAGAGTTAAATTTGGATAGACATTAAAATAAACTGGTCCATGGCAGAGACTAGTCTGCATGACTCCCATTAGAGTTTGGTTCCAGTCTAAGCATCTTGCATCTCTGAGAGATATCATTATTGATGCATTTAACCCTGGTAAAGTCAAGGGTTTAAACGCAAATTGTATTAGTCCAATATGGACATAATTATAGGCATCACGAACATGCCCAATATCCTCATCGCTTATTAGCTGAAAGAAATGCTCTGTGTTATTCACAGAAACAGTTCTTTCCATTGTTTTAATTGAAATAGAAGATTTAAAGTCAAAAGTACCAATTTGGTAAATTTCTTTTGGCTTTACCTTTGGAATTGTCCATTTGTTTAATTCCTCTAATTCAGAGGGATACTCAACATTTTGAGCATTCTTAACAGATTTACAAGGTAATGAACACTATTGCCCCGAATGCTAGGCATATTACTACACCTGGTAAGACTACTTTGATAGAAACAAATTTGTTGACATCTAAAGTAGCAACAAATAGAATTATTAGATGGGATGAAATTAATTTCCCAAAAGAATGGATTTTAAGTCAAGCTGTGTTACCACAACCAATAGTGAATACAGACATTGACCAAATAATCCAGACTAATGATGGAGAAGTAGAAGTAAGGTTTACTCCTACTGATATATCGAGATTATCGATATCAGGAAGAAAAATCTTTACCTTCTACAGTTGGATCAACCTCTTCTAATAAAGAAGAAGTCAATAAAATTAAAATTACTGATGATGCAATAGCACATCCCTTGTATAAGGAAAAGAGCAAGATAAGCTCTCCGACAATGTCAAAAATGGAATTTACTTTTTTTTAATGGGATTTAAAGTTCCTCAAGAAGTTTGGGACATTCTCAATAGAATGTACTATGAGAAGAAAGAATTTGTGGTAATTAATGGTCACTCTTCTAATACTTCTAAAATGTCAGAAGAAGATCAACAAACTGAGGATCAAGCTGAGAATGACATTCGTCCACAAGAAATTGATGATCTTCAGAAAACCTTTGTTGAATCTAAGAATGATTCTAGAATACAAGCGGTTAAATATGGCAAACCGAATTTAATAAAATATTATTATCAAAGACCTACTCCCACTGATGTGTTATTCGAAGAGAATGATACTATCATTCAAAATTATTATAGTGGGGGAGAGATCTATGAATGGAACATAGATGGTCTTACAGAAAAACAAATTCATGATCAATTGCATCGAATGATGATGTATTCTAATGTAGCAAAAGCTACTGGGAATAGCGATAAGGAAATCGCACAGTTCATAACTTGTGGTTTTACAAGCACTCTGAGGGGTTGGTGGAACAATTGTTTAACTGACTCTCAAAGGCAAGAAATATTAAGTGCTGTAAAAACCGAAACTAGTTCTGAGAATGATATTCAGACAACTAAACCTGATACGGTTTATACTCTTATTATTACTATCCTGGAACACTTTACAGGAGGTATATCTGATCATGGAGAAAGAGTGAGAACTCTTCTTCAAAATTTAAGATGCCCAACACTTACTCACTTTAGATGGAACAAGGATACTTTCCTAAGTAGAGTAATGTTGCTTGGTGATGCTAATAATGCTCACTAGAAGTCAAAATTTATTGATGAGCTTTCTAATCTCTTTGCAGAAAGAATAAGACAAGGATTGAGAAACCAAAATAATGGTGTTATACCTTATTCTAATTACACTTATGGAAATTTGATCAATAAGTGTATTGAAGAAGGTCTAGCTTTATGTAATGATTTAAAGTTACGAAATCAATTGAAATCTCAGAGAATCTCTGAGAGGAGACAACTGGGAGAATTTTGTGACCAGTTTGCGATGGATACTTTCAAACCTCTTCCTAATAAGGGGAAGAAGAAAGTGAAGGATTATAAGGACTACAAGAGACCTTATAAAAGAAAGAAATATCCATCAAAGAATCAAAATACTACTGTTAATAAGGACAGTAGGAAGAAGAAATCTTCTAAGAAAAATACCATTAAATGTTACAAATGTGGCAAATTAGGCCATTATGCTAACAAATGTTATACAAAAAAGAAATTAGAAGAAATTGAAGATGAAGGGTTAAGAAAAACTCTTTACAAATTAATGATTAATTCTGAATATGAAGAAAGTTCATCCAATGATGAATCTAATGATGAAATTAATAGTTCATCAGAAAATGAATGTGGTGAGAATTGTCAATGTAACGAATGTGTTACACAGAAAGACATTAACTATTATAAATCAATAGTAGAAATGAATGGACTATCCATAAATACCTTAACTCTCAATGAGAAAAAGGATATTATTGAAGCCTTGTTAACTGATAATATCAGTACAGAAATAAAAAATAAAATTATAGAAGCAATTGGAGAAGAATTGAATAAGGATAATGGTCCTATTCGGACTACTCCTCCTGAAGCTTACAATATGGCTGAAGTAATATCTCGCTATAGAGGTAAGCAGACTAAACCTGTTACTATTCAGGAACTTCATTCTGAAATAAAGACTTTGAAGATTGAGATTAAAAATTTAAAATCTCAAGATCAATCTATCCAGAAAAGACTGGATAAACTAGAACGAATAATCTATCTCGTACCATTACCCCATCAATGGGTGAATCTTCTGTTAATTTCCTGTTCACAAGAACAAGAGGGGGAGAATCAGTCTGTTCAATCAGGACAGAGACAGATAAACTCAGAAGATGGGAATGGGAAAAATAGTTTCCTCCAAAAAATAGATTTATTTATTACCCATAAATGGTATATTAAAATAAATATGCTCGTTAATAATGAGTATTATTTAACTAATCTGATTGCACTTGTTAATAGTGGTGCATACCTTAATTGTGTCAAAGAAGGAGTAGTTCCGATAAAATATTGCGAACGAACTACTCAGACACTTAGTGCTGCTAATAATAAAGCACTTACTACTCCTTACAAAATAACTGATGTAAATATTTGTAAGGATGATATTTGTATTCCTGTACATCTAATAGTTGTAAAGGAAATATCTCAGTATGTTATTCTAGGAACTCCTTTCTTAGAAAAACTTATGCCAATTAATGAGATTACAAAGGAAGGAATTACTACTTGTTATAAAGGCAGAAGAATAACTTTTAAATTTATAACAAACCCAATTGTTAAAATCCTTAATAAAGTTAATTTGAAAGAAAATCAAATTAATTTCTTAAAGGAAGAACTTGCTCAGGTTACTATAACCCAGCAGTTACAATAATTGGAAATCCAAAAAAGAATACAACAAGTTGAGGAAGACTTCAAACTACACACTTGTAGTAATATCCCAAATGCTTTCTGGGATAGAAAACAACATATTGTTTCTCTTCCATATGAAGAATCCTTTAATGAAAAGGATATTCCGACCAAGGCAAGACCTTGTCAGATGAATCAAGAATATCTTGAACTATGCAAGAAAGAAATCCAAGACTTATTGGACAAGAAATTAATTCGTAAATCCTACTCTCCATGGAGTTGCACAGCATTTTATGTTAATAACAATGCTGAAAGAGAAAGGGGAGTACCAAGACTTGTTATTAATTATAAACCTTTAAATAAGGTTTTGAAATGGATTAGATATCCAATTCCTAATAAAAGGGACTTGCTCAATAGAGTATGCAAAGCAAGAATTTTTTCCAAATTTGACCTGAAATCAGGTTACTGGCAAATACAAATAAATGAAAAGGATAGGTACAAGACTGCTTTTACTGTTCCCTTTGGCCACTATGAATGGAATGTTATGCCATTTGGTCTGAAGAATGCTCCTTCAGAATTTCAGAATATAATGAATAAAATATTCATCCAATATTCTAGTTTTATATTGTCATATATTGATGATATTTTAATCTTCTCTAATACCATAGAAGAACATTTTAAACACCTTAATGTGTTTAAACACTTAGTTATAAAAAATGGCTTAGTAATTTCTGCCCCAAAAATGAAACTCTTCCAGCAGGAAATAAGATTTTTGGGACATAATATTGTAAATAATACAATAATTTCAATTGATAGAAGTATCGAATTTGCTTCTAAATTTCCTGATGAAATAACTGATAATAAGCAGTTATAGCGATTTCTTGGAGCATTAAATTATGTCTCTGAGTTTTACAAGAATATTGCTGCTGATACAAAAATTTTGTGTCAAAGATTAAAAAAGAATCCTGCTCCATGGACTACTAGTCACACTGAAGCAGTAAAATTAATAAAACAAAAGGTTAAAAATTTACCTTGTCTACATTTAGCAAATGTTGAATGGTTTAAAATAGTTGAAACTGATGCAAGTGACATTGGTTATGGGGGAATACTGAAACAATTAAACCCAAACACCAATAAAGAAGAACTTGTGAGATATCATTCAGGAAAATAGAATGATACTCAAATTAAATACTCAACTATAAAGAAAGAAATTCTTTCTATTATTCAATGTATACATAAATTTCAAGATGATTTACTTAATAAGAAATTCTTATTAAGAATTGATTGTAGTTCTGCTAAAACTGTTTTAGAAAAAGATGTTAAAAATTTAGCATCTAAACAGATATTTGCTAGATGGCAATCTGAATTAGCAATATTTGATTTTGATATTGAATATATTAAAGGAACTGACAATTCACTTCCTGATTTTTTGACTCGTGAATTTTTGCAGGATAACGAGTCAAAGAAATAAAGGGAAACAACCATGGGTTCCTAGGCCCATGGCTTCAAGCTCCAATGAGCCAAAGTACCAAAAATCCAAGAAAATTGTTCTTGGAAAATGTGTCACGCCCCAGTCCCAAAATAGCTAGGGACTGGACGCGTGATAATGGCCAGCAGCATGCACCGATGGACAAACCCAATTTAATGGATCCATCGGGCATACTTAAGCTGTATTACATCAGTCAGGGTATTACTTTGCTCATCCACAGATATAAGATATCAACATCATCAAGTGAAATATTAAACAACAACAGTCTAAGTAAATAAAATCGGAGAACAATCCGATATTAAGTTTGTTTACAATATTCTCAGAATCAGGAAATAAAGAGTTTAATTAAACAGGAAATAAGTCCATTTTGCCATAAAACTGAGCAGGGCGAAGCAATTGTTCAGGAGAAGTCCTCAGCGATCACCTCGTCCTCAGGTTCAGGTACTGCTCCGAGTAGTGCCCCTGTTCCGTACACCTCAGGGTAGCTCTCGTCTGCTATAACTGGAGAACAAAACCAGGTCCTCAGCGGGACGTAACAAGGTACAGAAGAATACGAGCCATAATACAGTGAATGAGCATGCAAGTCAACCAAAATGTTAAACACAAGAGAAGCACAAGAAATTAATAAGTTTAAGACAGTGGCATGCCGATGTTGCTATCAAACAAATCTGGGTAAATAATTAAACTAGCTAAGTGATCAAGCAAGTTGAGAGTTATTAATCATACTTCAGGCTGAGACTACTACAGGATCAGTGACAAGAAACCATAGCAGTATTTTCTCGAAGGGCCAGTACAGGTGCCAAAGCTCTGTGTCAGAGACTAGGACACTTCCAGATAACCAGATATATATATATAATATAATCAGCCTTGATATGGTAATACTCTCCCCACCCAATGAATCTCACATCACAGATCTCAATGTTCATGTTACGCAAGATTGAAACTAATGCAGTCAGTCATTTATTAAGTTCTAAGAAAATAAGCTTAAATCATGAAATCTATATCCTATTATGAAACTCCTTGAAAATCAGGAAGATTCTATATCATGCTTCGTGTCAGGTGTCCTGGGTATAAAGTACTGGATAGGGCAAGTACAACAGTCACAGAATTTAAGGCAAGAGAATCAAAATGAATCAATAAACTGCATTTATGGCAAGGTACACTTGCCTGGATTTTTGGTTCCAAATGTTGCTCTGGCTTCAGCTGGATTTCCAAGCAGTACTCCGGTTGCTGAAATAGACATCACCATCAGGTCCAGAATACTTCAATCAGCTAGGAACGCCTGTCCTTGAGTCCAATTTGGAGACAAGGGCAAAAACGTCATTTTCGGGTCAAGGCGGGGTCCAAATGTGGGCCGCTTTGCACCGAAAAATGTGCCAGGGTCAAAGGTCTCAAAAACAGTCCAACTTAGTGTCAACAGGTCAGGAACGATGATACGAACCCAACAGAACTTCCAGAATTGGATTCCGATGAGCCGTTCTCAAAATCGCCCGTCGGATGGAGCCCGTGGGGCCCACGACACACGATTTTGTCAACGTTCTCAGAATCGAACCAAACTTGGCTCACAGGACCATCGTATTGCTACGAGTCCAATGGCGCAAGTTTCGTCTCGATCTGACTTGTGTACACTAAGTTACAGCGAGAAACAGAAAGTACGGATACGGGACGATGTCCGCGGATACGCACTGATTTCGGTGTGCACGCACATCCAAATCAGCTTCTGCGAAAGCCCGCACGTCCGTATCAACGACGCACACGTATCGGTGAAGACCGCACGTGACCAAGTCGTCCCGTTTGGCGGGGCGTACTCGATTCCGGGGTGAAACAGGGCTAAGTTTTTCCTGTTTTTGGATCGCGGTGTGCGATCACCACAGGACGCGATGCCCCGAGCGGTTTGTCCGGGCACCGAGAGGGTCATACAGGCTACACAATACAATTTACAGAATCGAATTCCGAGCTACGAGTCAAAAGTTACGAATACCTGAAGTGGATCTGAAAAACCCGAGTCCTCGTGTCCTGTGTCCTGGATACTGTGTCCGACACAGAAATTAGGGTTTACTGTTCCTGTGTCGAACTCTCTGTGTCCGTGTCTTGGATTGGCTGTGTCCGGTCAACCCTAGGGCATCTGTGTCCGTGTCTTGGAGGCCAGAGTCGAGCCGGAGGGAGACTGGGCGGAGGCGTGCTGCTCGGCGTCGGTCGGAATGCGATCGGGCGGCCGGAGCTACGGGAGTAAGGCGGCAGCGGGGGCCAGGCGGTGACGGGGAAGAAGGGGGATGAAGGAGGATGACATGGGTGGCTGGGCGGCCTCGCGGGTGCTGGTCTCGGGGTCTGGAGGCGCTGGCGGCACGGCGGCACGGCGAGGGGAGGTGAGCGTCGGCGGAGGGGAGAGAAGAGATGGCCGGCTGGGGGATTTTATAGAGGCGAAGGAGGAAGGTGTTAGGTCGACCGACGGTTACGAGTAGGGGAAGAGGCTGGGGGAGAGGAGCAGCCGACGGCGGCCGTTGGCAGCGGCGGGAGGCCAATCGACAGCCGTTGGCCGGACGGAGGGGAGGCCATCGGTCGTCCAGGGGCGGTTTGGGAGAGAGAGGGATCGGGTCGGGTGGCTGCGGGTTCGGGTCTGTCGGACCCGACCCGACCCGATAGCCCCGCGGGCCGGGCTAGATTGGTGGGCTGGGCCGCTCTGAATTTAAAAATAATTATCAAATAATTAAATAAATAAGTAATTTCAAAATAATAGTTATTAGGTGTTTAAAAATCATCCGGGGTCCAATAAATTCCCGGAAAATTACCATATTTCTAGTTTTTCATTTTACACCATAAAATATTATTTTCATAATATTTTAATATTAATTAATAACAATTAAAAATCCTTTAATTATAAAACACCTTAATTTAATTCCAGAAAAATATCAGAAAATTACAGTAAATTGGGGAAAAATTCTATATTATCAAATTTTGAAAATCAGGGGATTACAATATACCCCCCCTTAAGAGGATTGCGTCCTCGCAATCAAAATAACAGCTCAACAGAGATGACACGATTTCAAAATTTTATTTGAATCACAATACAATCAAGGTTCAGGGCTTGAACATATAGGAAAAATCATTTCCCTAAGTAGAAATTATGCAATTTCCCAAATATGGGAAATCTAAAAAGTTACAGTTTTAGAAAACCAGGTTATTTTCAAAACTTATCAGGTCAACAATTCTAGGTTATTATCAAGTTCAAAACTAGGTTATCAATTGTTAGCAAGTTAAAATTATCAGGTTAAGGTTATCAGGTCAAGTCTGGGGTCACGAACCAGCAGGCACAACTAAAGAAATGCTAGAAACAGAACAACTAAAACTTACTCGCATTAGCAACTCCACGGTTCTGCGCATCTCCCACAGTCATCGCGAAAACTTGGCCGCGTCCTTGAGGTGGTGCTCTCTGATTTTGCTGGGCTTGCTGGTAGGGTGCTGCTTGATGTGCCAAGGGTGGCCTTGGTTGCTGTCCTCCTGGTGCTGGTAGAGCTTGTTGGTTTGCCCTTGGTGTTTCCCTACGATCAGGGCAGTCCTTCACTGCATGCTGTCTGGATCCGCAACTTAAGCATAGTCCATGTTTACGTCTACACTCCTTCTCAACATGGCCTATCTTGCCGCAGTAATAACAAGTAGGAAGAGTCAGGGTTTTGGTTGTAGCTCCCTGTGGTACTTGTTGCAGATGAGGTTTCTTGGCAGCTTCTCCATTGTTTGCTCTGGCTGTTACTGATGTGGAAGGCCTCTTCAGACTGGTTTCTCTCCTGGTGACGCGCTCCATGCGTCGAGCTGCAGCAAGGACATCCGTGTACGAAGTTGGTGCGACAGATCCAATCAGTTTCTGTAGTTCGATGTTGAGTCCGTCGAAAAACTTCTCAGCCTTTTCTACTTCTGTCGGGATCAAGATAGGAGCGAAGCGACTAAGACGAATGAACTCGGCGTTGTATTCTTCCACCGTCATAGCTTCCTGAGTGAGGCGATTGAATTTGTCCCTCAGTTCTGATCGAGCGATAGCAGGTATGTACATCTCCTGGAAGAGTCTGGAGAACTCTTTCCAAGTAACTCGGTCTGGTCCGAGCCTGGTCTCTTCGGATAGCCACCAGTGATGAGCATTGTCCGTCAATTGCATTCTGACGGCAGTCATCCAACGTTCTTGTGGAATCTCAGCTGCTTCTAATTGATGTCGTATGTTGGTAAGCCATTCATGCACTTCTGTTGGTCCCTCCTTGCCAGAGAATGTACGAGGCTTCAGTTGGCGAAAGTCTGTGATAGAGCCCGTCGGTTGTCGTCTAGCTGGTAGGTTGGCCTGCTCCAATACATTTACTAGACTGTTCCTCAAGTACTCAGCCTTGCGACGTTGGGCCTCAGTTTGGACTTGTTGCTGAGCTTGCATCATTGCGTAGAACATCTGGAACATCTGCTGTCCGTCCATTGCTTAGCCTGGTGGAAAGACAGGTATCTGAGGAGTGAACTAGGGCGGAGGTGGAATATCATCACGCCGAAATCGGGAAGATTGCGGATCTGCTTGTCTGCTTCGGTGAGTAGAGGGATCTCCACTCAATAGCGTCGCTTCATCTTCTCCGTAGGTGGCTGCATCACCTATTGGTGTTCTTGCTGTAGTTCCGTCATTTTCTCGTGAATCCATTACTCTGCATCAACAATAAACTATAAGAGGCGCACAGGAGTCAAGGCAAGATGCAAGTCAAAAATTTGTTTAAATATGATACGGATATCAAAAACGATTCATGCAAGTGGTTGAGATCTTAAAACTGATCCTATTCTTATTGCAGGCCTGTTCGGTCCCTAAGTTGAAACCGAACAATTTAGTCATTGACCTGCATGGGCCACCACAAAAACCATGTCATGCCCCAGTCCCAAAATAGCTAGGGACTGGACGCGTGATAATGGCCAGCAGCATGCACCGATGGACAAACCCAATTTAATGGATCCATCGGGCATACTTAAGCTATATTACATCAGTCAGGGTATTACTATGCTCATCCATAGATATAAGATATCAACATCATCAAGTGAAATATTAAACAACAACAGTCTAAGTAAATAAAATCGGAGAACAATCCGATATTAAGTTTGTTTACAATATTCTCAGAATCAGGAAATAAAGAGTTTAATTAAACAGGAAATAAGTCCATTTTGCCATAAAACTGAGCAGGGCGAAGCAATTGTTCAGGAGAAGTCCTCAGCGATCACCTCGTCCTCAGGTTCAGGTACTGCTCCGAGTAGTGCCCCTGTTCCGTACACCTCAGGGTAGCTCTCGTCTGCTATAACTGGAGAACAAAACCAGGTCCTCAGCGGGACGTAACAAGGTACAGAAGAATACGAGCCATAATACAGTGAATGAGCATACAAGTCAACCAAAATGTTAAACACAAGAGAAGCACAAGAAATTAATAAGTTTAAGACAGTGGCATGCCGATGTTGCTATCAAACAAATCTGGGTAAATAATTAAACTAGCTAAGTGATCATGCAAGTTGAGAGTTATTAATCATACTTCAGGCTGAGACTACTACAGGATCAGTGACAAGAAACCATAGCAGTGTTTTCTCGAAGGGCCAGTACAGGTGCCAAAGCTCTGTGTCAGAGACTAGGACACTTCCAGATAACCAGATATATATATATAATATAATCAGCCTTGATATGGTAATACTCTCCCCACCCAATGAATCTCACATCACAGATCTCAATGTTCATGTTACGCAAGATTGAAACTAATGCAGTCAGTCATTTATTAAGTTCTAAGAAAATAAGCTTAAATCATGAAATCTATATCCTATTATGAAACTCCTTGAAAATCAGGAAGATTCTATATCATGCTTTGTGTCAGGTGTCCTGGGTATAAAGTACTGGATAGGGCAAGTACAACAGTCACAGAATTTAAGGCAAGAGAATCAAAATGAATCAATAAACTGCATTTATGGCAAGGTACACTTGCCTGGATTTTCGGTTCCAAATGTTGCTCTGGCTTCAGCTAGATTTCCAAGCAGTACTCCGGTTACTGAAATAGACATCACCATCAGGTCCAGAACACTTCAATCAGCTAGGAACGCCTGTCCTTGAGTCCAATTTGGAGACAAGAGCAAAAACGTCATTTTCGGGTCAAGGCGGGGTCCAAATGTGGGCCGCTTTGCACCGAAAAATGCGCCAGGGTCAAAGGTCTCAAAAATAGTTCAACTTAGTGTCAACAGGTCAGGAACGATGATACGAACCCAGCGGAACTTCCAGAATTGGATTCCGATGAGCCGTTCTCAAAATCGCCCGTCGGATGGAGCCTGTGGGGCCCACGACACACGATTTTGTCAACGTTCTCAGAATCGAACCAAACTTGGCTCACAGGACCATCGTATTGCTACGAGTCCAATGGCGTAAGTTTCGTCTCGATATGACTTGTGTACACTAAGTTACAGCGAGAAACAGAAAATACGGATACGGGGCGGTGTCCGCGGATACGCACTGATTCCGGTGTGCACGCACATCCAAATCAGCTTCTGCGAAAGCCCGTACGTCCGTATCAACGACGCACACGTATCGGTGAAGACCGCACGTGACCAAGTCGTCCCGTTTGGCGGAGCGTACTCGATTCCGGGGTGAAACAGGGCTAAGTTTTTCCTGTTTTTGGATCGCGGTGTGCGATCACCACAGGACGCGATGCCCCGAGCGGTTTGTCCGGGCACCGAGAGGGTCATACAGGCTACACAATACAATTTACAGAATCGAATTCCGAGCTACGAGTCAAAAGTTACGAATACCTGAAGTGGATCTGAAAAACCCGAGTCCTCGTGTCCTGTGTCCTGGACACTGTGTCCGACACAGAAATTAGGGTTTACTGTTCCTGTGTCAAACTCTCTGTGTCCGTGTCTTGGATTGGCTGTGTCCGGTCAACCCTAGGGCATCTGTGTCCGTGTCTTGGAGGCCAGAGTCGAGCCGGAGGGAGACTGGGCGGAGGCGTGCTGCTCGGCGTCGGTCGGAATGCGATCGGGCGGCCGGAGCTACGGGAGTAAGGTGGCAGCGGGGGCCAGGCGGTGACGGGGAAGAAGGGGGATGAAGGAGGATGACATGGGCGGCTGGGCGGCCTCGCGGGTGCTGGTCTCGGGGTCTGGAGGCGCTGGCGGCACGGCGGCACGGCGAGGGGAGGTGAGCGTCGGCGGAGGGGAGAGAAGAGATGGCCGGCTGGGGGATTTTATAGAGGCGAAGGAGGAAGGTGTTAGGTCGACCGACGGTTACGAGTAGGGGAAGAGGCCGGGGGAGAGGAGCAGCCGACGGCGGCCGTTGGCAGCGGCGGGAGGCCAATCGACAGCCGTTGGCCGGACGGAGGGGAGGCCATCGGTCGTCCAGGGGCGGTTTGGGAGAGAGAGGGATCGGGTCGGGTGGCTGCGGGTTCGGGTCTGTCGGACCCGACCCGACCCGATAGCCCCGCGGGCCGGGCTAGATTGGTGGGCTGGGCCGCTCTGAATTTAAAAATAATTATCAAATAATTAAATAAATAAGTAATTTCATAATAATAGTAATTAGGTGTTTAAAAATCATCCGGGGTCCAATAAATTTCCGGAAAATTACCATATTTCTAGTTTTTCATTTTACACCATAAAATATTATTTTCATAATATTTTAATATTAATTAATAACAATTAAAAATCCTTTAATTATAAAACACCTTAATTTAATTCCAGAAAAATATCAGAAAATTACAGTAAATTGGGGAAAAATTCCATATTATCAAATTTTGAAAATCAGGGGGATTACAAAAGGAAAACCTTCAAATTAAGAAGTTCAAGACTTCGAAGAAACCAATGTTTCTTCTTATAAGCAAGCAGTTGAGGTTGAAACAATTTTCACTCAGAATAATCACACAGAAGAAATACTTCAACTGGAGAAATCTGACATCCCAATAATGGATGATCCCTGGAGAATAAAAGAAAAATATCTGGAAAATAATATGTTTCTAGTACAGGAAAAAGATAGAAATGTTTATGAAGGAATTCTGCTTACAACAAAATCTGTTGAGATAGAGCATTTCTATCAGAAGGCCAATGACTTCAGAAGTGATGTAAATTATAGTAAGATAATTATACGTCACATAATTACTCCTCAATCATGGGGATTACATCCAAATTGAACTAAAATGTTAGTTCACAAAGAAAAGAATATCAATATGCCTTATTCTTACTGGGATTATATTGAGGCATTTACCAAAGTGTTTTATTTTGACAATAGTAAGCAAAAATACTCTTGGTTTATTCGTATTTGTCCTGAAATCCTTAAACAGGACATACTAACTTGGTTTATTAGATGGTGGTTACAATTTGGAGCCACACTGGAAATTCTTCCACCATCGTTGCAAGAATTATTTGCAACTTGGGCTCAATCCTATCCTCTCTGCCAGAATGCAGATCAACTTTTTGAGGGGGAGAGTACTATGTACTTTTTTATCCATTTCGAAATCCCATATATTTTTAAATGGATAATTAAATGTGAATTTAATGCTCTTAATTTTTCTGTTCTAGCCAGAAAATTTCTTATTAAATGGTGGAACAGGTTAGATGAAAAAGAGAAAGTACAAATTGTACAAAAGTCGATCAAGGAAAATGAGATCCTTGTTGAAGCCAAGCTCAAAAAGGAAATAATGGATGATAGTCCTTTAAAGAAGCTAAAGGAGTCTCTGAGGAGACAGAATCCTATATATATATGTTGTTAGTATTAGGTATTTGGTAATATGTAATAGTTTAATATGATAGTTATAGTTTAGTATTGGGTATTAACTATATATGCACTAGGATTGACTTACCTTGGGATACCAAGGTAATGTCAAGGTAATTGGGTTGATTCTCAAGGTATTGGGTTTGAGTTCGAGATGGGGGTTTAGTAGTGAGATACGCATTGGTTCAAAACTAAGGTATCCTACTTGCATTAGTTAGCTAAGCTACAATATATATTGTCTTGTATATATATATATATATATATATATATATATATATATATATATATAAATTACTATTTTCGTATCTTAAAACTTGCGTATCTTAGGATACGGTATCTTGTTGGTTTTCATAGTATCATAGAATAGCTAGTGTGGCCTAGATGCATAGTGTTTAGACCAAATATCCTAGAAATTGACTCATACAACCTAGAAATAGCTAGTTTGACCAAGTTTGACTAGTTTGGCATAGAGTTGACATAGTTTGACTATTTTGATTTAAAAATGGCTTTATGACCTAGAAGTTGAATAGTTTAACTTAATTTTATTCCAACACCTTGTATTAATACAATATTCCATATATAAGTCCGTATGACCCCAGTTTGGACACAGTTTGACATTTATTGCTCTGGACGGCAGGCGAGTACATTCTCTAATAGTTTTCATTATTTGATAATTACTATAATGCAAGTATTTAGAAATATTTTACATGAATCTTGACACATTGGTACACGGACTAGTATACACATGGATCAGTCATGGGATATTATATATATTATTCATTAACTTAGACAATGTTTCAATGTTCAATGTTTAACTTAGACAATGTTTCAATGTTTAACCTAGACAATATTTTAATGTCCAATGTTCAATGTTTAAATTAGAAAATGTTCAATATTCAGTGTTTAATGTTCAATGTTTAATGTTCAAGGTTTATTGTTTACATGGCCTTGAGTATCTTGCATCACAACGTGTCATGATTGGATCCATTATACTAGTTGGGGGAAAGGGAAAGTTTAGCTATATATGTGATCAAATCCTAGACAATGTTCAATATTTAACTTAGACAATGTTTATCCAACGTTAAAGTAGACAATGTTCACCCAAGCCGATCACATATCTAACTAGTATTTCAATCACTTAGCATAGTTACAGTTCTTCACCATATTCTAGTTTATTGTTTCATTCTATTGTCTTATTCTATTCATCGTGAACAGTGTATACCATATTGTTCTTGTTTACTTGTTTCTTCTACCATAGTTGATATTGTTGATTATTTCTCGTCTTGTATTATATTCTTTAATTCTGTTTATAGTCATTATCAATTAATAAAACTGCTATTGGGTTGTACTTCGCTCAATTCCTAACTGAAAAATATTTTTTCAGAGGATCCGAGAGATTGGTGTCCGACATACTACGGACCCTGATTTATAGATGGTGTAGACTTGGACCCACTAGTTCTGGAGTGACTGTCGGGAGATCTAGCCAGAATTACTTGTTAGCATAGTTAGTTCTCTTTAGCATTTTGGTACCAGATTTATTTCCGGCTTATATTTGAGATGTTGGTGATTGTTTCTATTGTTGTTGTTATATTTGTTTAGGTTGTATAGTTATATTAGACTTCTTTGATATCTTATCGTGCTGTAGAATTGTGATTGAGTATTGTGTTGAATTAAGTTTATTACACTCTTCTTGGAGTTGAGTTATTATTGGAGGCTTATGCATTATTATGAGATAATTAGATAGTATAGCTGACCAAGACAGCGTTCTACCGCCGATGCTGCAGCGTAGGCTGGATGTACCCAAGTACTCGTGCCCTTCATCGGGTGCTGGTCGTGACAGATCTACATCAGCAAACTCCGTCTTGACGATGCAATAATCATCAACATACTTAGACATTGGTGCATATTTGATGGCACAATCATGTACTCATGTATCCATAGGATACGTCTACGTCTATGACGTAGAAAGTGGCCTCTGTTCGCAAGTCGTCAATCTGACATTTAAACGAATCTTTTCCAGAGGGTAGCTTCTTCCAACATTAAAGCCACTGATGGTAATATTAGTTGCTGCCAGCCAATGCATTGGTATTTCCAAGGTCTGAAGTAGACTCCGTAGGATAATGATGAGAGACAAACTGGGGTCGATGTGCATCCTATCAACCTTGATGGCTCTAATATACCCTGTGTAGTAAAGATGGTGATTGTGTATATTATTTTTTAGTAACATGTCCTGTTGTGAGAATGTAATGTTCGGTATTGCCTCCATCACATTGTTGTAGTAGAGAAATGCAGCAGGATTCTCGGTCGACGGCTTAACCTGGGCCAGGTAGGAATCGATATTTTGCAATGCCTTACTCAGAGCATCACAGGTGTCCTTGGAGAGATGGATGAGCTTGAAGAATGACAACTTGGCAGGATTATTGGCAAGCTGAGCCAATTTGTCAAAGTTATAGGGATTATCCAGCCCTTGAGTCATGTCCTTTCGCAAAGGTTTGTCAAAGCGAGACTCCTTCTGCTTTTGTTTATTCGCTGTAGAAGGTTAGGACAGACCCGGATCCGAAGCTGCAGGAGTGGCCAGTACAGCGATTGGAGGCACGCTATCCTTGAGAGCCGCTTTATGGCCATGTTGGTAGTTTAGGCCCGACCTGGTTACCCCTGTCAGGGCTACCTCATCAGCAGAAAAAGCCATATGGCAAGCTTTGGACTTCTTTTTTTTAGACTTGGCATTAGAAGGAGTTACATGCTGCATCAATTCCTGAGCGAGATCTGGGTGAACCTATATGACCTTGCCCTGTGGTATGTTAAGAGGTACCAGCTCAGCTACTTGGTTGCGAGCTGGAGGAAGATTAACAAACTCCATCGTTGCCCTCGGGATTAGGACAACACCATCTTGGGCCTCCGTTACTGGGAAGGCACCAAACTGGAGAGATACCATGTTGGTTGTGGCCCACTTGTCCTCAAAGTCCAAGGTGGGGGCTTTGGAGTCGAGCAGATGCTGGATATATTATTTCAACACATAGCAATCCCATGTTGGATGGTGAACATACCGGTGGTAGTGAAAGTACTTGGGGTCATCGACCTTGTCTGCCTCAATAAGGCATTTGATGTCGAGAAGTCAAAGCTTATTTTTCTTCATCAATACGTCAAAGATTGCCATCACGTCATCGTTATTGAAAGAGTAAGTCTCTCTCAGCCTTGGAGCTTTGGTTGGCTTCTAATCCAGCGTGGATAGATTTTTGGATACATTGACGGTAAGGACATGCTTTCCTTTGTTGTCATGACCACTATTGTTGTTGTTGTCGTTGAAAGGGCGCTTTCCCCTATCATCAGCGATGGGGATCTATATTCCCAGTAATCGGACGTCCTTCACATTCTTCTCAGCGCCGACAACACTTATGATAAATTTTGTTCAAACTTTGAACTGGGTGGCGTCCATCCAGAGCCTCAATGCCGGAAGTAGATTTTTTTGCCATATAACCATCAGTGTCGACTCAGGATTATCGGGGGGCAGTTTTAGTGTAGCATATTTATATCGTTCTATGTATTCGTGCATAGGCTATTTTTCTCGTTTAGTAATGTACATCAGGGAGGACATAGTCATGTCCATTCCTCCGTCATAGAACCGACGGAGGAAGAGACTTCTGAGGTCTTCGAACGATGAGATGTAATTGTCCGGCAGACTACATAACCATTCGAATACTACTCCGGCCAATGCCCCTACGAAGATCTTGGTAAGGAGAGTGTCATCATGAGGTAAATGCCCCATCATTATTTTAAAATAATTTATATAATGATGAGGAGACGACTTACCGTTGAACAAAATTATAGAGAAGGGCTTGTACTTGGGCGGGTATGCCATATTTTTTTACTCGAGAGGATATGGTTGTCGTATCCCGAGATCTCATAGCGTATCCCAATTGCCCATTGAGTCCAAGCGAGATCGGAGTTCCCGTACCTCCCTATTTGCTTCACGGGCCTCATCTACTGCTGAATGAGCGGATGATCTTGGCACGGCATGATCGTCCTCAGCGGGGTGAGCGGTTGAATTTGAGTCTCCATTGGTGCCAGGATCCTGGCTTGCCTCCGCAGAGGTCCTTGGTGGTTGCAGGACCATGTTTGCCCTGATCTCTAGTACCGTCTAGGTCAGAGTCTACATCGAGGCACTCATGGTCTTCATCATGGCCTCGAGGGTCTCAAGGCGTTGTTGATCGCTTGTGCCTTTGTTGTCCTCTAATGCCATGTACACTATCATCATATGGGGAGAGAAGGATGGGACAATGAATCTTTTGCTTTTTGCCTCATATCCTTGTATCGAGCTATCATCAAGAAAATCTGATAGTGCTACATCTTCTTCAAAATTGAAGGAAATACTACCCCCAATATTGGAAGGTGCTTCACTTTCATAAGGGTGACAACCCCCAGGAATCTCAGCGTTTGTTCCTTGAGAATCACTGTATCCTCGGAATGATGGGTTGTTATAGAGTTCTGGAGGATTGCTATCCACAGCTTGCAGAGTCAGCTTGGGTCTTGAGAAAATACCACCCCCAATTAATGACAATTTTATTTTTGAGCGGGTGCCCAAGAGCACTCCTTCTATAGGTATTGTTGCTTGCCTCCGCCTTTTCGCCATGCTGGTCGAGAGTAAAGGATTGGAGGTGTTAGCCTTTCGACCTGGATGTTGTCAAATATGGCTTATATAAATTTCCATCAAGAGCGCACATAACAGTTTGTGGCGCATGTTGATGGTCCCTCAATTGAGTAGTTACTTAAGCTTGGCGAGCTCGTGCTGCCCTAGAATTTCTCGCCCTAGCACATACTAGTATGTAGTACAAGGATTCCAAATTCTTTCCTTCATCAGAGTGGTGCATAGCATCGATGCCGCAGGAGATTATGTCAAAGATAGAATCTTTGTTGCTATCTGGGGGGCATACAACTGTCGTTTTATGCCTGGAGTTCAGTGCTACATGCTTCTTCCTCGGCGACCCTTGCTATGGGCGTATGGATTGTGCATCAACCCCTAAGCTTCCGATATCATAGTATTTTCCTTTGTCAGAGCTTAGGTATTGAGCACTCTTCTCCTCAGACGTGGCTGCCGTATGAACCGGGACAGCCTTAGTAGACGCATGATGTGCATCTATAGTAGTAGTTAGAGAGACGGGGAGCGCATGCTCCGTAGTTGGGTGAGGCGCACTGGCCTTGACGACCCACGTCCTGCCGGTTATTTGAGTCTTTGCTAGCCATAGCGAAGGACCTGCGCTGCCCTCTGAAAGCATTTCCTCAAAGGCTTGTTGATCGAAGCGTACGACCAGCATCTTCTGGTTAGACCCCAGCTTCGTCGCGTCGGACTGCATTACTATATTTTCGTTGGTCGAAAAGGATGTCCCAGGCATAGTTGCCACATTGTTTGCCATTGATTAAAGTTGAACAAACTTTGTTGTATGACAAACGAAAGAAGTACATAGAAAACCTAATCAAAAAATTTAAGTACAATATTTTTGATTCTTGGGAGTGTGACGATGGAGATTGATTACTACAGCTGGCCCCTTTACTCCGTTGATGGTCCGACGAAGGAATAAAAATGCTTTATTCATGTTTCTCTCTTCCATGTATACGTGCCTCTGTTGTAGGTATGCAACCCTACTATTTATAACCATCATGCTGACAGGCTATGCGTGCATAGATTCTGGGTCTGTCATGTGTCTGTTCTTAAGAGAATGTTTGTAACCTCGAACGCATGTCACGGTCGAGCTTCCATGTGGCGTCTTATTGGGATCTGCTATTGCTGAAGATCTGATTTGTTCTCATATTGTGTGCGTGACTTAGTCAGCTTTACACGTGGCCTACACTTGGTTGTAGAGAATCTCTTCAGTTGTAGCAGAAAGATATAGTCGCACATGGCCGCATAAAGACTAAACCACATAGGGGCTGAGCCTCATAGAGATCAGGTCTTATGGTTGTTTAGATGCATAAGGACCACAACGCATAGGAAGATTGACTCATGGGGAGCTTGACACATGGGAAGCTTGATGCATGGATAGATTTATTGTATATATATGTGGTACTGAACATCTATATCCGGACAAAGGTAATTATGATAGTGACGTAAGCACTGACATCCATTATCAGCGTTAAAATTGAGACTTCAAATCCATTATTGCTGTCGGAGTCATAAATGTTATGACTGACAGAAATGGCACCATGCACCCAAGTCGTCATGCGTCATGTAACTTCTATGT
The DNA here is from genome assembly GCA_036927795.1 of Iris macrosiphon. NCBI lineage: Eukaryota > Viridiplantae > Streptophyta > Magnoliopsida > Asparagales > Iridaceae > Iris > Iris macrosiphon. The sequence goes on from JAYESA010000011.1 coordinate 148,755,464, forward strand.
CGCATGAATTTTGTGGTGCATAGCTATTTTGGTATGCAGCTTGGTTTATGAGCACATGTTTCCCTGAGATTTTTTATGCTTCTACAATAGTAAGTGATATTAGTCCGGTTTCTTGGTTACGGTCCGGTGGAAGATTGATGATCTCCAAAGTTGTCCTCGAGATTGGAGCAATGTCGTCTTAAACTTCCAGTGACGAAAAGTCACAGAAGTGAAGTGACACCGTATTAGCAGTAACCTTCTTCTCGTCAGAATGGAGGGTGGTAGACTTGGAATCTACCAATTGATGGATCCTCCATTTTAATATGTAGCAATCTTTTGTTGGATAGTGCACATATCGATAGAACATGCAAGACTTAGGGTCATTGGTGCAACCCACTTCTTCTAGCTTTCTAATATCGGGCAGCTTGAGTTTGTTGCTCTTCATCAGTACATTGAAGATATCTACTACATCTTCATCATCAAAGGATAATGTCTCCTTAGGCTTCGGGTCATCGGAAGACTTCTTCTTTGATTAGGAATCACCCTTGGAGATGTCAACGGTAAGAGACTCCTTCCCTTTACTGTTATAGTTATTATTATTTTGGGGATGCTTGCCCTTATCATCAGAGGTTGGCAATTTGAACCCAAACAACTTTATGTCATTGACTGTCCCTTCAGTTGCATTAGCATTTCCGATAAATGTGGATCATAGGTCGTACTTGGCTGACCCTAAGCTAAATTTCAAATTTTGGAGCATGTTCTGTCTGCAAGTGTCCATCAGCATGGTATCTGGGATATCGGGCGGTAGATTCAAAGCAAGGCATTTGAAACATTCAGTGAAGTCGTATATTGGCTCTTTTTCTTTTTATTTGGTGGATATGAGGGTCGATATAGTCACGTCCATACCACCTCCGTAGAACCTAGCAAGGAACAACCTCTCCAAGTCATCGAAAATCTTGATGCAATTGTTAGACAGACTGTAAAACCATCCAAAGGCTATCCCCAGCAAGGTGCCAACAAATAGCTTTGTAAGGAGTGCATCATCCTTAGGCATATGCATAGTTTAGGAGTCAAAATATTTTGTATTGACGGGGCGATATCATTCCGTCAAACGGGAGCAGCGATTGTGGTTTGTACTTGGGTGGGCAGACCACATTATCCTTCTATGGAGGGTATGGTTGTGACACCCCCATCTTTTGTAGTTCATCCCTATTGGTCGAGTACAGAAAAAGCCTCAGTATCAATAGGTTATGCAGCACTAGCTGGTTGTAAAATTATACGTTTGGCACCCATCAGTTGTGGTGCAAATGTTTGGTGTACTCTTTGCCCAAAATTTGCTGAAGAATTTTGATTTTCTTCCACTTCTTAGGAAGGCTGTACTTGAGGTGCTGGTGTAGTTGCCACATTTGCAACTAAAAATGGTTGTACAATTTTTAGTATCGTATGTATATCTCAAACTGCAGATTCAAGAGTATCGAGACATTGATCTATGAGGGCAGCATTGCTACCTTCTAGTTCATCACCAGTTACATATGCGCTGCCTTCTCTTCCATCAAAGGAAGGAGTAATAGACTCGACTGTGTAGAGTCCATACTTTCTGTTTCAGATTCCTAGGATTTGCTATCCTCAGGTAGGTTTAGGATGTTATGTGCCTCATCCCCCAAGCGGCTACTACCTTTGGTTTATAGGTCTTCGTCTTCATGTGAAGACCTGCTCCAGGAACGGGTATGTTGATACAACCCCTCAGTAGAACCAACATGCTGGTTAGTTCTCGCCCTTCCTCTACTACTAGAGGGAAATGGTGGAATGATTGAACCTCTTCAATATATACAGGATATAGTGGAGGGGAGCGTCCCATCTTGGGTTCTGTCCACCAGAGGGAGATCTCCTTGTCATGTATACAAAAGTAACCGAAAAGTCTTCATCATCTTGATTACATCTTTAACTTCCGGAACATTATCCGGTTGTAGTAGTAGAGTATAATATGTCAAACAAAGACCATTGGGTTGATGATTCAACTGCTTTTGAACAAAAATAGTTGATTACAATGTTATAACAATGATGCTTGTATGGAAGCACCACTACTTGAGCATACGATTCTCTTTCTTTATGTTTATGGTTAATTACATCACATAAATCAAGAAGAGGAGAAGAAAATTGATGATAACTATATGAAAAGAGTTATGGAACCCTCTATTGTCCTAGACCCTTCATGAGATGTACTCCTAAGCTCACGGTAAAGTTATGCTTTTATACCGCTACCCAAAGAAATCTTATCCAAGTGGTCGACGTCATCGACGTACCAAACAAACTTCGCATATATAGCCATTCCATACTTGCCTGGAATTCCAGTTACCCTAAGGCGAACAACATATATCCACGAACCTTTTCATTCCTGTACAAGTTAAAGTCGTCTATATCATCATTGGGTTGCATACCCTTCTACTTATTAACCAGAAACTTTAATAGAACATCATAGGACCTTTTAAATTTGGGAATTGACATCAACTGATCCGTTTCAACTCCCAAGGATTTAGAGGCATATCATAATTACTTATTGTTCCATCCTTCTGGGTTCTCATTAATGTGCATCATAATTTTCTCATCTACTTTAAGTCCCAATATTTGATGCACATCATCTAGGGTAATTGTTATCTCCTCATATGGGATGTCACGCTTCAGTTCCATATAACTGAAAGTTGTCACTGGGCTTAATGTGGTACAAATCTAAATTGCACTTATGCATGGCAAGAACAAACATAGTCGATAAAAATCTTAAAAATAAAAATCATCGTAGTAAAAATAGGAAGAAAAGTTGATAGACACAAGATATATGAAAATAATTCTCTTTATTGATAATTTGCAACAGAATTACAATGACACTTAGACAAAAGAACAACTCGACTACGAACAGTAGATCTTATTACAATAACGACGTCAGATGGCTTACTACTCAAAAATATAAAAGATTTACAATATTCTATATATTATGTCATTTATATATAAAAGATAACATCTTCCAGCCAAACAGCTTTAAGTTGCCAAACGAGATCTAAATGTCTCAGCACATCCAAGCGACTCCCCGTACATGTGGAGGAGGGGGTCATCACATTGGAGAATGCACTAATGAGTGGTCTCAATCCGACTCTCCTAAACCAATATGTTAATCATGTAAGAATATATAAAATTATTATATGACCTTCATACTTTCTCTAGGGTCGATTAACAATTCATAATCTGATATATAAAGCAAAATATATGTCACTGACACAGTGAATCTTACACTAGGCCACTATTATTCCCTACAAACAAGTGTTAACATTCAAAATATACAAACATGTCATAAGTCTGTCCCTGTAAGCAAGTTTTAACATTCATAATATATATGTGTATTTGTCATGAATCTGACCCTGCAAGCAAGTATTAACTTCCATAATATATGAGGAACAAGTCTGTTCTTGCAAACAACTTGTTAGGCTTGCAAACAAATGTCATTACCATATAGCTTAACTATATGACGGTCACTAGTGACACACTATTTTAGACTATACATGGTATTGCGATACATCCTTCCAGTCTAGGTAGCCATCCCTATAGAAGTTCCCGTAATACCTCATGCGTGAAGCACATTCAACATAATTTTTACCTAGCCCGAATTGGTCCTGGTGCTCCGGACCCAGTTCGAGGAAAGCCAAACCTTGTGCTCAAGTTATCCATAACTATGCATGCATATGAAACTTAACTATTAAAACAAATATACATGATAACAAAAAATAAAATAAAGAAATGCAATTCTCTACTTGTTGTCACGACCCGCACCCGGTGTAGGGATGCAAGTCGGGAATAACGCCCAGCCTACGCCGCAGCATCGGCGGTAGAACGTTGTCTTGGTCAACTATACTATCTAATTATCTCACTATAAAGCATAAACCTCCAATAATATCTGAACTCCAAGAAGAGAGTAATCAACTTAATTCAACACAATACTCAATCACATTTCTATGGCACGAGAAGATATCACAGAAGTCTAACATAACTAAGCAGTTAAAAATATAACAACAACAAATAGAAATAATATCCAAACACAAATATATGCCGAAAACAAATCCGGTACCAAAATGCTAAAAAGAACTAACTATGCTAACTAGTGAATCCGGCTAAATCTCTCAACAGTCACTCCAGAACTAGTGGGTCCAAGTCTGCACCATCATTAGGCTGAGGTCCGTAGTATGTCGGACACCAATCTTCCGGATCCTCTGAAAAATATTTTTCAGTCAGGAATGGAGCGAAGTACAACCCAATAGCAGTTTCAATTAATTGACAAAAACTATAAAGCAGTAGAATAGAAGATGCTATCTACGATGAGGATATAACTGATAATCAAGAACAATGAGAGAATAGGCAATACTAACAACAGAATATAATCAATGCGTACAAGAATAAAGAAATAAACTATAATGTCAGAATAGAACAAGGTAATCAATGAACTGAATAATGGAATCTACAATAACTATGTGATTTGAGATACTAACTAAATATGTGATCGGCCTGGGAGATTCAATGATTACACTAAGGAGCTAACTCAACCATACGTGAATTGCATGGTTAGTTAGTAGCCAATGATTACACTACTAGCCGATAGTTTCTTGATCACATATTTAATTGGTATTTCCCCCGCCCCGACTGATATGATGGATCGAATCATGACACGTCACTAGCCAATGTATCCAATGTTTAATCTATAATATTCAATGTTATCCAATATCAACAAGGACAGTATCCGATACCATCTCCATAATCAAGGTAACATCCCATGACTAACGATCCAATAACAATACCAATCCGTGTACCATCGTGTCAAGAATCATAAGTAACATTTATAAGTACTTGAATTATAGTGGTAATCAAATAATAAAAACTATCAGAGAATGTACTCACCTGTGGTCCAGAGCAAATGATAAAAAATAATGTCCGAACTGGTGTCACAGACCTATATATGAAATATTGCATTAATACAAGTTTTTAGGAAGAGAAATAAATTAAACTAGTCAACTTTCTAGGTCATAAAGTCATTTCTAAGTCAAAAGTCAAACTAGGTCAACTCTAAGTCAACTATGGTCAACTATAGTCAAATTATGGTCAACTACCTATTTCTAGGTTGCATGAGTCTAACTCAAAGATATTGGACTCACACACTATGAATCTAGGCCATACAAGCTACATCTTAGGATATTAAGATACCGTATCTCAGGATACGCAAATAAGGGATAAATATAACACATATGTACATATCAAACAATATTATATATATAAAATCCTAATTACAAATGCTAAATGGATACCTTAGTTTCGAACCAACTTGGTATCGCAATACTAAACCTCTATCTTGATATCCAAACCCAATACCTTGATTATCCTTCAATACCTTGATACTTACCTTGGCATCTCAAGGTAAATTCAAAACCTTATTTATACTAACTACCCAACAATAATTATAAACTACTATGCATTTAATATTTATATAATTCTATATACCTTATTTTAGTTACCTTAATACCAACCCATAATTAGTTTACAACTATCCTATTACTTATGCCAATACCTACTACTCATACCTTGGTATATCTTGATACTTACCTTAATATCTCAAGTTAATTGCCAAAATCTCATATATATACTAACTACCCATCAATAATTACATATATCAATCCAATATAACTCTAGTATGTACTAATAGAATAATACTAACTACCAACTACACACTAATTATTAATACATATATACGTACATACATACCTACAAATATATAATATATAAAAAATACTCATAACAATTGATAACTAAAGTATACTAATTATTTTAATAAATTTATATGCTACAACTAAATATATACATATATAGTATACTATAATACAAATAGCAATTAGGAACATATTTATATATATATATATATTAATTACCATATATATATACATATATATCTATATATATATTAATATCTAATATATTAAAAACTGCCAAACTGTCGCTAAATACCCTGTCCACTGTCACAGAAAGCTGCTGTGTATATAGATACACTGCAGTTTTTGTGACAGTTTCCTGCACTGTCACTAAAAACTGTCGCTGAAGCTTCTGATACACTGTTGTTTCAGCGACAGTTTTCTGCAACTGTCGCTGACTGCTGTCGCTGAAAAGCTGCTATTATTTGCATTTGTTGCTGCTGTTGCGACACTTCTGGCTCGCTGCTGTCACTGAAAATATATGTATATATATATATATAATATATATATAAATACATATATATAAACCACCATATATATTTATATAATATATATTTAAATACATATATATAACCCACAATATATATTTATACAATAAACATATAAAACTATATATAACTATACATACACTTATACATAGTAAATTGTATAAAATACCACATAGTAACATACACACACACACATAGTAATATGTATATATAACTATACATATATGTATACATATATATAATCATACAATAATATAAATACATAACAATATATAATATAACTTTATATATAACCACATATAAATATATCTACTATATTATATATATATATGCTACCACTTATAAATATATATCTACATACATATATATATATATATATATATATATATATATATATATATATATATATATATATATATATATATAATAACTATAAATAATCTAATTATTTAATTAAACATACACATATATTATATAAAATATATACATATATTTACATCCCTAACATATATTATAACATATATATTAATGCATGTAGAAGAAAGCTACATAATATATATTCTATTAATACATATATAATACATAGATCTATGATACAATAAACACTATAATAAATATACATAATACATATAATATATATAATATATATATATATATATATATATATATATATATATATATATATACATACACAATTATAATTCAAGAATTAAAGCACAATTAATTAGATCTACACATAAACACACAATAATTGGAGAGTATCACACCGTATCCCACTAGATCTAGGATACGCATGCGACACGAGTCCACCACATATCCAATTGTACCCCGAAGGACACAAACAAATCACATATAATATTTATGAAAAAAACAAAGTGTCAAATATAGATCTATGTGTCCGTGTCAAAATACGACATGTACAAAGTCCCATGTCGGAGGAAAAACTCCCAAAACAACACGTATCACCAAATTATTGGGATACGACCTACATATACCCAATTATGGACATGACACTAGCCCCAAACACATAAACATATGCCAAAATGATCTATAGGATCAATTGACACACACAACAAAAGTCATTTTCGGAATTCCTCCAAAATTGACACAAAAAGCACCATAACTTTCTCCATAGGTCTCCTATGAACACAAAACCAAATCCTATGGGTAGTACATACATATGGGTTGATTATTCATGATTAAATCTCAGATTTAGAAGCTATTTTAAGGGGAAAAAAAGTGAATTATACCTATTGGGAGATGAATTCTCAATGAAACCTCCAAAATTGGTGAAATTAGCCTCCAACTTGTGGATCATTGCTCCTCTTTGTAGATCCTTGCTTCCTTCTTCTAGATCCTTGCTCTTATAGTCTCCAATGGTAATTTGGGAAGTAATTGGGTGGAAATTTGGTAGAGATTTGATGAAATTTGGTTGAGGGAAATTCTAGATCTAGATTTGGAATGAAAAATGAAGAGAGAGAAAGTTTTCATCCCCTTTATATAGGCCTCACTTGCCCCCTCCCTCAAGATACTATGTAAAGTCTAAAATACCCCTTAGGACCTCTTATGAAGAAATTAATTAAGGAGAAAAGCTTCTAGTCTAATGGTTTAATTAATTTAATCATCCTCCTAATTAATGGGCTTTCTAGTTGGGCTCAATTCTAACAATTAATACATGTTGGTCCATGAGTCTAAACTAAACTAGTTAGGTCCACTAACACAAGTCCAAAAATAAATCTAATATGCTAATAATAAATAAATAATACAATAAATAAATATTTAACATGCACAATATTTAATTAATTATAAAATGACCAAAATACCCTTTTCTAGAAAATACGGTAGTGACACTTGTATAATAGTTCATTCTCGTGATATCTCAACTACTATTCAGTGTTATTCCGATTGGCGACCCATTGGTCCCAAACCATCATGACTATTCAGTGGTATCATACCACATCCATATCGCTTCCTAATTCAGGGGTTTTTACACATGTCTACTTAATAGTTCCAAAATATTTTTTTATAATTCTATTTTACTATAACAAACGTAAAATTTTCTATATTTCTATAAAGCAAGCTAACAACAATAAGGTTACTCTCTTTTATCTTGATTATTTTACTTAGCATTAACAATCTTATGGAATAAAGAAACAAAGAGTAATAAAAGTTATTTAATTAAAGTGTGAAGTTAAAGAAAAGAAGAATCAAAACTACCCTCCATTTTACGAACTGTCTTTTATGTCCCAGTCATAAATATCTCTGAATGTTTTCTCTGTATGAATCCAAGTCCAACTAGGCTCTTCGAGCAAAAAAAAAAAGTCTAATACGCCATGTAGAGCAGGGAATTACATGGCAGATGGAAGGTACTAGTCTTCGGATGCTACTTAATGTGGATAGAAGTGCATCGTTAACCATCTGATAGGAGTACTTAGCTAAAAACTACATACCGGTGGCTCCAACTTTGTCCTTGACATAGTCGTTAATATTGTCATCTAAGCCCTATGCCTGATACTTCTTCTTATGATTAATAATTCTCAGTAACCCTTTTGTGACCTAAAAAATAGATTGGTGAAATAAAATTAAAATTAACCAATTATAATTGGAGAATGGAAAAAATTTAAAAAACATGAAAAAAAGCAAATCATAATCTACTATGTACTTGCCTCGTTGTAATGTGGTCCTTGAAAGATTTTAGGCCAAAGCAATCATTGGGACAAGTCTGGGTAGAAAGTCCAACCTCTGTACTAGCTATGCTTGTTCCCTCTTCTTTTCTTTGCTTTCTTAGACATAATACTCGTTCTACGTCCTCATTATCCAATTTTTCCATATGTATTTGTCTTTTTTGGATGTAGGCTGCTTCTTCATCATCAGAATAAGAAGTGGAAAAGGAGGGATCGAGATGGAGGAGTTATCTTCTTTTGAACTGTTATCGATGTTACACGGTCGAAGTGACTTGCCCAAAGAGGTCTCCGCTGGCTCTCTTATGGTAATGAATACTTCCCTTTTTCACTAATCTTGTCACGCTCTTCGCCCAATATTATTAAAGGCTTCCATTTTTTCCTAAATTTGTTCCTTCGAGGGAACTTTCCCTTCATCACCTTGGAAATTACAATAAAGAAAAGATGATTGTCACTCTCCGTTCCCAGTATACGTACTTGGAACGTTTTATTTCTTGCTTTCATGATAATTAGGTTGCATATCATGGAGACTAGACCCATTCTTTGGTTTAATTTGGTTTATGGATTTATTATGAGGATAGGACCTGGTCATGGTTTGAACCATGGTTCACCTAACCCTACCTATATATATAATCCAAACCCTTCTCTCTCTCTCTATTCTTCTATTCCTTTTCTCTCTCTTAGATTTTCTCTCTCCCTCCATAGGCAAGTACATCTTGAATGATAAATGGAGAAACCTTCCATATTATTAATCTATTAAATTTATTATGTGATTCTAAGCATGTTTAATACTTAAATTTTTTGGTTTTGATGGATAGAATTTAGTAGATCTACATTTTTAAGGGTCTTCATAGGTTCCTAGAGTTTTTTTGCTTTTCATCTGATAAAACTTGTTGTTTCCGAAAACTAGTTGAATTATATGTTAGAAATTTTTATTTCATGCATTTTGGCTTTTGAATCACTTAATTTGAAGTTAAAATAAAGATTTTATGAAGAAAACAAGTTCTGGGCTCACATTCTCAGACTTGTCCTGACAGGAACGATAAATAGTGCTGCACGTAGTGAGCCATGCACAGATTTTTGGCTGCACGTATCACGACCCAATTCCGTAGAATCGTTTGAGGCGTCCCCCGAATCGTGACCGCCGTACGGGCCTGGAGTTGCGCCCGTACAAGGCTTTAATGATTTACATAGCAAGCACATATTCAGAGTTCGCAGATAAATTGAAACACAGATTTGAAACATAGAAAAGTTCTCTTTATTGATAATGAACATCTATTACAAACTCTTGAACGAGTTAGCTAATATGCCGAACGGCTTACAAGAGAGATGACTCAAAATAAGATAGCAGTCCTGTACATTATATCCCTTTATAAACTTAAAACGATAAAGACCTCCAGGCTGGAGGATAGCTTTGCCACGGAGCTACATTTGTGTATGAAGAGTTGCAGCTTCGGACTTCAAAATGCTTCAGGGGGGCGCGGTGAAGATGCGCCGACAGCTGGACTGGATCGGGTAGACGACTTCGGCTCCTCGCTCAGTTCGCCTTGGTGCGGAGAACCTGTTTCAACGAGGGTCAGCATATCGAAACATGCTGGTGAAGGCGAGCTAGCTGAACTATACCAATCAACACATTATTTAGTGAAGCATGCATATTTGTGGGTTTCTATCTTGCCTTAGTTCATTTATAAGTAAGCAGCATATAGAATTTACTGAAAATGAACGTGCCACCGTTAGGTGGATTTTACCTGACCGTCTGAATTACCTGCACAATACTTACCATGCCTTCCCTGCCACGAAGACACAAGTTAGTATGCAACAGGTTTAAATATACAGTGGATCACTGGCTAGGATGCCATGATGGACCGTTTAGTCTTGAACGAGGATGGAATGCAGCGAAGATTCAGTAGTGGCTGCAAACTATCCCGTTCAGATGCAGTAGACTACAGTGAGTTCCGTCCAGATCGGATCGGTGCCAGTGCCCCAGCGACCGTCTGCAGGAACCAGTAACCTTGTGCACAAGTTGTCCGTGATCGAATCGGTATTGTTTTATTAAGCTAACAGTTCATGCAGTTGAGGCAACGCCAGTCAGGACATGCAGTATTATGATTCAGTTGCATAGCCTCTTGATTCAGTATATTTCATAGCATAATTTAAAGAAGAACAAATATTCTAACTTGTATTTATGCATATGATAAATGTCCCAAATGAACAAGCATGCAAGTAAGTAACCGTTCACAGTTTGATTGACAAGCAGTATTAACCAAGTCTATTCTTTTTTATCTTGGTTTCTTTTCTTATTACTTGGAATCGTTTGATCGGGGCAAAGGAGTGAAGCTTGGAAGTAGGACTAGCTAATCGGGTTGGTAGCCACTCACTTAGATTTTGGAAAGAAGAAGGAAAGAGGCGCTTCACGACTCCGATCGCAAGCTGCCTACTGCTCGTTCACCTGCACACGAACAGCTCGATTAATACTTCTTCCTCTCTTTCCAATCTCGAAATAGAAATGCAGTTCAATGAACAAAAACAATGAAAACCATCAAAACCGTTCAAGGAAAACAAGTAATTCCCAAAACCAACTCAAAGCACGAAAGCAACAAGCGACATCGAAAACTGAGGCAATAAAAGATAGCAGCGGAGAGGTCCCTCCTGACTCTGCCGCTAAGCCGATCCTTGGGGCGCAGTCTACTGAATATGGGAATCGATTCCGAAGAAACAAATCCATAACGAGGACGAGTTCTTAATTCAATCTATCCCGATCGAACGATACCGTCTTGTGTTTCTTAGTCGCGATCTCCGCACCGGGAGAACGGGGCGCTACATCCTACCCAACTAATTGGAAGTTTCGTCCCAAAACTTAAGAATAGGACCTACCGTTAGGGATTATTAAGGTGGCTCAGTAGGCAGGCAGGAACGGTATGATCTGGATCACCACAAATGAGGCATTGCCCAAGTTTCTTGCGGCACTTTTCAACTGTGTGCCCTGGTTTCTTACAATATGCACACGGTTGCCCTGGGTTACCTCTTCGTGGACCGCCGTGGTTAGGGCGCTTTGCAGCGATGTTTCCTATATCGTTGCCTTGGCGTTTGTAATTGTAGGTATGCACAACGCCGGTAGAAACGTGAGGATACTGCGGTTCGAGGGATAGGGCATGATTTATGACTTCACGCATTGTTCCGTACTGATTATTGACCACGTGCGAATGGATGGTAGGGCGTAGTCCACCTTCAAACCTTCTGGCTCGACTTGCTGCATCAGGTAAATAGGCCCTAGCAAATTTGGAGAGTCGGTTGAATTCGGCGGAGTACTCTTTAACTGTCATCCTGCCTTGCCTCAGTTGCACGAAGTCATTTTCCATTTGACGTTGTACTGGAGGAGGTATAAACTCCTCTTCTAACGCGGCACAAAAGGTCGTCCACGAGATCGCCTCCTCTCCGTGATCAAATTGGAGAGATCGTCGATGCACGTCCCACCAATCGTGTGCATTGAGGCGGAGCTGTAGTTGCGCGCAGGCGACGCGCTTATCTTCGGGGACCTCTAGCAGAGCGAAGTGATCTTCAAGCTCGGCTAGCCAATCTAGAGCTACCACTGGGTCCTCAGTCCCATTGAATGGGGTGTTACAGACTTTCTTGAAATGGCCCAAGTTGAAGGCAGTCACGTCCCTCGGCCTTGGGATTTGAGGCATCTCCACTTCAAGCATGGGCTGTTCCACCGGAGTCGTTGCTGTTGCGGTGGAATGGTTGGCAGCCAAAGTCTGAACGATTTATTGCAGGGCATCTACCTGCTTTTGTTGGACTGAGAATCGGGTCTCTAGATTACTCTCGAACTTGGCTTGGCGAGCATCATCTCTTTGTCGTTGCGATTCTAACATTTGTATTACCCGCTCAAGCGGGTCAACTTGAGACATGCCTCTTTGGCTTCGAGAGCTTCCCGAATTGCCCGAACTGCTTTCTTATATTTTGTTCGGTGCTTGCGCTGCAGATTGTGCTGGATCCATTCCTTCAAAAGAAGGTAAATTACATTAGGATCATAATGTATTATGGACTTATTGCATGAACGTATCTCATTTTGGCCTAGCGAGTTCAAAAGTTCGCACAGGAATTTGATCGTTAAAGGAACTTTTCCAGCACGAAGTCTAAGAAACTTGAATCTGTGCTCTGATACCACTATGTCACGACCCGATTCCGTAGAATCGTTTGAGGCATCCCCCGAATCGTGACCGCCGTACGGGCCTGGAGTTGCGCCCGTACAAGGCTTTAATGATTTGCATAGCAAGCACATATTCAAAGTACGCAGATAAATTGAAACACAGATTTGAAACATAGAAAAGTTCTCTTTATTGATAATGAACATCTATTACAAACTCTTGAACGAGTTAGCTAATATGCCGAACGGCTTACAAGAGAGATGACTCAAAATGAGATAGCAGTCATGTACATTACATCCCTTTATAAACTCAAAACGATAAAGACCTCCAGGCTGGAGGATAGCTTTGCCACGGAGCTGCATTTGTGTATGAAGAGTTGCAGCTTCGGACTTCAAAATGCTTCAGGGGGGCGCGGTAAAGATGCGCCGACAGCTGGACTGGATCGGGTAGACGACTTCGGCTCCTCGCTCGGTTCGCCTTGGTACGGAGAACCTGTTTCAACGAGGGTCAGCATATCGAAATATGCTGGTGAAGGCGAACTAGCCGAACTATACCAATCAACACGTTGTTTAGTGAAGCATGCATATTTATGGGTTTCTATCTTGCCTTAGTTCATTTACAAGTAAGCAGCATATAGAATTTACTGAAAATGAACGTGCCACCGTTAGGTGGATTTTACCTGACCGTCTGAATTACCTGCACAATACTTACCATGCCTTCCCTGCCACGAAGACACAAGTTAGTATGCAACAAGTTTAAATATACAGTGGATCACTGGCTAGGATGCCATGATGGACCGTTTAGTCTTGAACGAGGATGGAATGCAGCGAAGATTCAGTAGTGGCTGCAAACTATCCCGTTCAGATGCAGTAGACTACAGTGAGTTCCGTCCGGATCGGATCGGTGCCAGTGCCCCAGCGACCGTCTGCAGGAACCAGTGACCTTGTGCACAAGTTGTCCGTGATCGAATCGGTATTGTTTCATTAAGCTAACAGTTCATGCAGTTGACGCAACGCCAGTCAGGACAAGCAGTATTATGATTCAGTTACATAGCCTCTTGATTCAGTATATTTTATAGCATAATTTAAAGAAGAACAAACATTCTAACTTGTATTTATGCATATGATAAATGTCCCAAACGAACAAGCATGCAAGTAAGTAACCGTTCACAGTTTGATTGACAACTGTATTAACCAAGTCTATTCTCTTTTATCTTGGTTTCTTTTATTATTACTTGGTATCGTTTGATCGGGGTGAAGGAGTGAAGCTTGGAAGCAGGACTAGCTAATCGGGTTGGTAGCCACTCACTTAGATTTTGGAAAGAAGAAGGAAAGAGGCGCTTCACGACTCCGCTCGCAAGCTGCCTACTGCTCGTTCACCTGCACACGAACAGCTCGATTAATACTTCTTCCTCTCTTTCCAATCTCGGAATAGAAATACAGTTCAATGAACGAAAACAATAAAAACTATCGAAACCGTTCAAGAAAAACAAGCAATTCCCAAAACCAACTCAAAGCACGAAAGCAACAAGCGACATCGAAAACCGAGGCAATAAAAGATAGCAGCGGAGAGGTCCCTCCTGACTCTGCCGCTAAGCCGATCCTTGGGGCGCAGTCCACTGAATATAGGAATCGATTCCGAAGAAACAAATCCATAACGAGGACGAGTTCTTAATTCAATCTATCCCGATCGAACGATACCGTCTTGTGTTTCTTAGCCGCGATCTCCGCACCGGGAGAACGGGGCGCTACAGCACACAGTGCGCTGTGCACAGATTTTCTTTCGCGTATAGTGTATCGCACGCATAATTCTTTATGGTGCAGTGCATCGTGGGCACAACCCTTACCGCGCGTAGTACGCCTCGCATAGATTTTTTGGCCACATACAGTGCGCTGTGCACAGATTTTCTATCACGTGCAGTACGTCGCGCGTATAATTCCTTGTCGCGCACATGATCTTTGCCCCATACAGTGCACCACGTACATATTTCTAGCGACGCGTAGTGGGTCGTGCATAGAATCCTTGTCGCGCGTAGTGCGTTGCGCGCATGATGACCAGAATGGCTATTTTTTCCTATTTACCTAATTTTTTAGCTAAAATCTTATAAAACTCAAAACATGAAAGTTGTAGATCTATGTCTTGCCTTTCCAAATATTTCTGAATTGCCTCATTTTGAGTTCAGATGAGAATGTTATGCCTAATTTTCTAAATTATGTCAATCTTGACTTTTTGGAATTTTAATTGGACCTTGTGATCTCATGTGTAGATCTTAGAACTACAAGTGTATATGGATTAAATGTAACTATGTGCTAGATTAACCATGTATTACACCCAACCACGTGAAGGCTTAGACCATGCGCCAAGTGACTATACTACATATATGTATGGCATGAACATGTGTTGAACAAGACTTTTTATGAACTAGACTATGTGATAAGTTGCTTACCAGCCATGTGCATGACATGTCACTACCACATTTCAAGAGTAGGGGCATTAATGTCATTTTTGATATATATATATATATATATTGTATTATAGTTACATGATATGTATATATATTTTATTATTATTATTAATGATGTGGGTTAGTGGACTAGACTTGATGTGACCATGGACTTTACATTAGACTAGTCATATTTGAACCCACTAATTAATCCCTATCTATTTTAAATTAGAATCTAGTTAAACCCCTTACTTCGGATTAAAACCCACTTATTTAAATAACTCTTCATGACTAACCATAGGGGCATTGAGCACCTTATGCATTACAAACCCTAAGTCCTAGGTGTGGCCGCCTATATAGTAAGAGGGAGCCTCCATCTAGTTCCTCATAGCTCATGAAGAAAACCCTAGAAATAGTTCTTCCCAAAAATCTTTTCCTTCCTCAACCAAATTTCAGAATTTAAAATCCCAAACCCTCTCATTTTCCTCATCTAAGAGTCCTAGAAGCTTAAGTCATAAGGAGCCTTGGAGAAGAATAAGTTTGCATTGAGAATCTATCTCCCAATAGGTGAAAATCTGAAATCTCTCCTTTAAATTCTGTCTTTAGTAATTGTTTGGCCATTAGGAGCCCTCCCATGGTTTAAGAATAGCCATAAGGGAAGAGCATGAGTCTCTATTGGTTTTTATGATGTTTTCCTCATTGTGTTGTATGCAAATTTGGAGTTTTGTGTTTATAGGTGTGTTTTCCCCTATATTTTCATAACAACAAATCATATTACTTATATATATTTATATTTGAGATGTATTAATATGTATTAGTATGATTAATAGGTTATTAAAGGTTTTGGCAAGAGGTTGGGTTGTGTATCATGAGTATCCTAGATTAGTGCATACTAGGTGTTTGTTTAAATGTATAAGTGTATGTATCCATGTATGTATGGGTGTGTCTCATATCATTTGTTATGCATCAGTGTTGACAATGGTGAAGAGGGAAAACATTATGGTTTAGTGTATAGGCTATTTTTTGTCGAGTATGTGAGTGTTTACTGTGACGGAGGTTGGACTGTGCACTGTGTCGTGCACAGTGGAGTAGAATATTAGGGAGCTAGAACACTGTATCACAGTGTATAGGAATAGGGGATCATGTGCACACTAATGCAAGGGTGAGTGGTTAATTATAGAGGGCAGCAACTGGGTAGTAGTAGAGGGGGAGGAGGCTCGGGTGATAGGCAGTATCAGTATATCAGTTGGGGGAGTGGTAGTAGCAACAGCTTGGTTTGGATGCTGAGCATTCTAAGAGGAGTTATTTGGATGACCAGTGAGCATCAATAAGAATGAGTTTAAGTGTATGTATTAGCTGGTCTCGGGATAGTATCAGTAATTATGTATTTCAAATAGTTTAGGATCATTGAGTATCGAGGTACTGGTACCTGACAGTGTGTTATTAGGGACTGAATTAGAAGGGTCATTGCTAAGGGAAGCATTGCTTATAGCAGTGTTATAGGGGTATCGGGCATGTGGTGCATATATGCATAGTATGGCAGAGTGTATTGGGGCTTGGGTAAGGCCAGCTCATGCCTAGAATTAGTGTGTGTGCAGTCTAGTGCAGTATTATGTATTAGCTAGAGTGTTTGAGTGTTTGTGAGTGTGCTGTGGTGCTTAGATAATAGCAAGTGCATCAGTAGTATGGAGAGTTCGAGTATCAGTGAGCAACTGCTCAGTTGTTGTATAGCAACTTGCTGCAAAGGGAGTATGCACATTGGTGTAGATTGGAGCTAAGGCTTGGATGTAGGTTAGTTAGTTCCTGCAAGTGTGGTATCGGGTTGGAGGCAATGTATGCCAGACTTGGTATGGGGGTTGCATCAAGGGATGGTTGATGCAGTCCAGGAAATGTTCAGGTTAGTGGGACACAGTCGGGTGTATCATAGGTTGCAGTATCATTGAAGGGGTAGTGGTATCAGGCTATAGAGAAGGAAGCATGTGCAGTAAGAGGGGGAGTTTCCCTGTTGTGTGTAACAGCAATAAGGATCATCACAATCAGTGTTTGTGTTAGGATGAGTGATTGAGTGTATTTGTATTTGGGTTGCAGGTGTGTGTGTGCTAGAGAGATGTCTTGGTGATCGAATGTGGGTTACCCATGGAGTGGAAAACTATCACTTGTATGCAGTACAGTTTGTATATGGAGCAGTTGGCTTTTGAACTGCAGTTTTGGGGCCTGTATGCTGAGTTCAGATTGCAGAAAGTGCAGTGTTAGGAATTATAAGCTTGTGCAAGTGCTGGGTTCAGGGTAGATATGGAGGTTGCTGTAGGTTGGTGATTGGTACATGCCAGGTTGTCTAATACCACTGTATCAGTCGTTAGTATGCTCAGGTTGGGTATTCTGACGCGTGCAGCCAGTACACAGTGGGTGCACAAGTATTTTGGATATATTTTATATAGGTTTTGAGTTATGTTGGTTTTGTTAGTATAAGTATTAGTGAGTATCTTAACTAGTGTTAAGGTATTTAATAAGAGGGGTTTGTAGGTATAACTAGTGTTGTGAGCTAAGGTAGTGTATCAGCAACAAAGAACTGAGTTTTGGGCAGATGAAGTGGGCAACAGTTTAGGTAATGCCAGATAAGGGCGAGGTTGGAGATGGAAAATGGGTGTGATGTCTATGGGTGTACTGTTCCAGGTTAAGTTAAGAAATGTTGTGGTAGGCTCTGAGAAGGACTAGAATCGGTTGGGTTAGTATTGTTAAGATAGTGTATCAGTACTAGGTTAAGGGGAACTGGGTCAGGACTTATGTTCAACAGCAATAGTTGGAAAGTTTGTATCATGTTGGGGGATCAAATGGGAATGGTTATTGGTGTATCTAGCCAAGGTAAGTTGGGTTGGGTTATTGGTAACAGTTAAAGATTAAGTTAAGTACTAGTATACACTTGGGTATATATATATATATATATATATATATATATATATATATATATATATATATATATATATATATATATATATATATATATATATATATATATAACTAGTAAGATTTGGGTAATTTAGTATGTATAACCTAAATTACCTTAGTGCTAGCTAGCATAGACCACCACGACCCAATTAGCATAGTAATGACTAGTATACCCTTATATTGACTTAGAAATAGCCTAAAAACCTCATTCAACCTAGTTAACCACTTTTATCGTTTAATCATTTTAAACACAAATAAACACTTATTTGGATATTTAGGTCTTTTTGTTTCCATCTTGGACATCGATCCTCATTCCTTGCTCAGGACCACATGCGTGTACATTCTCTGACAGTTTTTATTATTTTGATAATTACTATGATTCTAGTTATAGTGTATACTTGATTCCGACACAGCGGATACACGGGCTAGTATCATAGATACCTGTCATGAGGAGTCGTGATTGGAATCCATTTACTAGCTGGGGATGGGAAAATATTAGCAAGTTATGTGATCATACCCCACTTTACATGCATCATAGCTTACCCCACATTACGTACGGTGTAGCCTAACCATTTACATGCCTCATAGCCTGTTATATATGATTAGCCTAACTTTTTCTCGCATTATAGCTAACCAGATGGTTAGCCTGGCCTTACATGTATCATAGCCAATCATATATAACAAGCCTGATCTAGTCCCAAGCTGATCACATCGCAAACTGATATTTTACGACACTTAGCTAGAATTTCTATTCTTTATTCCAGTTCACTCATTTCTAGTATTCACATATATCTGTTTCATTGCTAGTTAGTTCTATATATTGATTACATATCTCTCCAGTATTCCTTATTTTCTAGTATTCCTTATTTTCCAGTATTTTCTTCATCATATATTTTCTTATACTGTTTTATAATTTTTGTCAACATAATTAAAACTGTTGTTTTATGTTTGTGCTTCGCTCTAATCCTGACTGGATAATATTTTTCAGATGATCTTGAGAATTTATGCCCTACCCACTATGGTCTAGGAATATATGGAGATTACATACCGGAGATTCCAGAGGATCCACTCTCGTTAGAGGAGGCACCACCCGCAGTCGTTTAGACGTCATTTAGTCTAGGTTATTTATGTATTGGATTGTTATAACTTTGAGACTTGGGTGTATTATGCTGAGACTTATTTATGTTAAGTCAATTAGACTCTAGACTTATTATTGTTATTTGAGTTGTGTTTTAGACTTATGTCAGAACTTCCTTATCTTTTATATCTTATCGTGCCATTTAATTTTCTATAGTTATTGTGATTGAGTATATTATGAATTGATGATCAAATACATATTTATTGTCCTCCTAATAGAGTTGAGATCATTGATATGTTATTTTATGAGTTATGATTAGTAGTATATGACCTATTATAAATATGTTGAGCCAGTCTTCCTATAGGAGCATTGGAACCGCTAATACCGTGATCTAGCGCAGTGTCCCTATGGGAAACTGGTGTAATTCGTAAAGTGTGTGTGTAATAATTTATTGGCTCGGTTAGCCCATGTTCGACAATGGCATGATCTGAGGATACCTATTATACATTATTTCTGAGATAGCCTCAAACTCCATAATAACAAGTCGTACAAGTGATTGGCCATTATATAACTTGGACTTGGTCATAATTGTATTATTCTGTTAATAGACTAGGGACATGGACTATCATAGTGTGATGGTTCAACCCTTATCCCTGTTTGGTTGTAGGGTTAGGCCATTGTGCTGGGATATGATGTAGACCAAATATATATATATATATATATATATATATATATATATATATATATATATATATATATATATATGTGTGTGTGTGTGTGTGTGTGTGTGTGTGTGTGTGTATATGTATATATATATATATATATATAAATATATATATATATATATATATATTGCCTTAGGTTTTTATTTCTCCATTCGTGCTTTATTTGTGGTACTTACAATTTAGGGTCAAATCCCACTGGTTTTGCATAGGCAGGTTTTGAGCCAGTACCCAAGGATCCAGCGTACTTTCCTCCGTCTCATGGCGCACTAGGAACATGGTCACTGAGGATAACGAGTGGGTTTCCTTATTCCCCGCTCGTCATTGTACATTCTACCAATTTGGACGTTTAGCCATCGACACTTGTTAACCGACAATATCTGGACATTAGTTTCTCTTACATGATTCTATTCAATCAGACTGCAACCGATCATAGTCATGTACTTTTGTTACTCAGCTAGCTCCTTATTTTGTACACCTAGTTCTCAGAATATTTTGATGGAGCATTTGGAATGCCTTATTGCTTTATCATATATGTTTTATGCTTACGGTTTCTTATTGATTGATTGAGACATAGATGTTCATGTGACCCTAAGTGACCTGATTGTAGCATGCACCCCCTTGTGTTGTTACAACCGTGATCGTCGTACAGCATATAGTACCTAGTATAGGGTAGCTAGCCATGTCCGTCTCCGTATTCCGGTATTAGGACGTGACAAGATTTTAGTAGTGGCCGTTGCAGGTCTGTTATTCAGACTTGCGGGGTGTAATGGTCACAGGAATCTTAATAAAACATGATCCTTCTTGACATTCCTGAATTTATCCTCTCCGATACTCAGCTTGAATTATCCAGTTAGTTGCTTCCTTGTTCATTCTCGTCCTGTACTTGATGTTTCTTGTGCTCTTCTTTAGGGTTTCCCCACCCGTAGATGCTACAGCAACAAGAGAGGCGGACTTGCCAGTAGAACGAGATCTTGTATAACCCCAGCCAGGGATTCAAGTTGAGCCCATGATAGATGCGATAGAGCAACAGGCTTCTGCTATTCCCGTACCCCCAGTAGTACCGGCAGTACTAGTTACCCTAGCCTTGCTAGAGGTTATCCGGGGAATATTGGCTACCCAACAGCACCAGATGGTGGTGTAATAACAACAACAACAGCGTCAACAGCTTCAGCAGCAAGAACATAACTGTTGGCCCATTGGTATGGTCGAACCGATTTTGATAATCGATCTAACCTGAACTCGATATAAGCTACTGCGACGCTTTTCAGACGTACTGCGACAACTGTAACATCAACTGTTCATAGCTGCTTTCCGTCGTCGTGTCTGTCTTTATTTTCTGTATACAATATAATTTTCCATTTTATTGCTAGGAATATACTGTACACCATGTTGTGCTGATAATTAGGCTACCTAAAATTATTTTCAAAATAACCCATCTCTTTTTTTAAAAATAGCCTATCTTGAAATAGCTAAGTTGGACCCAAAACTCAGCCCAGTTTCTGTTCTGGCCCTGAACTAAGGGAACATAACTCGGACCGAGTTCGGCCCGAGTTTGACCTTAGTGAACATTTTGTTCAGAAACTTGGTCTCCCTGCAGTTTCGGATACAATTGCTATTTTTTGATATTTTGCAGACAAACTCTGGCCGAGTTCTGTCCGAGTTCTGTCCGAACTCTCCTTTGAGTAATCCTATAAATAAAGAAGAGATTTCATATTCTAAATCAAACAATTCACTTTCATCTTCTCTTCTCTTCTGGTATACGAGTTCTAAAAAGCCTTCACTTTCACATCCCAAGCCAGTTATAATTCCCTAGTCTTAGTTGCCAGTACGGTACAGTCTAGAAGTTCAGAGAGTTATAATCAGAAGCTTGTTCAGAAGTTCTCTACTTCACACTTGAAGTCGTCGAGCTCTTCAGATCAAAGCTCGTGTCTGTAAGAAGTCAGCAAGCCTTTGGATCAAAGCTTGTGTTCCATTGGTATAGTGGATTCCAACTGGGAACTAGAGTCCTCCCGCCTAGATTAGTCCTCACATTATTGTATACCAGGATACATTGATGTGTTTGTGTTTGCCTTCTCCCTCTTTACTTTGATTTGGCTTATACTGTGATAGATGTGACATACCTGCAACATAATTGCTAGACTGTTATTGTAGCTGTGACACATACTTATATATGTGACACATATACAGTAGTCTAACTTGCTAGAAATTTTTTAATTGCTAAATTCTGCTGCATACTCTATTCACCCCCACCCCTCTAGAGTATATTCTATTATATTTTGATCCTATAATTGGTATCAAAGCAAGTACTCTCTGAATTGGTTTTTGATCCTAATTGCTCCTACAATTGGTATCAAAGTGGGTTGGTCAATATATAGGTTTATATCATTTATCAATTTGATTATATACCTATCATCATCCTGCTTAGGTATATTATTACTATTATTTAGTTAACTATCATTTACTTGCTTATTGCCTATATATACTTTTAGTGTCAGTTATATCGCATGGCTAACATGAAGAAAGGACAATCCACAAACAGACCTCATTTGTTTGACGGAACAAACTACACTTATTGGAAGACACGAATGAGCTATTATCTAAAATCTCTTGATTTTGATCTTTGGTCTATAGTTATAGATGGTTACAAAAAGCCAGCTCATATAATTGTTGATGGTAACCTGGTTGAGAAACTACATGATAAATATATTGATAATAAGAAAAAACAAGCTAGTCTTGATGCACGTGCTATTAACGCTTTATTTTGTGCAGTAGATAGGACTGAGTTTAACATGGTGTCAACATTCATAACATCTCACGACATATGGAAACTTCTCGAAGTAACCCATGAGGGAACCAACCAAGTCAAGGAGTCAAAGATAAGCAGATTAACTCAAGAATATAAAGTATTCAAGATTAATCCAAATGAGACAATTATACAAATGTTCACTCATTTTCTCGATAATGTAAATCCTCTATCCTTTCTAGGCAAGGAGTACAACAACCATGAGAAGATTCGCAAAGTACTGCAAGGTCTCACCAAGAATTGGAACCCCAAGGCTACAGTAATCATTGAAGAAAATGACCTCACAATAATGACGCTTGAAATATTGATAGAGAAGCTGATGACACATGAGCTAGACTAGCAAGACTTCAAAGATTCAGCACCCAAGAAAAAATCAATCGCATTTAAGGCACATCACAAAAGAACTGTTGAAAAAGAGTCTAAAGACGAAGACGAAGACGGTGAAGAGCAAACTCTAATGGTGATGACCTTTAAGAAGTTCTTAATATTCAATCATCGAGGCAAAAACCATCACAAGAACAACAAAGATGACAAAGAGCATATATGCTACGGATGTAAAAAAAAAGGTCATATCAAGAAAGATTGTCCGGTAGCATCAACAAAGAAGGTTACAAAATACGAAAAGAGGTACACAAAGAATGCAATGCCTCAAAAATATGCTAACACAAGCATATGGCATGAAAATGAGGCCAGCGACTCAGAAGACGATAACTCTCAAGAAGCTGCTAATGTGTTATAAACCCCCTCGACCAAAATTAGGCTTACTTGGCTTAGATAGAGAGACTAGGGCTAGTTTGAATCCAATTATAAATAGAACATTGTATTTTAGATAATTTTATAATATTTATATCACTTAGTGCACCTTACCGTTGCTTCGATAATTGGAGCACTACACTAGCCATTGCCTTCCTACAAATTTTACATCCTTGTCCTAGACATGCCAGTCATCTATTATGACCTTTGTGTAACTTATAATTATGCTCTTTTGTGCTACATTTTAGTCGCACAATATTTGTCGCAGACGTTTATATTTAATTCTAAATAAATCCAACTTTGTATCCTTGTGCGTTCCAATCAAAATTGGGGACACAATCTTGACCCATTTTGTGCAACCCAATTTATGATAATATTATATCCTGAGTTCCCTATGTCCATGATACTTGTGTCTCAACTAATTTTAATCCCATGTACTTCTAATTAATTCAAGAACACCATTTATATTAATTTTAATTAATTTAATCCAATTTCCATCTTTGTACAATTTTTTTAATTGTTGGGCACTTTTATGCAAAAGCGCATTAAGGTGTCCACATTATTGGACAATACATAAAGAAATCCATTTTTCTTTATTATTTGGTCATGTAAATTTTCTCCATGAATTTTGGAATGTGCAACACACAACATCACCCCCCTCATCAAACCCTAGCCATGCATTTTAAACAATGCAAATCCTAGCCCTCCAAACATCCCCATGTCAAGCCAAGGCCAATCCCAAGGATGTTGAACAAGGCCCAACACCCTAGGTCAACACCCAACCCTACTTTTCTACATGTATAAATAATTATTTTTCTTACTTTTTCATCATCCATATCACAAAACCCATCACCTATGCAAACCTAAATTCTATTCCTAGCCGACCCCCCTTCCATTTACTATTCATCGTCTCCTTCCTTCCGCTGGAGCATCTCCCAACCGACGGCATGCCTCCTTCCACGACTTCCCTCCTCCTCCTCGTTACAGCAGTTCCCCGACCTCGCCGCCACTCCTCCCATCATCGTCTCGACCCCCCCTCGCCTGAACCGGGGCTATCACCACCATTACCACCATTGTACCCGATATCTATCCTCCTTCCACAAACCTCTTTCCGCCGCCAGAGCCGACCTCGCCGGATCCCTCAGCCTCCTCCGTCGTTTATAACCATCTCCACCCTCACCTCTCACCGGACTCCCCTTGACCCGCCAGAGTCAACACAGCACCACCACCACCATCGTCTCATCTCCCTCGACTCCCTCCGCCGATACCTCCACACCTGAACCACCAGCTCCACCACCGATCTCCCGGCGGCCATGACCACCCACTTTATCTTCTTTCTCCTCTTCTTCCTGTCCTCTCTATCATCCCCGGCCAACCCGCCGGAGACCCCGACATCGACCCAGGCAGAGACACCACCGTCCCCGACTTCCTTCTTCCAGTGCACAGTTGCCCATCACCACCCCGACTCCTCCCATCTCCTCCTTTACCAGCAGCAGCCTCCCACCTCCGGTGATCTCCTCCGGCCATCCCTGACGGTGCAGCACAGTCCCCTCCTCGACTGAGCACCGCCACCATCGCCTCCTCTTCCTTCCTTCCTGTACCTCGATACCCGACTCTCCACCCTGTCCTCCTCTTCTCTGTCCTCCTCCTCCCGTCAGACCTCCCTGAGCTCCTTCTCCTCGACAACACCAGCACCGCCTGAACCGCCACTTCCCACCGGACTCCGGCAGCCTCTGGCCATTAACATCCTCATCATCATCCCCATCATCATAATCATCATAATCACTATTATCATTTACATAATCATCCCTATCATTATCATAATTATCGCCATTATCATCCTTTCATCATCATCCTCATCATCACCCTAACCATCATCATTATCACCACCATCACCTTATATCCTCATCAACACCATCACCTTAATCATCACAATTATCATCCTAATCATCATCATCAACAACATCGACATCATCGTCGTCCTCGTGGACCCGTCACCCTCGCCGAAGATGACCTTCAGCAGTCACCCTCGATCCCCGTGCCCTTGCACGCTAACCCCGAGGTTCGAACCTGTCCCTCTCCTTTCATATTGTGTATGTGTGCTTGTGTGAATAGTGTAGGATTTTAGCATACTGGTTCAGTTTAGTTGTTATAATTTCAGACAATATCGGGGAACCCAAACTCGTATGCGTATACGTACGCGTATGAGTAATATAAGCATATTGTTATATATATAAATATATGGATATATATATATATGTAATAATAACGCTAAACCTAATTATGACTAATGTGTTTATTTGCTATACAACCCTTGGATAATTATGGATATCCCATTTTTACATTTGACCAAGTGACCCTAAGAACTTGTGAGTTGACTGCCTTGTGTACATTAACGTACTAGCTTAGACACATCTTAGTGGACTGTATAATTTTTGATACAGCATTTAATATAGAACACCCGCGTAATTAGACACACAGTTGACCCTGTTAGTTGACTAGTGTCACCCCTAGCGTATCCTCTGAGCCCAGTGTAATTATGGTTGTGTATGTGCTAGTTTAATGGCTGATGTTGTATTATATTATATTATATGTATATAGGATATTGGATTGTTCTACGAGACTTCAGGAGCAGGTTATTGGTACTACGCAGCTTTCTTGCCAGGCAAGTATACCTTGCCATTGTACTATAATTTATATTCCATATGATGCATGCATATTTTATTTCTGTCATTTAGTTCATATATTTTAACTACTATATAAACTGCACGTCCAAGAAAACTTGGGAGCAACGACGGTGTCGTCGTATTCTGTTTTTATTATATATATGCATATGACCTAGTTTATGAGACCACCCCATTATCATGAGGCATTCTTAGGTTTCATTGGCCATGACACAGTTGTTACACGAGTGTGAGTCTCATATAGGATACGAACTTGCGTGCCAGGATTGGCCTCATGTACGTATGGGACGTACGATAGGGATAACTGTCGATAGAAACTTTGCATGCTAGTAGACCTGGCAGTTATTTAGAGGTATCATCGTGTCATGGATGTGACATGCTTAGAGCATGGGGTGGGAAGAACAACAAGTAAGGCATTTGGGCTCCTTTGCACTTTCCTTTTTATTTAACCCGCACGTTCCGCCGGAGATGCGTGGTCGTGATGACCCCTATATTACCTGGCGGCCTCTGCCGTTCAAAAGACGGCATGCTTTTTAGGCCCCTGAATCTCCAAAAGAACCATGGCAATCCCATTTTGGCCAGATAGCCTATATTTTGGAAAGTTGTTCTCAAACTGCATTCACATAGATGGTTAGGCGACCCATTGGATATTTATTTTAGTACTTTATTGGCATGCTTCTATGTATCTTGTTATGTCTCTCTGAGCACCTGATCCCTTTCCAGGTGTAGATGTTCATGAGTATTAGCAGGAGCATGGATCCGGACTAGCTACTTATATTTCGAGAAGGTCTTCTCTTCGAGTCTCATTGATTGTTAGTTGATATACTTATAATATTTTATTTATCTTATATTCTAGTTTGGTAGTGGATTTGTTTTCACCCGACTATCATCTTTTGATACTTCACATTGAGATTTAGTTACATAGTTATTGGTTATTTATTTATTTATTATTTTTTGTGGATGAGATTTAGATTATTTATGTGGCTTGAGATAGTTTATACTACTTGTGAATTATTGTTCATAATACAGCGTACGCATGTGTTATGGTTTCCATATATTGGAGTTTCCATATACATGCGGCTGGCATGCTTACGTATTCTTATTCCTACGTATTTTGGGACTAGGACGTGACATATTTTTAGTGGTGGCCCATGCAGGTCGAGAGCATATTGTCTCAGTTACGTTACTGTACCGAGCAAGCCTGCACCTAGGATTAGAGTATAGGATCTCATCCACAATTGATTATGACTCACCTTTCTTCCAATTCGTTCTATTTAAATAATTGCATCATGTTTGATTCATGTACTTCCCTAATAGTTCCTTGAGTGTAGCCTTCAGCCAAAATATAGGAATCCTTGTTGTTAGGATGATAATTAGGATAACATTCCTACTAAGAATATAATTAGAATATTGACAGCTCCTAAAAGTTTAGAATACCTAATAAACCCTAGCATCCCTTACTTGTAGATTGGTTTACCATTATCTCTTGATATGTTTATGAATGATTTGAGAGTAGCATAGACACTACTAGAGTTAGTTAAAAATTTGACCATATTGTTTGACCCTAGAATTGAGGAACCAATAGAAATCCAAGATTGAATATTATGACTAAAACTAACTTCCATAGTAAGATAGTATTAGAAAACTACACTTCCTTTCAACCATCCTATGTTTGGATAAAACAGAGTTTTACGCCAAGAAACCTTTACCCTGTGACCAGACCCTTTACCCTTGTTGGAGTAAAAGTCAAATGACTGTTGCTGGCGTAAAAGCCAAAAGACTGTCTTGTTGGCGTAAAAGCCAAAAGACTGTCTTGTTGGCATAAAAGCCAAACTATGCAGAAGATTGCCGCCTTTAAGCCACGATTATGACAACTGCGTATGAAACGAATCCCTTTATAAGATTATGACATGCAAGCCACGTAGGTAACTATCCCAGCATAAACTTGATGATTCATGAATAATAGATAACCAGCGTAGAATAGACCGATTAGGCATAAAATGTAAGGATGGTGATGTGAGCGTATTTGTTACAGCTTTAGCTTTTCCCAGCCATGACCAAATCTCATGCATTAAATGTAGAGATATGCCTAACAATCAGACCTTACCAGGGACAGGGACCAGACTATAGAGCCTAATAAAAAATAATTCGGGCTTGCTTCTTCTGGAAGTTGTGGTAGTTGGTAACGGAGCCCTGTGCAAGAAACAGCTTTTGACGTGGCATCTGATTTTGTCCTGTCTTGAGCGTAAAAACTCATTTTTGCCTTGAGCGTAAAAACTCATTTCGGACTTGAGCGTAAAGGCTCATTTCTGTCCATGTAGAATAGACAGCGTATTCAGAAGACTCAAAATTTTCTTCCTTTGAGTGGTGTATCAAATATGTCACTAAACGACAACCTAGGTCTCTGTGCAAATTCATCATCACAGCTGTCCTCTCGATTATCGTGCGGTACTTTTGTCAGATATCAAATTCACTGATTTGTCTGACAAATTCATCAGAGGAAATACAAAGAGTTTCTCGTCCTGGGGGGGAAACCTTCCCCTCCAGGCAAGCCCACAACAGGAGCGACTTTAGGAGCGAAAAATGCCCCGCCCCCTTGTTCGTTTGTCGTTGGGATTCATTGCTCGTTCTGCGGTTATCAGTAACGTGGCCAGCCTAATTTATAGAATAGGGCTGCGGGCAGGAGGGCTTTGTTTTGTTTGTGCGTACAATTTTACGCTGCAAAACATATATCAGACTTTACGCAGGAGACTTTTTACGCAGACTCTTCACGCACACTTTACGCTGCAACGTATGATAGATTTTACGAAGATAGATTTTACGCGCAAACCTTTTAGGCAGATTTTACGCGCATGAGATATTTTACGCGCAGAATTTTTACGAAGATTTTACGCAGAATTTTTACGTAGATTTTACGCACGCAGAACTTCTACACAGGCAGATTTTACGCCGACTTTACATAGGCAGATTTTACGCAGACTTTACGCGGGTAGACATTACGCAGGCATATTTTTACGCAGACTTTACGCAGGAAGTATAGCAGACTTTTACGCGGTTAGCTTTGAAGCCATATTTTATGCCGATAATTTTAAATCTCTATTTTATGCGGATAGCTTCGAATCTCTACTTTACGCCAGATTATTGAAACCTCTACTTTATGCAGATAATTCTGAAGCCCTACCTTACGCTTCTCTGCTTTACACGGACCATTCTGAAGCTTTACTTTACAACAAACTTCCTTGAATCACTGTTTTACGCGGACAGCCTAGTAACCTTCTTTACGCAAACAACTTTTGAAGCCTTGTTTTACGCAGGGAGGGACTTCATGTATGTTGGGGGTTTTGACTAAAAAATATGCGGACAATTCCCCAGCATAACTCATGCTTCTATATCCTATTTAAAAATTGCATCATGCTTGATTCATGTGCTTCCCTAATAATTCCTTGAGTATAGCCCCTGCTAGAATATAGGTATCCCTGTTGATGGGATAATAATTAGGATAACACTCATATTAAGAATACAACTAGGGCATTAACACATCACTAAGTTTAGGATACTTAATGAACCCTAGCCTTCCTTATGAAACCTAGCATCACTTACCTATAGGTTAATTTACCATTATCCCTTGACATGTTTATGAATGACTTGGGAGTAGTATAAACGCTACTAGAGTTAGATAGAGATTTGACCATAATGTTTGATCCTAGTATTGAGGAACCAATAGAAATCCAAGGTTGAATATTAGGACTAACCTAGCTTTTCATGATGAGATAGTACTAGAGTATTATAAACTTTAGCTTCTTGACTTGATATTAGCAAAATAGTATCTTAAAAAGCCAAAGGGAATAACTAGAATATTTCTCTTAATCATACCTCCAACACAGAGATTAGCAACCACATTCCCTCAAAAAACTATGACATTAACTAGAGTCTTTCTATCTTTATGACTTGTTCCTCTGAACCTTTAGCACTCGCTATTGTGCGACGACTAAATTATGTTCTTCTTTCAACTCGTGCCACCTGACACTCCTGACTATAGACCAAGTGATTTTATTCTATACTAAGATTATAGTTGTAATCTTGAATTTTAATTTTGTGCTTAGTAGTTAGAACCTGACAGCTGAGTTGTTCATTTTGACTGTGATCATTATCCCTTAGTCGTAGATCTCGTAATTTGTATCCACAACTCGATACAAGTTATATTCTATTTCACTTAAGAGCTAGTAACCCTTCCATTCTCAATATTAACACTTGTTCTATAAGCACCATAACTAAGACTTGAGATGACCATTACCTATATAATGCAATAGGAGACCTTAATGAGTACCAAGATCTTTTCCTTGTGTACCCTAATAAGAGTTTCTACTTTATTTACAAGTGCAAGATTATTTTATAGATTCCCCGTAAGACTGTCACAATATTAGTTTATTTTATAAGTTGGGTAGTATATCTCACAACCTAGTATCACATAGTCCTTGTGATCCATTGATGAAGTATAACCGAATGACACCTACTATATGCTGGCATAAGACAATAGCGTTTATTTAGACTGTAAGAACTTGGAGGCCAAACCCTATTTAGTCAACTAGCAACTTAGACAAGGAGTTAGTATGACAACTGTAGAGACTGAATGAGTCTTATCTTCTTGGTGAACTTGAATTAATTTATAAACATCCCTCATCATAATCTAGCGTATTTATATTTTCTGAACTACCTTGACTTATGCTGTTGTTACAGCCTAGTTTTGCAAGCTTAGTCTTTTATCAAGCTTGTTCATGATATATGTATTAGTGGATGCATACATTAATACATTTCAGAATCAGTGTATTATGGTCTGATCAACCATAGTGCGCTTGGTTCGCCCTTCGCAATACTACTTTACGTGGATAGAGATATATAGTGATTAGTAGACAAATGTACTTACCCGCTAGATATGTCTAAGCATATCATATCAGTTACATAACTATACTGATACGAGCATGTGAATAGGAATTATCAAAATAAGATTTCAATCCACAACTGTCTTAACAATTTCTATTGAATTCTTTAAACACCTTGATCCCCACACTTCTAAATCTATTACCTCCCCTTTTAACACTTGATTATTGTTTCTGTCTTTCCTTATTTTGGAAAGGCGAAACCTCATGCTTAATGTAAGCACGAAAAGTGTATTATTTCTGTAGCCATTTCTGTTTGTTCTTATAAAATTACCAAACTCTATTATTAGAGTTGATTTCAGTTTAAAATTGTGTACCCTTAGAATGACCCTTCACTACCTACCTACATTTTATTTTATTACTTCCTGATACATGCATCACTATGGCAGCATGAAAGTGTTTGCCTCGTAACTTTGGTCAAGTTCAGAACTTAAGAGTTTCGATGAAGAATGTATCATTTTGCTATCAGGGGTCTAAATGGATTTCACCTGGATGGACAATTGACTGACTCCTGAATGGATAGCAGCACCTATGACTAGGTTGACATGTAAGGATCAAGAATTCGTATGGACCGATGAGTGTCAAGCCTCTTTCGAGGAATCGAAGAAGCAACTAAACCATAGCACCAATATTGACTATTCCATCAAGATCAGGAGGTTATGTGATCTACAATGACACATCAAGGAAAAGCTTGGGATACGTATTGATACAGCATGGCAAGATGATTGCATATGCATCTAGACAGTTACGAGTGAATGAGAAGAAATATCCAACTCATGACTTGGAACTTGCAACTATTGTATTTGCTCTGAAGCTATGGAAACATTACTTAAATGGGAAACGAGTAGAGATCTATATAGACCACAAAAGCCCAAGTACGTCTTCACGCAGAAGGAGTTAAATATGAGGCAACGCCGATGGCTTGAATTGATTTCAAGATAGAGCTACATTATCGCCCAGGCAAGACTAACGTTGTAGCAGGCGCGTTAAGCCGGAAGCCAACAGCTTATTTCTTGACAGCACAGAGAGAATTATTGGAGGACTTGCAGGAGTTTGGCATTGAAGTAATTTTACCCGGAGCAGATGGGACATTACGATGTGGTGATCGTCTTTATGTTCCAAATGGAGAGATTCGACAGGAGCTGATGACAGAAGCTTATAGTTCAATATATTCTATTTACCTACCAAAGGCACCATTCGATACGGAGGGCACGACAAGTTGAGTCCAAGGTATATTGGACCATTTGACGTGCTAGAGAAAGTAAAAAAAGTGACATATCAACGTGCGCTACCACCATCACTTGAGAGAGTACATGATGGATTCCCTGTGTCACAACTCAGGCAAAATGTGACAGACAACAGTCATGATCTCGACCATTCAAAAATCACCATTGGGCCGAGCTTGTCATATCCAGAGCAACCCGTGGGAATCCTTGATCGTCGAGAGAAAGTATTGAGAAACCAGTCTATTCCTTTGGTTCGCGTAGCATGGAAGCAGGGCGCGCTAGAAGAATTTATATACGAGCGCGAGGACGATATGCGCAAGCATTTTTCGAACCTATTCGTAGACCAAGGTGTAAAATTACTTTGTTAATTTATACCTTATGCCATCCTTGACTCTACCATGGCTTAGTTTTATTTTCGAGGACGAAATTTTTATAAGTTGGATAGAATATAAAACCCCTAATTCTGAAAAACGTATTAAATTATTTATTTATAATAGTTATGAGCTAAATAGAGAGAATAGATTTTATTAGATTTTATTTTGAGGTTTTTGAGCATTTTGAGGATTTATGGAGCCATTAAATTTTTTTTCTAATTTATTCTATGTAGGAGATCCTTTGGACAGTTGTTGGCTTTACCGTATGCACCAAAATTATTTACAAAATTTTCTATATATAGATATGTAATATGTATATATATATATGTATATATATATATATATGTATATATATATATATATATAT
Organism: Iris macrosiphon; assembly: GCA_036927795.1. Lineage (NCBI taxonomy): Eukaryota > Viridiplantae > Streptophyta > Magnoliopsida > Asparagales > Iridaceae > Iris > Iris macrosiphon. The sequence goes on from JAYESA010000011.1 coordinate 148,788,876, forward strand.
GTATATATATATATATATATAATTAATTAGAAATAAATTCCTATTGGATCTCTACCTAAAACCCAAACTCCAACTCCTAAACCCACTACCCGCTGGAACCCACAACCCATTAGGAGAAAAATATCAACAGCAGCAATAGTAAACCAACTTTGCTTTTGCTTCTTTGCGCGTGTGAGCCGCTCATTCCACCACCTCTAAACTATAGTATTACCAAATTCTCCTCCACCGAGACCAAAACCAATGAAGAAAGAAACAGCAGCGGCAGTAGTTCTTAACCACTAAGTTTCCCCACCGCCTCTTATCCCTATATATTACAACTCTTCCAAACCCTAACCCACTTCTTCTTACATAAAACATAAACACAATTTTGTACGTGCAGTATGCAGATTTTTTGCCCGGCAAGTATATCTTGCCTTGTTGTACTGTTTAAATTCTGAATTATTAGTTGCATGTTTATATTATATAACTGTGCGCGTCCGAGAAAGACTCGGGTGCAGTCAACGAATGCGTTGACGTTCGGACTTGTGTCTGACCTAGAGTCTAGTAGACCCACCTAAAGTTGTAGAGTTATTGGTATGACTCCCCAGGCCTTGACACGTATCATTACACGTCACAGAGTGAGTTCATGTAGGGACGCGTGCGTCATACTCGACTGGCCATCGGTGTGAGCAACACGTGTAACGATATTTATCTTAGTTGTTTATTTCTATAGAGACTTGCATTTTAGTATGAGATATTCACGTTGTGTTCGCGACTTGTACATTTATATTGGGCGGGGAAGACGACTAGTAGGCATATGGGACACCCACCTCCTTTATGCAGATACCGCGTTCTTCGGAGCGATACAGACGTATATATATTGTAGATACCTCATTCTTCAGAATAATGGATGTTACAGATACCACGTTCCCTAGAGTGTTGGACGTTACTTGATGATTTTGCAGTTACCACACTCTAGAGAACGTTGGACGTTATGCCTACGCCTACCCATACGTACCAAGATTGTCCTCAAATTGTATTCACTTAGATGGTTAGCACACCCCCTTTATTATTCAATATTTAATTTATGGCATGCTTCTATGTATCTTGTTATGTCCCTCTGAGGACCTGGTCCCTTGCTAGGTGTAGATGTTCATGAGTATTCGCAGAAGTGCAGATCTGGACTAGTTACTTATATACCGAGATGGTCTTCTTTTTGAGCCTCGTAATGGTTAGGTGTTGTATTTATACAGGGTTTATCTTGTTCATTTTATATTCTATTTTGGCAGTGGATTTGTTTCCATCCAACTGTCATAGAGATACTTTATATTGAGATCTAGTTATATGGTTATTGGTTATTCATTTATATATGATTCTGTGGATGAGATTTAGATTATACCCTGTGACTTGTGATAGTTTTACCACTTGTGAATTATTGTTCATTATACAGTGTACGCATGTATTATGGTTTCCATATATTGGAGTTGCCATATATACAGGCGGCTGGCATGCTTACGTGTCCTAGTCCTATGTATTTTAGGACTGGGACGTGACACCTGTAAATAGGATTAGAGTTTAGGATCTCATCCACAATTGACTATGATTCACCTTCCTTCCAATCTGTTCTATTTGAATAGCTGCATCCTGCTTGATTCATGTGCTTCCCTAATAGTTCCTTGAGTATACCCCTGCTAGAATATAGAAATCCCTGTTGTTAGGATGATAATTAGGGTAACATTCCTATTAAGAATACAACTAGGGCATTGATACCTCACTAAGATGAGAATACCTAATGAACCCTAGCAACCCTTACCTGTAGAATGATTAACCATTATCCCTTGATAATTAGGGATGACTTGAGAGTAGTATAGACACAACTAGAGTGAGTTATAAATTTAACCATATAGTTTGACCCTAGCATTGAGGGACCAATAGAAATCCAAGGCTGAATATTAGGACCAAAACTTAACTTTTATAGTGAGATAGTATTATAGAACTATAAATTTAAGTTCTTGTCCTGATACTAGCAGACAGTACCTTAGGAAGCCAAGAGGAATGAATATAAAATTTTCCTTGATGAAACCTCGAACACAGATATTAGCATACCACCTTCCCCTTAGGAAACCATGCTATTATCTAGAGTCCCTCTATTTTAATTTTATATCTTGTTCCTCTGCAACCTTAACGTTCGCTAATTGTGCAACGACTAAATTATGTTCTTCCTTTCTTCATCTTTCAACTCGTGCCGCATAACTCTTATGCTTGTAGGTCAAGTGATTTTATTTCATGTTAGGATATACAGCTTGCTAGGATTATAGTTGTTACTCTTGAATTTTGAATTATGTGATTGGTAGTTAGAACTTGATAGTTGAGTATTCTTTAGATTATAATTTTATGGTTATACCTTAGTTTTAAATTACGTGATTGTACCCCCACCTCGATACGAGTTATATCCTCTTTCCCCTTGAAGGCCAGTAACTTTTTCATTCTTACTATTGACACATGTTCTATGAGCACTATGATTAAGACTTAGGGTGACCATTACCTATATAATGTAATAGGAGACCCTAATAAGTACTAAAATCTTTTCCGCATGTACCCCAATAAGAGTTTATACTTTATTTACAAGAACAATATTATTTTGTAGGATCCCCTCAAGACAGCTACAGTATTAGTTTATTATTTTTAAGTTGGGAAGAATGCCTCACAATATAGTATCACCTAGTCCTTTTGATATAGTATTAAAGTGTAATTGAATGACATTAACTGTATGCTAGCATAAGACGATAGTGTTTATTCAGACTGTAGAACTTAAAGGCCCATACTCCTATTTTGTCGACTAGCAACTTAGACAAGGAGTTAGTATGACAACTGTAGAGATTGTAGAGTCTTATTTTTTTATTTTGTTTTTGTAAACTCAAATTATTTTGTACCTTCTTTCATCATAATCCAGCATATTTATATTTTCTGTACTACCTTGACTTATGCCGCTATTATAGCCTAGTTTTGTAAGCTTATTCTTTTATCGAACTTGTTCATGACATATGTATTATTAGAGTGCTACAATAATACATTGTCTAAATCAGAATCGGTGTATTAAGGTCTAGCTAACCTTAGTGCGCTTGATTCGCTCTTCGCATGACTACTTTACGTGGATTGAGATATATAGAAGTAGACGAATATACTTGCCTCTAGACATGTCTGAGCATATCGTATCGGTTACATAACTGTTCCAATATTAACATGCGAATAGGAATTTACCAAATATGATTTTAATCCACAACTGTCTTGACAATTCCCATTGAATCCTTTAAACGCATTGACCCCCATACTTGTACTCTATTACCCCCACCTTGAATTCTTTATTATTGTTTTCTGTCTTCCCCTATTTCAGAAAGATGAAACCTCGTGTTTGGTATAAGTTAATATATAGATAGTACTAGATATATCCCATAGGCTAATCATATGACTAGATGACTATCTTTTATAACTGATTAAGGGTATATCATATATGATACATTTTGTGTTAAATTTTTTGAGGATTGAGTAGCATGATTAAGTAAATTTGAGGAATAAGTTTCTTAAATATAATAGCCTTATGTGATAGATGGGTAAATTTTAAGTTGGGTAGAAATTGCATTGTTAACTTGCGATAAAATACTTTTAGATTGTGATCAAGTAAGATTAGATTGGGAGATTCAAGCCATTTTAATTTCGAGAAATTCTAAAAGAAGGATCAAGATGATGATGATTTAATGAATTTTAAAAACCTTGATATGGCGAACCAAATATTTATACTTTGAGCACATGAATTAAAATTTGAGAATTGGAGGTTGAATCATCGATTTAAATCTTGAGGAAAATAAATAGAACTCTAAATATGAACATGGTCGGATTGAATTCCAAATTGATGATCGAATTAAAAGAAATTTTTATTGTTGGATTACCTATTTGAAATATTGAGGATGTAAATTGAAAGAAAAATTTTAAGAGTACGAAATTCACAAGTTAAAAATAGAAATAATATTTGATTATAATTATTTTCTAGAGGAGATTATGATAGTTGGAGATTGCGATATAAATTTTGATGAGGGATGTCATATAGATTTTAATTAGATTTGGGTGTGGATTATTTAATTTGAAAATTGAGAAGATAGTGCGATGTGTTGAAGTTCGATTTAAACAATGGTTAATCTAATTTAAAAGTGATTGCGGTAGATTTGAATAAGTTTTAAATTTTAGGAAGAGATCGCGATTGACTTGCTTTATGTACGAATGTGAAGTAATTATCCAATTATGCCTTATTTTTAATTTTGAGGACAAAATTATTTTTAAGTTGGGTAGATTGTAAACCCTCTCACCCAAAAATTAGGTCTACTTGGCATAGATAGAGAAACTAGGGCTAGTTTGTATCCAATTAAAAATAGGACACGACATTTTTTAATTTAATTATACAATGTTTATATCATATAGTGCACCTTACCATTGCTTCGATAATTGGAGCACCTCACTAGCCATTGCCTTCCTACAAATTTCACAACCTTGTCCTAGTCGTGCCCGCCTTTCATTCTGACCTTTGTGTAACTCATAATTATGCTCTCTTGTGCTACATTTTAGTCGCACAACACTCATCGCGAACGTTTGTATTTAATTCTATATAAATACGACTCTGTACCCTTGTGCGTTCCAATATAAATTCGAGACACAATCTTGACCCGTTTTGTGCAACCTAATTAATGATAATATTCTACTCTGAATCCTCTATGTCCATGACACTGTTGTCCTACCTAATTTTATTCCCATGTACTTTCAATTAATTCCAGAATACCTTGTGCAATAATTTTAATTAATTTAATACAAATTTTGTCTTTGTACAATTTTCTAATTGTTGGGCACTTTTATGCAAAAGTGCGTTGAGGTGTCCACATTATTGGACACAATATATGCAGAAACCTATTTTCCCTTCATAGAAATTTTCCCATAATTTTCGGAATGCGCAACGCGTAACATCGCCCACCATTTAATTCTAGCCTTGCAATTAAATAATGCAAATTATAGCCCTCCCAAACATCTCCATGTGAGCTCAAGGCCCAATCCCAAGAGGTGTTGACCAAGCCCACTCCTAGGTTAACAAAACCCTAGTTCACATGTATAAAAATATAACTTTATTCCTTTTTTCTTTCCTTTTACTATGTTTCACCAAATTACAGCCTAATCACTATTCATCATCCCCCCATAGCCGTGACCACTCGACCGGACCTCCGCCGGCCAGTCTTCCACCGGAGCTCCGCCTGTGCACCGCTTCTCCACCCGCAGACCCGACTACACCACCACCCTTCCCTGTCCTCATCACCCTCGTCGACGATTCCCGCCGGAGCAGCAGCGCCCGACTGCACCACGTCTCCTCCTCCATGTCACCAGCAGACCCGCGACTTGCCGCCACCACCCTAGTCTCCGACATCATTTCCTGCCTTTACAACCACCAGCAACACCTCTAGCAATACCATGCCTCCCCGTCCTCCTTTCTTCCCCCGCCTCTGCACATCTCGACCACCTCCTCCTTTCCTGTTGCTGTCGACCGGAGCCACCACCGTCTGCTGAACCCGCGGCTCCTCCTCCTCATCACCCTCCTGTTCATCCCTCAACCCCAACCCCGGATCCCGACGTCTCCCCCTCGCCTGAACGCCGCCGGCACCACGGCCATACCACCAGCACATCATCACCACCATTTCCTGAACTCCTCATTCCTCCCATCAACCTCCACCTTCCCCTTCCCTGAACCCGAGCCCCCTCCTCCCTACTCGACCACCTCCCCTGGACGGACCTCCCCCCCGACCGGAGTACAGTCATCACCCCCTCCATCACAATCATCATCTCCATTATCATCACCATTAATACCATAACCTTCACCTAACACCTTAACCTTAATCGTCCATATCATCGTCCTCATCATCACCATCCTCCACATCATCATCCTCGTCATCACCATCACCCACATCATTATCCTCGTCATCACCATCCTCCATATCATCATCATCGTCATCACCATCACCCACATCATCATCCTCGTCATCACCATCACCCATATCATCATCCTCGTCATCACCATCACTCACATCATCATCCTCATCATCACCATCCTCTACATCATCATCCTCATCATCACCATCACCCGTATCATCATTGTCGTCATCACCATCATCCATATCATCATCCTCGTCATCACCATCACCCTATCATCGTCATCACCATCACGTAATCATAATCATAATTATCACTGTCATCATCGTCATTATGGACCCGTCACCCTTGCCAGACAACCCATAGCAGTCACCCCCAATTTCCGTGCCTGTGCACGCTGGCCCCGAAGACCTATCAGATTATTCTGCGAGACTTCCGGAGCCGGATATTGGGACTACGTAGCTTTCTTCCCAGGCAAGTATACCTTGCCTTATTGTACTATTTAAATTCTGTACTATTAGTTGCATGTTTATATTATATAACTGTGCGCGTCCGAGAGAGACTCGGGTGCAGTCAACGAAGGCGTTAACGTTAGGACTTGTATCTGACCTAGTGTTTAGTGGACCCACCTAAAGTTGTGGAGTTATCAGTATGACTCCCCAGGCCTTGACACATTTCTTACAAGTGTTGTGAGTCTCATGTAGGGTACAGACTTGCGTATGCGGTTGGCCACCTGTACGTGTAGGTTGTACGACGGATAGGGTATAACTGCTAATAGTGATGCATGTTAGAAGACTTAGCAGTTATTAGTAGTCGTAGCATAGACTATCGTGGTACGATGGTCCAATCCTTATCCTTGTTTGGTTGTAAGGTTGGACTATTGTTCTAACGATAGACTATAAGACAGAGTTACGATGCCTCGGCGTAGTAGCTAAGGCGTGTTGTGGATACAACATGCATAGATCATTGGGCGGGGAGGACGACTAATAGGCGTATGGGACACCCACTTCCTTTATTCAGATTCCATGCTCGACGTGGAGATATGGACGTTATATACTATACAGATTCCACGTTCTTCGGAGCGATATGGACGTTATATACTATGCAGATTCCATGTTCTTCGGAGCGATTTGGATGTTATTATATTACAGTATGCCCGTGTTATAGGGGGCATATGTGGCATATACTAGCCAGTTGTCACGATTGGTGAATTACGTCAGCATATGTCTAGCCTACACCTTCTTATACACTCAAAGTTGTCCTCAAATTGCATTCACTTAGATGGTTAGCGCACCCCTTTTATTTATTCAGTATTTACTTTATGGCATGCTTCTATGTATCTTGTTATGTCCCTCTGAGGACCTGGTCCCTTTCCAGGTGTAGATGTTCATGAGTATTCGCCGGAGCGCAGATCCGGACTGGTTGTTTATATTTCGAGGAGGTCTTCTCTTCGAGCCTCGTGATTGTTAGATGTTGTACTTATATGGTATTTATCTTGTTCATTTTATATTCTAATTCGGCAGTAGATTTATTTCCATCCGACTGTCATCTCAGATACTTTATATTGAGATATAGTTACATGGTTATGGGTTATTCATTTATATTTGATTTCTGTGGATGAGATTTAGTTATACCCTGTGACTTGTGATAAATTTATACCACTGGTGAATTGCTATTCATATTACAGCGTACGCATGTGCTTTGGTTTTCATATATTGTAGTTGCCATATCCATGCGAGTGGCATACTTACGTGTCCTAGTCCTACATATTTTGGGACCGGGGCGTGACACACATACACAACCATAATTACACTGGACTTAGAGGGTACGCTAGGGGTGACACTGGTCAACTAATAGGGTCAACTGTACGTCTAATTATGCGGGTGTTCTATATTAAATGCTGTATCAAAAATCAGACAGTCCACTAATATGTGTCTAAGCCAGTACGTTAATGTACACAAGACAGTTAACTCACAAGTTCTTAGGGTCACTTGGTCAAACGTAAATATGGGATATCCATAATTATCCTAGGGTCGTATAGCAAATAAACATATTGGTCATAATTAGGTTTAACATTATCATTACATATATATATCCATATATTTATATATATAATAATATGATTATATTACTCATACGCGTACGTATACGCATACGAGTTTGGGTTCACCGACACGGTCTGAACTCATAACAACTAAACTGAACCAGTATGCTAAAACCCTACACTATTCACACAAGCACACATATACAATATGAAAGGAGATGGACATGTTCGAACCTCGGGGTTAGCGTACACGGGCACGAGGATCGAGGGTGACTGCTGCAGGTCATCTTCGGCGAGGGTGACGGGTCCACGAGGACGACGATGATGTCGATATTGATAATGATGATGAGGGTGATGATGATTAGGATGATAATGGTGATGATTAAGGTGATAGTGTTGATGAGGATTTAAGGTGATGGTGGTGATGATGATGATGGTTAGGGTGATGATAAGGATGATGATGAAAGGATCCCTGGTTCCGGCTATCCGGAAGCAGAGTATACGGGGACGTCAGATGGATTTGAAGTTGAGGGAAAGACATTGAGACTACTACCAATACCAAGTACTTCCGATACCATACCAAGGGGAAGCAGGAATTAGACTAATAGGGCACTACTCCTTCGGGGGTGCCTTGCTACTTCTCCAAGGGAAATCCGTTGTATTGCTTATTCCTATGCTGATATCGTTCTATTATTGATAATGGTAATGATTTTGATGATGATAGGGATGATTATGTGAATGATAATGGTGATGATGATGATGATTATGATGATGAGGATTTTAATGGCCGGAGGCTGCCGAAGTCCGGCAGGAAGTGGCAGTTCAGGCGGGGCTGGTATTGTCGAGGAGGAGGAGCTCAGGGAGGTCCGACGAGGAGAAGGAGGACAGGAAAGAGGAGGACATGGTGGAGAGTCGGGTGTCGAGGTACAAGGAGGAAGGAAGAGGAGGCGATGGTGGAGGTGCTCAGTCGAGGAGGGGACTGTGCTACACCGTCGGGATGGTCGGAGGAGATCACCGGAGGTGGGAGGCTGCTGCTAGGAAAGGAGGAGATGGGAGGAGTCGGGGTGGTGATGAGCAACTGTGCTCAGGGAGAAGGAAGTCGGGGACGGTGGTGTCTCTGCTTGGGTCGATATCTGGGTCTCCGACGAGTTGGCCGGGGACGTTGGAGAGGACATGAAGAAGAGGAGGAAGAAGATGAAGTGGGTGGTCATGGCCGCGGGGAGATGGGTGGTGGAGCTGGTAGTTCAGGTGTGGAGGTCTCGGCGGAGGGAGTCGAGGGAGATGAGATGATGGTGGTGGTGGTGGTACTGTGTTGACTCCGGCGGGTCGAGGAGAGTCCGACGAGAGGTGAGGGTGGAGATGGTTGTGAACGACGGAGGAGGCTGAGGGCTCCAGTGAGGTCGGCTCTGGCAGCGGAAAGAGGTATGTGGAAGGAGGATGGACGTCGGGGACAATGGTAGTAATGGTTGTTATAGCCCCGGTTCAGGAGAGGGGGGTCGAGACGATGATGGGAGGAGTGGCGGCGAGGTCGGGGAACTGCTGTGACGAGGACGAGGAGGCCAGTCGTAGAAGGAGGTAGGCCGGTGTTTGGGAGCTGCTCCGGCGGGAGGAAGGAGACGATGAATAGTAAAGGGGAGGGGGGTCGGCTAGGAATAGAGTTTGGGTTTGCATAGGTGATGGGTTTTGTGATATGGATGATAAAAAAGTAAGAAAAATAATTAATTATACATGTAGAAAAATAGGGTTGGGTGTTGACCTGGGGTGTTGGGCCTTGCAACATCCTTGGGATTGGCCTTGGCTTGACATGGGGATGTTTGGAGGGCTAGGATTTGCATTGTTTAAAATGCATGGCTAGGGTTTGATGAGGGGGGTGATGTTGTGTGTTGCACATTCCAAAATTCATGGGAAAAATTCACATGACCAAATAATGAAAGAAAAATGGATTTCTTCATATATTATCCAATGGTGTGGATACCTTAATACGCTTTTGCATAAAAGTGCCAAACAATTAAAAAAATTACACAAAGATAGAAATTGGATTAAATTAATTAAAATTAATGCAAATGGTGTTCTTGAATTAATTAGAAGTACATGGGATTAAAATTAGGTGAGACACAAGTATCATGGACATAGGAGACTCAGGATGGAATATTATCATAAATTGTGTTGCACAAAACGGGTCAAGATTGTGTCCCCAATTTTGATTGGAACGCACAAGGATACAAAGTTGGATTTATTTAGAATTAAATATAAACGTCTGCGACGAATATTGTGTGACTAAAATGTAGCACAAGAGAGCATAATTATAAGTTACACAAAGGTCAAAATAGATGACTGACATATCTAAAAAAAGGGTATAAAATTTGCAAGAAGGCAATGTTTAGTGTAGTGCTCCAATTATCGAAGCAATGGTAAGGTGCACTAAGTGATATAAATATTATAAAATTATATAAAACACAATATTCTATTTATAATTGGATTCAAACTAGCCCTAGTCTCTCTATCTAAGCCAAATAAGCCTAATTTTGGTCGAGAGAATTTATAATCTACCAAACTAAAAAAAAATTGTCCTCGAAATTAAAATAAGGCATGGTTTGTCAAATTCTTCATGTTCGTACATAAGGCAAGTCAATCGAAATATCCTTGCAACAATTTAAAATCTATTAAAATCCATTACAATCACCTTCAAAATTAAATTAACCATTGTTTAAATAAAAATTTAATATATCATACTATCTTCTCAATTTTTAAATAATTAATCATTTAAATCTAATTCAAATCTATATGACATCCCACATCAAAATTTATATTGCATTCTCAACTATCATAATCTCCTCTAGAAAATAATTCTAATCAAATATTATTCCTATTCTCAACTTATGAATTTCGTACTCTTCAAATTTTAATTTTAATATTCATCCTCAATATTTCAAATAGGTGATCCAACAATCAAAATTCAACTTTTAATTCAAATCATCAAATTATAAAATTTTAAATCTAATTCACCAATTGTTCAAGTCTAGAATTCTATATTTATCCTCAAAGTTTAAATCGATGATTCAATCTTCAGTTTTTAAAATTTAAATCTTGTGCTTAAAGTATAAACATTTGGTCTGCAATATCAAGATTTCAAAAATTTATTAAATACTCATCCTTTAACTCCTTCTTCTAAAATTCTCCACATTTAAAATGACTTAATCTCTCAATCTAATCTTACTTGATCACAATCTAAAAGAAATTCATCTCAAGTTAACATGCAACTTCTACCCAACTTAGAATTTGCCAATCTATCACATAAGGATATACATTTAAGAAAGATATTCCTCAAATTATTTAATCATGTTATTCGATCCTCAAAACTTTAACACCAAATATATCATATATGATATGCCCTTAATTACAAAAGATAGTCACCAAATAATACGGTTGGCCTATGGGGTATATCTAGTACTCTCTGTGTATCAAACTTATACCAAGCACGAGGTTTCGTCTTTCTAAAATAAGGGAAGACAGAGAACAATAATAAAGAATTCAAGGTGGAGGTGGTAGAATACAAGTACGAGATTCAAGGAGATTAAAGAATTCAAAATGAGAGTTGTCAAGGCAGTTGTGGATTGAAATCCTATTTTGGTAAATTTTTATTCACATGCTCATATCAGTACAATTATATAACTGATATGATATGCTCGGAGATGTCTAAGGGCAAGTATATTCGTCTAAGAAGCTAAGTCAATTTTATCTCAATCCACATAAGTAGTCATGCGAAGAGCGAACCAAGCGCACTAAGGTTAGCTAGACCTTAAGTACACTGATTCTGATTAGACAATGTATTAGTGTATGCATCTAATAATACATATGTCATGAACAAGCTCGATAAAAGAATAAGCTTGCAAAACTAGGCTATAATAGCGGCATAAGTCAAGGTAGTACAGAAAATATAAATACGCTGGATTATGATGGAAGACGGTATAACCTATATAGAGATATGGGTATAAATTACGTGATTTAAAGCTAAAGAATAATCATCAATTCACAATCTTAAAGAACAACTCAAACTATCAAGTTCTAACTACCAAGCACAGAAATTCAAAATTCAAGATTACAACTATAATCTTAGCTAACTATATATCCTTAACATAAAAGGAATCACTTGGCCTACAATCAGAAGGGTTAGGTGGCATGAATTAAAAGATAAAGGAAAAATTTTAGTCACCGCACAAATAGCGAGCGTTAAGATTTCAGAGGAACAAGTTAAGAAATTAAATAGAAAGACTCTTGATAACATCATGGTTCTCTAAGGAAAATGTGGGATGCTAATATTTGTGTTCGAGGTATGATCAAGGAAAATGTTATATTCATTCCTCTTGGCTTCCTAAGGTACTGTCTGGGAGGCAAATGACTTATTTATACACATAATGAAGGTGTAATACTAATCTCTAACCAATATGGGACTAAAATATAAAGTGAAAATCCAACCCTTTAGTAACCCACGTTATAACACTCCCCCTTTGGATGACCACCATCTCTAAGTCTATTGCCTCGTTAAAACTTTGCCAAAAAAATCCATTAGGACAAAACCTGTGCGAAAGAAAAGAGTACAATCTTTAGGATGACTTAGATAGGTGTTGGACACGCTTAATGTTGCCTCATTAAAACCTTGTCAGAGGTTTCAGTCAAGCATGGATGAGATCCTTATACTCTATTCCTATACGCAGGCTTGTTTAGTACAGTTACGTAACCAAGACAATATATTCTTGACCTGCATGGGCCACCACTAAAAACATGTCACGCCTCAGTCCCAAAATACGTAGGACTAGGACACGTAAGCATGCCAGCCGCCTGTATATATGGCAACTCCAATATATAGAAACCATAATACATGCGTACGCTGTATAATGAACAATAATTCATATGTGGTAAAACTATCACAAGTCACAGGGTATAATCTAAATCTCATCCACAGAATCATATATAAATGAATAACCAATAACCATGTAACTAGATCTCAATATAAAGTATCTCTATGACAGTTGGATGGAAACAAATCTACTGCCGAAATAGAATATAAAATGAATAAGATAAACCCTATATAAATACAACACCTAACCATCACGAGGCTCGAAGAGAAGTCCTTCTCGGGATATAAGTAACTAGTCCGGATCTGCGCTCCTGCGAATACTCATGAACATCTATACCTGGCAAGGGACCAGGTCCTCAGAAGGACATAACAAGATACATAGAAGCATGCCATAAAGTAAATACTGAATAAATAAAGGGGGTGTGCTAACCATCTAAGTAAATATAATTTGAGAAAAATCTTGGTACGTATGGGTAGGCGTATGCATAACGTCCAACGTTCTCTATAGTGTGGTATCTGCAAAATCATCAAGTAACGTCCAACACTCTAGGGAACGTGGTATCTGTAATGTCCATCATTCCAAAGAATGAGGTATCTGTAATATATATAAGTTTGTATCGCTCAGAAGAACGCGGTATCTGCATAAAGGAGGTGGGTGTCCCATACGCCTACTAGTCGTCCTCCCCGCCCAATGTAAATGTATAAGTCGCGAACACAACGTGAACATCTCGTACTAAAATGCAAGTCTCTATAGAAATAAACAACTAAGCTAAATACCGTTACACGTGTTGCTCACACCGATGGCCAGTCGAGTATGAGGTACGCGTCTCTACATGAACTCACTCTGTGACGTGTAATGATACGTATCAAGGCCTGGAGAGTTATACCAATAACTCCACAACTTTAGGTAGGTCTACTAGACTCTAGGTCAGACACAAGTCCTAATGTCAACGCATTCGTTGACTGCACCCGAGTCTCTCTCGGACGCGCACAATTATATAATATAAACATATAACTAATAATTCAGAATTTAAACAGTACAACAAGGCAAGGTATACTTGCCGGACAAGAAATCTGCATACTGCACGTCCAAAACTGTGTTTATGTTTTGTGTAAGAAGAAGTGGATTAGGGTTTGGAAGAGTTGTAATATATAGGGATAAGAGGCGGTGGGAAAACTTAGTAGTTAAGAACTACTGCCGCTGTTGTTTCTTTCTTCATTGGTTTTGGTCTCGGTGGAGGAGAGTTTGGTAATACTATAGTTTAGAGGCGGTGGAATAAGCGGCTCACACGCGCAAAGAAGCAAAAGCAAAGTTGGTTTACTATTGCTGATGTTGATATTTTTCTCCTAATGGGTTGTGGGTTCCAGCGGGTAGTGGGTTTAGGAGTTGGGGTTTGGGTTTTGGGTAGAGATCCAATAGGAATTTATTTCTAATTAATTATATCTATATATATATATACATATCTATACATAGAAAATTTTGTAAATAATTTTAGTGCATACGATAAAGACAATAACTGTCCAAAGTGTCTCCTACATGGAATAAATTAGAAAAAAAAAATTAATGGCTCCATAAATCCTCTAAATGCTCAAACACCTCAAAATAAAATCTAATAAAATCTATTCTCTCTATTTAGCTCATAATTATTATAAATAAATAATTTAATACGGTTTTCAGAATTAGGAGTTTTACAACAGGCTTACTCGGTACAGTAACGTAGCCGAGACAATATGCTCTCGACCTGCATGGGCCACCGCTAAAAATATGTCACGCCCCGGTCCTAAAATGCGTAGGACTGGGACACGTAAGCATGTCAGTCGCATAGATATGGTAACTCCAATATATGGAAACCATAGCACATGTGTACGCTGTAATATGAATAGCAATTCACCAGTGGTATAAACTTATCACAGGTCACAGGATATAACTAAATCTCATCCACATAAATCAAATATAAATGAATAACCCATAACCATGTAACTAGATCTCAATATAAAGTATCTAAGATGACAGTCGGATGGAAACAAATCCTCTACCAAATTAGAATATAAAATAAACAAGATAAATACCATATAAGTACAATATCTAACAATCACGAGGCTCGAAGAGAAGACCTCCTCGAAATATAAGTAACCAGTCCGGATCTGCACTCCTGTGAATACTCATGAACATCGACACCTGGAAAGGGACCAGGTCCTCAGAGGGACATAACAAGATACATAGAAATATGCCATAAAGTAAATACTGAATAAATAAAAGAGGTACGCTAACCATCTAAGTGAATGCAATTTGAGGACAACTGTGAGTGTATGGGTAGGTGTAGGCTAGACATATGCTGACGTAATTCACTAATCGTGACAACTGGCTAGTATATGCCATATATGCCCCCTATAACACGGGCACACTGCAATATAATAACGTCTATATCGCTCCGAAGAACGTGGAATCTGTATAGTATAAATGTCCATATCGCTCCGAAGAACGTGGAATCTGCATAGTATATAACGTCCATATTGCCCCGTCGAGTGTGGAATCTGAATAAAGGAAGTGGGTATCCCATATGCCTACTAGTCGTCCTTCCCGCCCAATGATCTATGCATGTTGTATCCACAACACACCTTAGCTACTACGCCGAGGCATCATAACTCTGGCTCATAGTCTATCGTTAGAACAATAGCCCAACCTTACAACCAAACAAGGACAAGGATTGGACCATCGTACCAAGATAGTCTATGCTCCGACTACTAATAACTGCTAAGTCTTCTAACATGCATCACTATTAGCAGTTATACCCTATTTGTCGCACGACCTACACGTACAGGTGGCCAACCGCATACGCAAGTCTGTGCCCTATATGAGACTCACAACATGTGTAAGAAATGTGTCAAGGCCTGGGGAGTTATACCGATAACTCCACAACTTTAGGTGGGTCCACTAGACACTAGGTCAGATACAAGTCTTAACGCCAACGCCTTCGTTGACTGCACCCGAGTCTCTCTCTGACGCACACAGTTATATAATATAAACATGCAACTAATAGTATAGAATTTAAACAGTACAACAAGGCAAGGTATACTTGCCTGGCAAGAAAGCTGCGTAGTCCCAATATCCGACTCCGAAAGTCTCGCAGAATAATCCGATAGGTCTTCGGGGCCAGCGTGCATAGGCACGAAAATCGAGGATGACTGCTACGGGTTGTCTGGCAAGGGTGACGGGTCCATAATGACGACGATGACAATGATGATTATGATGATGATTACGTGATGGTGATGACGATGATAGGGTGATGGTGATGATGAGGATGATGATGTGGATGATGGTGATGACGAGCATAATAATGTGGATGATGGTGATGATGAGGATGATGATGTGGGTAATGGTGATGACGAGGATGATAATGTGGAGGATGGTGATGACGAGGATGATGATGTGGGTGATGGTGATGACGAGGATGATGATGTGGGTGATGGTGATGACGAGGATGATGATGTGGATAATGGTGATAACAAGGATGATGATGTGGGTGATGATGTGGGTGATGGTGATGACGAGGACGATGATATAGACGATTAGGATTAAGGTGTTGGGTGAAGGTTATGGTATTAATGGTGATGATTATGTAGATGATAATTATGATGGAGGGGGTGATGACTGTACTCCAGCCGGAGGGGAGGTCCGGCCAGGGGAGGTGGTCGAGCAGGGAGGAGGGGGCTCAGGTTCAGGGAAGGGGAAGGTGGAGGTCGATGGAAGAAAGAAGGAGTTCAGGGAATGGTGGTGATGATGTGCTGGTGGTGTGGTCGTGGTGCCGGCGGCATTCAGGCAAGAGGGAGACGTTGGGCTCCGTCGTTGGGGTTGAGGGATGAACAGGAGGGTGATGAGGAGGAGAAGCGGCGGGTTCAGCAGACGGTGGTGGCTCTGGTCGACAGCAACAGGGAAGGAGGAGGTGGTCGAGATATGCAGAGGCAGGGGGGAGAAAAGAGGACGGGGAGGCATGGTGTTGCTGGAGGTGTTGCAGGTGGTTGTAACGGTAGGGAACGGCGTCGGAGACGAGGGTGGTGGCGGCGAGTCGCTGGTTTGCTGGTGATAGAGAGGAGGAGACGTGGTGTAGTCGGGCGCTACTGCTCCGGCGGGAATCGTCGACGAGGGTGAAGGGTGGTGGTGTAGTCAGGTCTGCGAGTGGAGAAGCGGTGCATTCCGGTGGAAGACTGGCCAACGGAGGTGCGATCGGGTGGTCACGGCTATGGGGGGGATGATAAATAGTAATTCGGCTATAATTTTGTGAAACATAGTAAAAGGAAAGGGAAAAGGAATAAAGTTGTATTTTTATACATGTGAACTAGGGTTTTGTTGACCTAGGAGTGGGCTTGGTCAACACCTCTTGGGATTGGGCCTTGGGCTCACATGGGGATATTTGGGAGGGCTATAATTTGCATTATTTAAATGCAATGCTAGAATTAAATGGGGGCGATGTTGCGCGTTGCACATTCCAAAAATTATGGGAAATTCCTATGAAGGAAAAACAGGTTTCTGCATGTATTGTATCCAACGGTGTGGATACCTCAACGCACTTTTGCATAAAAGTGTCCAATAATTAGAAAATTACACAAAGACAAAATTTGGATTAAATTAATTAAAATTATTGCTCAAGGTGTTCTGGAATTAATTAGAAGTACATGGGGATAAAATTAGGTGGGACACAAGTGTCATGGACATAGAGGATTTAGAGTAGAATATTATCATTAATTGGGTTGCATAAAATGGGTCAAGATTGTGTCTCCAATTTCGATTGGAATGCACAAGGGTACATAGTCGTATTTATATAGAATTAAATACAAACTTTTACGATGAGTATTGTGTGACTAAAATATAGCATAAGAGAGCATAATTATGAGTTACACAAAGGTCAGAATAAAAAGCGGGCACGACTAGGACAAGGTTATGAAATTTATAGGAAGGCAATGGCTAGTGAGGTGCTCCAATTATCGAAGCAACAGTAAGATGCACTATGTGATATAAACATTGTATAATTAAATAAAAAAATATCGTATCCTATTTTTAATTGGATACAAACTAGCCCTAGTTTATCTATCTATGCCAAGTAGACCTAATTTTTGGGTGAGGGGGTTTACAATGTGCTAGTGTAATGGTTGATGTTGTATTGTATTATATTATATGTATATAGGATATTGGATTGTTTTGCGAGACTTCAGGAGCAGGTTATTGGTACTATGCAGCTTTCTTGCCAGGCAAGTATACCTTGCCATTGTACTGTAATTTATATTCCATATAATGCATGCATATTTTACTTTTGTCATTTAGTTCATATATTTTAACTGCTATATAAACTGCATGTCCAAGAAAACTTGGGAGCAACGACGGTGTCATCGTATTCTGTTTTTATTATATATATGCATGTGACCTAGTTTATGAGACCATCCCATTATCATGAGGCATTTTTAGGTTTCATTGGCCGTGACACAGCTGTTACACGAGTGTGAGTCTCATGTAGGACATGAACTTGCGTGCAGGATTTTGCCTCCTGTATGTATGGGACATACAATAGGGATAACTGCCGATAGAAACTTTGTATGCTAGTAAACCTGGCAGTTATTTAGAGGTATCATCGTGTCATGGATGTGACATACTTTGAGCATGGGGTGGGGAGAACAATAAGTAGGGTGTTTGGGCTCCTTTGCACTTTCCTTTTTATTTAACTCGCATGCTCCGCCGGAGATGCGTAGTCGTGATAACCCCTATATTACCTGGCGGCCTCTGCCGTTCAAAAGACGACATACTTTTTAGGCCCCCGAATCTCCAAGAGAATCATGCCAATACCATTTTGGCCAGATAGCCCAAGTGTTGGAAAGTTATTCTCAAACTGCATTCCATAGATCGTTAGGCGACCCATTGGATATTTATTTCAGTACTTTATTGGCATGCTTCTATGTATCTTGTTATGTCCCTCTGAGGACCTGATCCCTTTCCAGGTGTAGATGTTCATGAGTATTAGCAGGAGCATAGATCCGGACTAGCTACTTATATTTCGAGGAGGTCTTCTCTTCGAGTCTCATTGATTGTTAGTTTATGTACTTATAATGTTTTGTTTATCTTATATTCTAGTTTGGTAGTGGATTTGTTTCCACCCGACTATCATCTTTTGATACTTCATATTGAGATTTAGTTACATAGTTATTGGTTATTTATTTATTTATAATTTTTTATGGATGAGATTTAGATTATGCCTGTGACTTGAGATAGTTTATACCACTTATGAATTATTGTTCATAATACAGCGTACGCATGTGTTATGGTTTTCATATATTGGAGTTGTCATATACATGCGGCTGGCATGCTTACATGTTCCTAGTCCTACGTATTTTGGGACTGGGGCGTGACATGTGTGCCTAATAATATTTGATCAGGTAATTACTAATCCTCTCTATGATGATTTTAAATTTGATGAACTAGGTGATGCCTTTAGCAACCTCTTAGAAGATTATAGAAAGTTGCTTGGTAAATATAAGACCTCTAAGATAGTACTCAAGGAGCACAAACTTGAGACTGAAAGGATAACCCTACTTCTAACAGATATTAGAGAATCTGAACCTTCTAGTGAGACTAATGAGTTAGCTTCTATCAAGTTACAATTATACGAAGCATCATGCACTCTTGAAGAGAAAGACAAAACCATAGCTCAATTGCAAAAAGATTTTTAAATTGAGAAAAAGAAGAGTATCAATGCGCTGACTAGGAATGATGCCCTAACAGCTGATTACAATAGATTTTATGATACTTCAAAAAATTTGAAAATTAGGTTACTAAAATAGCCGATGACGACTGCTTCCTCTCATAACATGTGTCGCTTACTGTCACTACCCACACCCGGTATAGGGATGCAAGTCGGGAATAACGCCAGCCTACGCCGCAGCATCGATGGTAGAACGCTGTCTTGGTCAACTATACTATCTAATTATCTCACAAAATGGATAATCCTCTAATAATATCCCAACTCCAAGAAGAGAGTAAATAAACTTAATTCGACAATTACTCAATCACAATTCTATGGCACGAGAAGATATCACAGAAGTCTAGCATAACTATGTAGTTAAAAATATAACAACAATAAATAAAAATAATATATAAATCTCAAATATATGCCAAAAATAAATCTGATACTAAAATGCTAAAGATGACAAACTATGCTAACTAGTGAATCCGGCTAAATCTTCCGACAGTCACTCCAGAACTAATGGGTCCAATTCTACACCATCTATAGGCTGAGGTCCGTAGTATGTCGGACATCAATCTTCCGGATCCTCTAAAAAATATTTTTTAGTCTGGAATGGAGCGAAGTACAACCCAATAGCAGTTCCAATTAATTGACAAAAACTATAAAGCAGTAATATAGAGGATGCTACCTACGATAAGAGTATAACTGATGATCAAGAACAATAAAAGAATAGGCAATACTAGCAACAGAAAATATAATCAATGCGTACAAGAATGAAGGAATGAACTATAATGTCAGAAATAGAACAGTGTAATCAACGAACTGAATATAGAAACTACAATATACTATGTGATTTGAGATACTAACTAAATATGTGATCGGCCTGGGAGATTCAATGATTACACTAAGGAGATAACTCAACCATACGTGAATTATGTGGTTAGTTAGTAGCCAATGATTACACTACTAGCCGATAGTTCTTGATCACATATTTAATTGGTATTTCTCCCGCACCAACTGATAGGATGGATCGAATCATAACACGTTACTAGCTAATTTATCCAATGTTTAATCTACAATATTCAATGTTATACAATACCAACAAGGACGGTATCTGATACCATCTCCATAATTAAGGTAACATCCCATGACTGGCGATCCAATAACAATACCAATCCATGTACCATCGTATCAAGAATCATAAGTAATATTTCTAAATACTTGAATTATAGTGGTAATCAAATAATGGAAACTATCAGAGAATGTACTCGCCTGTGGTCCAAAACAAATAATAAAAAATAATGTCCGAACTTGTGTCACAGACCTATATATGGAATATTGCATTAATACAAGGTTTTGAGAATGAGAATAAATTAAACTAGTCAACTTCTAGGTCATAAAATTATTTCTAAGTCAAAACAGTCAAACTAGGTCAACTCTAAGTCAAACTTGGTCAAACTACCTATTTCTAGGTTGCATGAGTCTAACTCAATGATGTTGGATTCATAAACTATGAAACTAGGTCACACTAGCTATTTCTAAGATACTAAGATACCGTATCGCAAGATACGCAATCAAGAGATATGCAATACCATATATGCATATTCAAACAATATATGTATACTAATCCTAACTACCAAATGCTATGTGGATACCTTAGCTTTGAACCAACTCGGTATCACACCACTAAACCCCCAACTTGATACCCAAACCCAATACCTTGGGTATCCTTAATACCTTGGCACTTACCTTGGTGTCTCAAGGTAATTGTCAAATCCTCATTTGTAGCTAACACTCAATTTAAACATATGTTAATCAATTAGCTACTAAATATAACACACTAATACAATACAATACTTCTAATATATATAGTTTAAGAATCTAACTAATATCTTATTATACATATAGATACTTACTAATACCTCACCATACATAGATATATGTATAGTTACCAACTATTACCCACATCTAACTAACTATTATACTAACAATGCATATACTACTAACTCAACTAGCTAACTAACAACTTGCTAGCCCTCCCCGATACATGTTGCTGCTCCCTCGAGCTTGCATTTGTTGTTGTTGTCGTTATTGCTGCTGCTACTGTCACTGTTTTGCTGCTACTGTTGTCGCTAATCCTGCTGCTGCTGCTGTAGCTATTGTTGTCGCTAATGCTGTTGTTGCTACTGTCGCTAATGTTGTTGCTGTTGCTGTTGTTGCTATCGTTAATGCTACTGCTCCTGCTGCTGCTGTTGTAGCTGCTGCTGTCGCTAATTAGTGTTGAGCCCCCCTCTCTTATACAATAACACACACACACACACACACACACACATATATATATATATATATATATATATATATATATATATATATATATATATATATATATATATAAGTAGATATCAACATATATACATCACAACACTCTCACACACACACAAGTATATATACACAAACACCTATATATATATATATATATATATATATATATATATATATATATATATATATATATATATATACGCATACATACATACATATATATATATACATACGCATACATACATATGTAAACATACACACAGCTATACATATATCAATATATATCTCATACATACATATTTATATAGATATAAACATACACATATACATACATATGTAAACTTACACATAGCTATACATATATCAATATATATATATATATATATATACACTCTCTGATACATATACACATACATACAACCATACACATCTACACTTAGATATATCATATATACATATATAACACATAGCTATATATACATACCTATATAAACACATATTCATATATCACTACTTATGTACATATATATAAATCATATTTTACATATATATATATATATAGAACTATGCATACGTATTTACATATAGATGCACATATATATATATCAATATACATATATAAACACACAATCACATAGCTATATATACATAACTATATGATATAATATAAATACATACACTTATATATATATATATATATATATATATATATATATATATATATATATATATATATATATATATATATATATTAGTAGTTATACACAAGTCAATTGAATTGAAAAGCAATGAAGCAAACACGTGGAGTGCATCGCACCCGTATCACACTAGATCTATGATACGCTTGCGACACGAGTCCACCACATAACCAAACATACCCCAAAGAACACGAGCAAGTCTAAAATAATAAATATGAACAATACGAAGAGTCAATCACATAACTATGTGTCCGTGTCAAAATATAACATGCACAAAGTTCCGTGTCGGAAAAAAAGTCCCAAAATTAATATGTATCACCAAATTATTGGGATACGGCCTATACGTATCAAATTATGGATATGACACTAGCCACAAACACACAAATATATACCAAATTGATCTATAGGACCAATTGACAAACACAAGTTTCAATATCGGAATTCCTCCAAAATTGACACAAAAAGTACCATAACTTTCTCAATAGCCTTCCTATGAACTCAAATCCAAATCCTATAGGTAGCCTATGCATATGGGTTAATTTTCATGATTAAATCTCAGATTTAAAGTCTAATTAGAGAGGAAAAAATTAAATTACACCTATTGGAAGATGGATTCCCAATAAAACTTTTAATTTGGGTAAAATGAGCCTTCAACTTGTAGATCCTTGCTCCTCTTTGTAGATCCTTGCTTCCTCCTTCTAGATCATTGCTCTAATAGCCTCCAATGGTGATTTGGGAAGAAATTGGGATAAAATTTAGTAGAAAATTGATGGAATTTGGTTGAGGAAAATTCTAGATCTAGATTTGGAATAAAAAATAAAGAGAGAGAAAGTTTTCATCCCCTTTATATAGGCCACACTTGTTCCCTCCCTCAAGCTACTATGTAAAGTCTAAAATACCCCTTGGGGTCTCTCATAAAAAAATTAATTAAGGAGGTAAGGTTCTAGTCTAATGGGTTTAACTTAATTAATTTATCCTCCTAATGAATTGGCTTATTATTGGGCTCAATCTAACTAGAATTAAATATTGGTCCATGGATCTAAACTACTAGTTAGGTCCACTAATACAAGTCCAAAAATAAATCTAACATACTAACAATAAATAAATAATATAATAAATAAATATTTAACATGTATAATATTTAATTAATTATGAAATGATCAAAATACCCTTTCCTAGAAAATACGGAGTGACACTTACCCAAAAGGAATAATATTCAACCAAAGACTATCAAACCTATTCCAAGAGGACAAATCCTCAAAGACATGCCTTCTACTACAAGTATCCTACCAAAACCCCTAGACCTACCAAACAAGCAGAAAATACTGCACCTAACACTAAGCATGCTAGATGTCATTATTGTGGCACTATTGGTCACATTGCTCCTACATATAGAGTTAATAAATTAGTTGCTTTGAATATTTGTGCATAGATACATAAAACTAACTTTTCAGGACCCAACAAGAAATGGGTACCAAAAGTTTCATCTACAAATTATTTTGTAGGTGGAGCATCCTAACCACTCTAGAAGCAAATGGATCCTCGACAGCGGTTACTCCGCACATGACCAACGATGCATCTTTATTTGCAATAATGTCGAAGAAGAAAGAAGGACACGTCTCCTTCGGTAACAATCTGAAAGATTATATAATAGGTATCGGTAACATTAGTAAGGCTCCCTATCCGGTGATTAAATATATTTGTCTAGTAACCGAGTTAAAGCATAACCTACTCAGCATAAGTCATTTAGTTGACCATGGTTATAGTATTAACTTTGTTAAAAATAAATATACTATAGTTGATAGCTCAACTGGTAGTACTATTTTTGGAGGAATTAGGGAAGATAATATCTATATTTTCTATCCTTTGGAAGATACTAACACTACAGGTAGATGTCTGCTCGCTAAAAGTTATAAGAGTCAACTATGGCAAATGAGACTTGGACATGCAAATATGGACACTATATCGAGATTATCCACTAAGAAATTGGAACGAGGCTTACCGGAGATCATCTTCAAGAAAGATATGGTATGTGTAAACCCCCTCACCCAAAAATTAGGCCTACTTGGCATAGATAGAGAAACTAGGGCTAGTTTCTATCCAATTAGAAATAGAACACGGCATTTTATGTAATTATACAATATTTATATCACATAGTGTACCTTACCGTTGCTTCGATAATTGGAGCACTACACTAGCCATTGCCTTCCTACGAATTTTATATTCTTATCCTAGACATGCCAGGCATCCATTCTGACCTTTATGTAACTTATAATTATACTCTCTTGTACTACATTTTAGTCGCACAATATTCATCCCGACATTTATATTTAATTCTAAAAAATACGACTTTGTATCCTTGTGCATTCCAATCAAAATTGGAGACACAATCTTGACCCGTTTCGTGCAACCCAAATTATGATAATATTCTACTCTGAGCCCTCTATGTCCATGACACTTGTGTCCCACCTAATTTTAGCCACATGTACTTCTAATTAATTCAAGAACACCTTGCGTATTAATTTTAATTAATTTAATCTAATTTTCAACTTTGTGCAATTTTTTAATTGTTGGACACTTTTATGCAAAAATGCAATAAGGTGTCCACACCATTGGACAATACATGAAGAAATCCATTTTTTTCTTCACATGAATTTTCTCCATAAATTTCGGAATGTGCAACGCGCAACAATGCCCCTCATTTAACCCTATCCTTGTATTTTAAACAATATAAATTATAGCCCTCCAAATATTCCCATGTCAAGCCAAGGCCTACTCCAAGGAGATGTTGACCAAGCCCAATCTCTTAGGTCAACCCCCAACCCTAATCCCCACACATATAAATACAAAATTTTCTTTTTTAATTCATTTGCAAAACCCAATACCAAATTTTAGTCGAATCCCCCTCCTTCTACTATTCATCACCTCCTTCTTCCCCTTCCCTGCGTAGACCCGACCAGCCGCCTGACCTCGCCGGAGCACTGCCAGACCCCTCTACAATGCCACCCCGATATCACCACTCACCCGACTTCATCACCCTCTCCGTCGACCTCCCTCGCCGAGTACCTCCTCCACCGCGGACAACCCCGAGCCGCCTCTCCTTCTCCTTCACCTCGTCGGATCCTCGACCCGCTGAACCGAACAGCCCGAGCACCGCCAGCACCCTGCTGTATCACCACTACTATCGTCCCCATCACCATTAAACGCCTCTTCCCCGTCCTCCTCGTCCCCGACTCATGTTCGACCATGACCCGCGGCTATCTCCTCGCCCCTGAGCACTGCCACGACCACCACTCCTCCCTACGACTCATCCTCCACCACCGGACCCGACCTGATCCATCACCTCCGCCATTCCCGTCCCAGTCATCTCCCCAAGCCCCACTAAACTCCTCGACCGGAGCAGCTCCTTCTTGTTCCCTGCCACCACGTCGACTGTCACTACCGTATTTTCTAGAAAAGGGTATTTTGGTCATTTCATAATTAATTGAATATTGTGCATGTTAAATATTTATTTATTATATTATTTATTTTTTATTAGCATGTTAGATTTATTTTTTGGACTTGTGTTAGTTGACCTAACTAGTTTAGTTTAGACTCATGGATCAACATGTATTAATTGTTAGAATTGAGCCCAATTAGAAAGCCCATTAATTAGGAGGATGATTAAATTAATTAAACCATTAGACTAGAAGCTTTTCTCCTTAATTAATTTCTTCATGAGAGGCCCCAAGGGGTATTTTAGACTTTACATAGTAGCTTGAGGGAGGGGGCAAGTGAGGCCTATATAAAGGGGATAAAAACTTTCTCTCTCTTCATTTTTTATTCCAAATCTAGATCTAAAATTTCCCTCAACCAAATTTCATCAAATATCTACCAAATTTCTACCTAATTTCTTCCCAAATCACCATTGGAGACTATAAGAGTAAGGATCTAGAAGGAGGAAGCAAGGATCTACAAAGAGGAGCAAGGATCTACAAGTTGGAGGCCAATTTTACCTATTTTGGAGGTTTTATTGGGAATCCATCTCCCAATAGGTATAATTCAGTTTTTGCCCTTAAAATAGCTTCTAAATCTGAGATTAAATCATAAATAATTAACCCATATGTATGTACTACCCATAGAATTTGGTTTTGTGTTCATAGGAGACCTATGGAGAAAGTTATGATACTTTTTATGTCAATTTTGGGGGAATTCCGAAAATAACTTTTGTTGTGTGTGTCAATTGATCCTATAGATCAATTTGGCATATGTTTATGTATTTGAGGCTAGTGTCGTGTCCACAATTGGGTACGTGTAGGTCGTATCCCAGTAATTTGGTGATACGTGTTGTTTTGGGGGTTTTTCCTCCGACACGGGACTTTGTAGATGTCGTATTTTGACACGGACACATAGATCTACATTTGACACTTTATTTTGTTCATAAATATTATATGTGATTTATTTGTGTCCTTCGGGGTATAATTGGATGTGTGGTGGACTCGTGTCGCATGTGTATCCTAGATCTAGTGGGATACGGTGTGATACTCTCTAATTGTTGTGTGTTTATGTGTAGATCTAATTAATTGTGCTTTAATTCTTGAATTATAATTTGTATGTATCTATATATATTATATATGTATTATGTATACTTATTATAGTGATTATTGTATCATAGATCTATGTATTATATATGTATTAATAGAATATATATTATGTAGCTTTCTTCTACATGCATTAATATATATGTTATAATATATGTTAGGGATGTAAATATATGTATATATTTTATATACTATATGTGTATGTTTAATTAAGTAATTAGATTATTTATAGTTATTATATGATTATATATATATATATATATATATATATATATATATATATATATATATATATATATATATATATATATATATATATATATATATATATGTATGTATGTATGTATGTATGTATGTAGATATATATTTATAAGTGGTAGCATATGTATATATAATATAGTAGATATATTTATATGTGGTTATATATATAGTTATATTATATATTGTTATGTATTTATATTATTGTATGATTATATATATGTATACATATATGTATAGTTATATATACATATTACTATGTGTGTGTATGTACGTTACTATGTGGTATTTTATACAATTTACTATGTATAAGAGTATGTATAGTTATATATAGTTTTATATATATATTGTATAAATATATATTATGGGTTATATATATGTATTTAAATATATATTATATAAATATATATGGTGGGTTATATATATGTATTTATATATATATGGTAATTAATATATATATAAATATGTTCATAATTGCTATTTGTATTATAGTATACTATATATGTATATATTTAGTTGTAGCACATAAATTTTTTAGAATAGTTAGTATATTTTAGTTATCAATTGTTATGAGTATCTTTTATATATTATATATTTGTAGGTATATAAGTACGTATATATGTATTAATAGTTAGTGTGTAGTTGGTAGTTAGTATTTTTCTATTAGTACATACTAGAGTTATATTAGATTGATATATGTAATTATTGATGGGTAGTTAGTATATATATGAGATTTTGGCAATTACCTTGAGATATCAAGGTAAGTATCAAGATATACCAAGGTATGAGTAGTAGGTATTGGCATAAGTAATAGGATAGTTGTAAACTAATTATGGGTTGATATTAAGGTGACTAAAATAAGGTATATAGTATTATATAAATATTAAATACATAGTAGTTTATAATTATTGTTGGGTAGTTAGTAAAAATAAGGTTTTGAATTTACCTTGAGATGCCAAGGTAAGTATCAAGGTATTGGAGGATAATCAAGGTATTGGGTTTTGATATCAAGATAGAGGTTTAGTATTGCGATACCAAGTTGGTTCAAAACCAAGATATCCATTTAGGATTTATAATTAGGATTTTATATATATAATATTGTTTGATATGTACATATGTGTTATATTTATCCCTTGTTTGCGTATCCTGAGATACGGTATCTTAGTATCCTAAGATGTAGCTTGTGTGGCCTAGATTCATAGTGTGTTAGCCTAATATCTTTGAGTTAGACTCATGCAACCTAAAAATAGGTAGTTGACCATAATTTGACTATAGTTGACCATAGTTGACTTAGAGTTGACCTAGTTTGACTTTTGACTTAGAAACAAATTTATGACTTGGAAAGTTGACTAGTTTAATTTATTTCTCTTCCCAAAAACTTGTATTAATGCAATATTTCATATATAGGTCTGTGACACCAGTTCGGACATCATTTTTTATCATTTGCTCTGGACCACAGGCGAGTATATTCTCTGATAGTTTCCATTATTTGATTACCACTATAATTCAAGTATTTAGAAATGTTACTTATGATTCTTGACACGATGGTACACGGATTGGTATTGTTATTGGATCGTCAGTCATGGGATGTTACCTTGATTATGGAGATGGTATCGGATACTGTCCTTGTTGGTATTGGATAACATTGAATATTGTAGATTAAACATTGGATACATTGGCTAGTGACGTGTCATGATTCGATCCATTATATCAGTCGGGGCGGGGGAAATACCAATTAAATATGTGATCAAGAAACTATCGACTAGTAGTGTAATCATTGGCTACTAACTAACCATGCAATTCACGTATGGTTGAGTTAGCTCCTTAGTGTAATCATTGAATCTCCCAGGCCGATCACATATTTAGTTAGTATCTCAAATCACATAGTTATTATAGATTCCATTATTCAGTTCATTGATTACCTTGTTCTATTCTGACATTATAGTTCATTTCTTTATTCTTGTACGCATTGATTATATTATGTTGTTAGTATTGCCTATTCTCTCATTGTTCTTGATTATCAGTTATATCCTCATCGTAGATAGCATCTTCTATTCTACTGCTTTATAGTTTTTGTCAATTAATTGGAACTGCTATTGGGTTGTACTTCGCTCCATTCCTGACTGAAAAACATTTTTCAGAGGATCCAGGAGATTGGTGTCCGACATACTACGGATCTCAGCCTATAGATGGTGCAGACTTGGACCCACTAGTTCTGGAGTGACTGTCGAGAAATTTAGCCGGGTTCACTAGTTAGCATAGTTAGTTCTCTTTAGCATTTTGGTACCGGATTTGTTTCCGGCATATTATTATGTTTGGATATTATTTCTATTTGTTGTTGTTATATTTTTAACTGCTTAGTTATGTTAGACTTCTGTGATATCTTCTCATGCCATAGTAATGTGATTGAGTATTGTGTTGAACTAAGTTGATTCTACTCTCATCTTGGAGTTGAGATATTATTAGAGGTTTATGCTTTATAGTGAGATAATTAGATAGTATAGTTGACCAAGACAGCGTTCTACCGTCGATGCTGCGGCGTAGGCTGGGCGTTGTTCCCGACTTGCATCCCTACACTGGGTGTGGGTCATGACACATTTTTAGTGGTGGCCCATGCAGGTCAGGCTTCGCAATATTGCGATATCGTGGTAGTGCGACGACTTAGTTGTACTACTGCGAGCCTGCGATAGGATATAGGACATAGGATACTAGGAAGAGAGAGGGATACTCAATCACAACTAGGAATTCCAATCTAAATTGAATCGCTACTTTTGATTCCTTCTGAATACTTTTGTCCTTCCTTGATGATATCTTATCTTGTGTCGAATTGATCTCCTTTGTTTCGATCTGTCTTCAAGATGCCGCCGAAGACTAGATCCCATCGATCAGGAGCAGTTTCTGCGAGGTCTGCCACCTCTCAATCTTCTACTCAGGCAGTAGGGTTTGTACCTCCTACGATATCAGTTCATGTAGGAGTCTCGGCTGCCTTCGGGGGTTCTCCTCCACCTGTTCCGAGGACTACTCCAGTTGCTTCAGAGGGACTTCCACTACCTCCATTTTTAGGAGATACCGCGCCGATGGTTGCACTGTTTAGAGAGATGATAGAATTACAGAGGGAACAGATAGAAGTCCAGCACAGGCAGTCAGATTTGATACGATAGAGTATGGAAAACGTCCATCAGATAGCTATAACAGCAGTTCAGAAAGAGGCTTCTCCACAGCCACAGGATATTCAGATCAAGCCAGGCAACATTCAAAATTTCAAGAAGCTTGAGCCTCAAGTTTTTAAGGGTACAGAAGGTATAGTCTATGCTGACGATTGGCTTGAAGATATCGAGCGACTCATGAAGGTGTCTCGTCTTGCGGAGGATCTGATGGTTGAGGCGGTAGGACTTCAACTGTTCGACGTTGCCCGCACTTGGTTGAGGAATGAGCCAATTCTTACTGATGCGGAGCAATCTTGGGAGATATTCAAGGATCTCTTTAAGAAAAAGTTCTTTGCTCGGACGGACAGATTGGAATTAGGAAGGCAATTTGAGAGCCTTACACAAGGAAGCATGTCCGTAGCGGAGTATGCCGCAGAGTTCGGAAGGATGAGCCAATTTGCGGAGTACTTAGTGAGAGAGCCAGAAGTTCGGGCTATCCGTTTTCGTGAGGGTCTGAATTGGGAAGTGAAGATTCTCATTCCGTCTTTCTACGAGACGTATTCTGAGATACTTTCGGAGGCACGCAAGGTCGAGCGGGAGTGGAACTTGAAGCCGAAGAGGGACCGTGATATGTTTGGGGGTGATAGTAGCAGTGCGAGACCGACAAAGAGGCCGCGGTTCCAACACAGCAGTTTTCAGTACAATTCGGAGCCTATCAGCAGCAATATCAGATGTCATAACCTATTGTTGCTCCAGTACAAGCTCTAGTACAACAGATACCACAACAGCCTCAGAGACAGGTGCAACAGGCTTCTCAATGCACCTATTGCAAGAAGACTGGGCACACTTGGGAGATGTGCCGGAAGAGACTTGGAGCATGCTTATATTGTGGATCAACGGAGCATATGGTGAAGGATTATCTCTGGACAATTCAACGTCCAGGACAGGATGCAGATCAAGGCCAGAGAGGTGAAGTTAGGCCACATGTAGCACCACAGATTGCTCATCACCCGCAGAGGGAGCTACCTCGGCAGGGCGGAGCATTTGCGATGACGGTCGATGAGACCAATACTACAGGTGATGGGTTAGAGAGTATGTTCTTTCTTTCTGTTCCTTTCATCTATTTTGATTGATTGATTCTTTAGTACCTTTTGGATGCTTGTGTTATATAGTTAGTGTAGCTATAGAATACCCTGACAGAGACAACAGTAATAAGACAGGTGGAGACCATGACCATGCATGTTATTCTTTGCATAGGACTGTTCTTAGTGAGATAAGACCTTATTAGACTATGATTGCTGGGGGTTTGACCTAGAAGGAGTACGATCACCATTAAATTTTGAGGACGAAATTATTTTAAGGGAGATAGACTTGTCACTACCGTATTTTCTAGAAAAGGATATTTTGGTCATTTCATAATTAATTGAATATTGTGCATGTTAAATATTTATTTATTATATTATTTATTTATTATTAGCATGTTAGATTTATTTTTTGGACTTGTGTTAGTTGACCTAACTAGTTTAGTTTAGACTCATGGACCAACATGTATTAATTGTTAGAATTGAGCCCAATTAGAAAGCCCATTAATTAGGAGGATGATTAAATTAATTAAACCATTAGACTAGAAGCTTCCCTCCTTAATTAATTTCTTCATGAGAGGCCCCAAGGGGTATTTTAGACTTTACATAGTAGCTTGAGGGAGGGGGCAAGTGAGGCCTATATAAAGGGGATAAAAACTTTCTCTCTTCATTTTTCATTCCAAATCTAGATCTAAAATTTCTCTCAACCAAATTTTATCAAATCTCTACCAAATTTCTACCTAATTCCTTCCCAAATCACCATTGGAGACTAGAAGAGCAAGGATCTAGAAGGAGGAAGCAAGGATCTACAAAGAGGAGCAAGGATCTACAAGTTGGAGGCCAATTTCACCAATTTTGGAGGTTTCATTGGAAATCCATCTCCTAATAGGTACAATTCAGTTTTTGCCCTTAAAATAGCTTCTAAATCTGAGATTTAATCATGAATAATCAACCCATATGTATGTACTACCCATAGGATTTGGTTTTGTGTTCATAGGAGACCTGTGGAGAAAGTTATGGTACTTTTTGTGTCAATTTTGGGAGAATTCCGAAAATGACTTTTGTTGTGTGTGTTAATTGATCCTATAGATCAATTTGGCATATGTTTATGTGTTTGGGGATAGTGTCGTGTCCACAATTGGGTACGTGTAGGTCGTATCCCAATAATTTGGTGATACGTGTTATTTTGGGAGGTTTTCCTCCGACACGGGACTTTGTACATGTCGTATTTTGACACGGACACATAGATCTACATTTGACACTTTATTTTGTTCATAAATATTATATGTGATTTGTTTGTCCTTCGGGGTGCAATTGGATATGTGGTGGACTCGTGTCGCATGCGTATCCTAGATCTAGTGGGATACGGTGTGATACTCTCCAATTGTTGTATGTTTAAGTGTAGATCTAATTAATTGTGCTTTAATTCTTGAATTATAATTATGTATGTATCTATATATATTATATATTTATTATGTATACTTATTATAGTGATTATTGTATCATAGATCTATGTATTATATATGTATTAATAGAATATATATTATGTAGCTTTCTTCTACATGCATTAATATATATGTTATAATATATGTTAGGGATGTAAATATATATATATGTTTTATATAATATATGTGTATGTTTAATTAAGTAATTAGATTATTTATAGTTATTATATGATTATTTATATATATATATATGTATGTAGATATATATTTATAAGTGGTAGCATATGTATATATAATATAGTAGATATATTTATATGTGGTTATATATATAGTTATATTATATATTGTTATGTATTTATATTGTTGTATGATTATATATATGCATACATATATGTATAGTTATATATACATATTACTATATGTGTGTATGTATGTTACTATGTGGTATTTATACAATTTACTATATATAAGAGTATGTATAGTTATATATAGTTTTATATATATATTGTATAAATATATATTGTGGGTTATATATATGTATTTAAATATATATTATATAAATATATATGGTGGGTTATATATATGTATTTATATATATATGGTAATTAATATATATATAAATATGTTCATAATTGCTATTTGTATTATAGTATACTATATATGTATATATTTAGTTGTAGCACATAAATTTATTAGAATAGTTAGTATATTTTAGTTATCAATTGTTATGAGTATCTTTTATATATTATATATTTGTAGGTATGTATGTACGTATATATGTATTAATAGTTAGTGTGTAGTTGGTAGTTAGTATTTTTTTATTAGTACATACTAGAGTTATATTAGATTGATATATGTAATTATTGATGGGTAGTTAGTATATATATGAGATTTTGGCAATTACCTTGAGATATCAAGGTAAGTATCAAGATATACCAAGGTATGAGTAGTAGGTATTGGCATAAGTAATAGGATAGTTGTAAACTAATTATGGGTTGGTATTAAGGTGACTAAAATAAGGTATATAGTATTATATAAATATTAAATATATAGTAGTTTATAATTATTGTTGGGTAGTTAGTATAAATAAGATTTTGAATTTACCTTGAGATGCCAAGGTAAGTATCAAGGTATTGGAGGATAATCAAGGTATTGGGTTTTAATATCAAGATAGAGGTTTAGTATTGCGATACCAAGTTGGTTCAAAATCAAGATATCTATTTAGGATTTATAATTAGGATTTTATATATATAATATTGTTTGATATGTACATATGTGTTATATTTATCCCTTGTTTGCGTATCCTGAGATACGGTATCTTAGTATCCTAAGATGTAGCTTGTGTGGCCTAGATATAGTGTGTGAGCCTAATATCTTTGAGTTAGACTCATGCAACCTAGAAATAGGTAGTTGACCATAATTTGACTATAGTTGACCATAGTTGACTTAGAGTTGACCTAGTTTGACTTTTGACTTAGAAATAAATTTATGACCTAGAAAGTTGACTAGTTTAATTTATTTCTCTTCCCAAAAACTTGTATTAATGCAATATTTCATATATAGGTCTGTGACACCAGTTCGGACATCATTTTTCATCATTTTCTCTGGACCACAGACGAGTACATTCTTTGATAGTTTCCATTATTTGATTACTACTATAATTCAAGTATTTAGAAATGTTACTTATGATTTTTGACACGATGGTACACGGATTGGTATTGTTATTGGATCGTCAGTCATGGGATATTACCTTGATTATGGAGATGGTATCGGATACTGTCCTTGTTGGTATTGGATAACATTGAATATTGTAGATTAAATATTGGATACATTGGCTAGTGACGTGTCATGATTCGATCCATCATATCAGTCGGGGCGGAGGAAATACCAATTAAATATGTGATCAAGAAACTATCGGCTAGTAGTGTAATCATTGGCTACTAACTAGCCATGCAATTCACGTATGGTTGAGTTAGCTCCTTAGTGTAATCATTGAATCTCCCAGGCCGATCACATATTTAGTTAGTATCTCAAATCACATAGTTATTGTAGATTCCATTATTCAGTTCATTGATTACCTTGTTCTATTCTGACATTATAATTTATTTCTTTATTCTTGTACGCATTGATTATATTCTGTTGTTAGTATTGCCTATTCTCTCATTGTTCTTAATTATCAGTTATATCCTTATCGTAGATAGCATCTTCTATTCTACTGCTTTATAGTTTTTGTTAATTAATTGGAACTGCTATTGGGTTGTACTTCGCTCCATTCCTGACTGGAAAACATTTTTCAGAGGATCCAGGAGATTGGTGTCTGACATACTACGGACCTCAGCCTATAGATGGTGCAGACTTTGACCCACTAGTTCTGGAGTGACTGCCGAGAAATTTAGCCGGGTTCACTAGTTAGCATAGTTAGTTCCCTTTAGCATTTTGGTACCGGATTTGTTTCTGGCATATTATTATGTTTGGATATTATTTCTATTTGTTGTTGTTATATTTTTAACTGCTTAGTTATGTTAGACTTCTGTGATATCTTCTCATGCCATAGTAATGTGATTGAGTATTGTGTTGAACTAAGTTGATCATACTCTCATCTTGGAGTTGAGATATTATTAGAGGTTTATGCTTTATAGTGAGATAATTAGATGGTATAGTTGACCAAGACTCTACCGCCGATGCTGCGGCGTAGGCTGGGCGTTGTTTCCGACTTGCATCCCTACACTGGGTGCGGGTCGTGACATCGACAACCACCACTCCACCATTGCCATCACCCGAGCCTCCATTTCCCTGTCTTCCTCCTCCTCCCGGAGCATGACCCGACTACCGCCGCCACCTGCTCCCTGTCATCCTCCTCCTCGACCACAGCCTTCTCCTCCTTGGCCGGACCTCCCCTCCTGGCCGGAACAGTAGCACCATCAACACCCTCACCATCATCACATCATCATCCTTAATCATCATCACCATCTCATCATCATCACCCCATCATCACCATCTCATCATCATCATCACCAACACCTTAACCCTAATCATCCCTTAATCACATCTTCACCATCCTTAATCATCATCACCCCATCATCATCATCTCATTATCTCACCCTCGTCAACATAGTCGTTATCGCCGTCCCTGTGTGCATACCAAGAGGTTCGAACCTGTCCCCCTCCTTTCTTATTTCGTATATGTGCTTGTGTGTAGGACTTTAGCATATTGGTTTAGTTAGTTGACATCAGACCCGTGTCGGGAACCCAATGACTTGTGTGTATTATATTGTATTATATTATATTTTATTATATTATATGTATATAGAATATTGGATTGTTCTGCGCGACTTCAGGAGCAGGTTATTGATACTACGCAGCTTCTTGCCAGGCAAGTATACCTTGCCATTGTACTGTTATTCATATTCCATATGTTGCATGCATCTTTATTTCTGTCATTTAATTCATATATTTTAAACTGTTATATAAATTGCGCGTCCAAGAAAACTTGGGTGCAACGACGGTGTCGTCGTGATCTATTTTTATTATGTATATGCTGTTTATGAGACCGTCCCATTATCATGAAGCATCATTAGGTTCATTGGCCGTGACACAGTTGTTATACGAGTTGTGAGTCTCATATAGATCACGGACTTGCGTGCAAGATTTGGTCTCCTGTACGTATGGGACGTACGATAGGGAATAACTGCCGATAGAAACTTTGTATGCTAGAAGACTTGGCAGTTATTAGAGGTATTATCGTGTCATGGATGTGACATGCTTAGAGCATGGGGTAGGGAAAACAACAAGTAAGACATTTGGGCTCCTTTGCACTTTCCTTTTTGTAACCCGGATGCTCCACCGGAGATGTGGGCGGTGATGACCCCTATATATTACTGGCGGCCTCTGTCGTTCAAAAGACGACATACTTTGTAGGCCCCTGATTCTCCGAGAGAGTCATGCCAATCCCATTTATGGCCAGATAGCCCACTTGTTAGAAAGTTGTTCTCAAACTGCATTCACATAGATGGTTAGGCGACCCATTGGATGTTTATTTTAGTACTTTATTGGCATGCTTCTATGTATCTTGTTATGTCCCTCTGAGGACCTGGTCCCTTTTCAGGTATAGATGTTCATGAGTATTCGCAGGAGCGCAAATCTGGACTGGTTACTTATATTTCGAGGAGGTCTTCTCTTTGAGTCTCAGTGATTGTTAGTTGTTGTACTTATATTGTGTTTGCGTTTATATTCTAGTTCGGTAGTGGATTTGTTTCCACCCGACTATTATCCCTTGATACTTTATATTAAGATTTAGTTACATAGAAGTTGGGTTATTTATTTATATTTAATTCCGTGGATGAGATTTAGATTATGCTTGTGACTTGAGATAGTTTATACCACTTGTGAATTATTGTTCATTATACAGCGTACGCATGTTTTATGGTTTTTATATATTGGAGTTGCTATATACATGCGGCTGGCATGCTTACGTGTCCTAGTCCTACGTATTTTGGGACTGGAGCGTGACAGTATGTAGCAACTGTGAGAAAAATAAAGCTACCAGATCCACCTTTAAGTCGATCAACGTTGTAAGCACTACTCGACCTCTACAGTTATTACATATGGACTTATTTGGACCCAGCAGAGTTGCTAGTCTAAATGGTAAGTTGTATGCATTTGTAATTGTAGATGATTACTCTAGATACATGTGGGTATATTTTCTTGCTCATAAGAATGACGCACTTTCAGAACTCGTCATATTTTGTAAAAAAGTATAAAATGAGAAAGGATTCATGATCACTCGCATTAGAAGTGATCATGGCGGCAAATTTAAAAATACTGACTTTGAGCAATTTTGTAACACACGATTATTTGCACGAATTCTCTTGTCCTAGAACTCCATAACAGAATGGCATTGTAGAACGTAAGAACAGAACTCTTGGCAAAATGGCTAAAGTAATGTTAAATCAATTCAGCCTACCTAAGTATTTCTGGGCAAAAGCTGTCAATACAGCGTGCTATATTTTGAATAGAATTTTGATTCGACCTAAATCGAAGAAAACTCCCTATAAATTATGGTTTGATAGAACTCCCTCTGTTTCCTACTTTAAGATCTTTGGATGCAAACGTTTCATTCTTAATACCAAAGATAACTTAAGCAAATTTGACGAAAAGGCCGATGAAGGTATTTTTCTAGGTTATGCGGCCAAGAGCAAATAATACCTAGTCTTCAATAAGAAGTCAATGACGATCGAAGAATCAATCAACGTCACCTTCAATGAGATGAACAATAAAATGAACAATGATAGTGGCGATGAAGATATCGGTACATCAAGCAAAGTACCAACCAAAATGGAATCCAGTACCAGCTACTTGGAGAATCTGCCAAAGAGGGTAAAATTTATGGTCGATCACCCCAAGGACTTGGTAATAGGTGTATAAAACCCCTAATTCTAAAAACTGTATTAATCAGTTTAATTAATTATTTAATTAAATTATAGTAATTAGTAGCTAATTAGAAGAAATAGAATTTATTTAATTTTTATTTTAGGTAATGGTGCATTTAGAGGATTTATGGAGCAATTATAAATTTTCCCTAATTTATTCCATGTAAGAGATCCTGTGGACAGCTGATAGATTAATGGTATACACTATTATAATTTCTAGAATTTTCTATGTGTGTGTATATATATATATATATAGTTTATTCTAAAAAGAATTAGAAAAGGAAAAGAAAGAAAAAGAGAAATAAAAAAACAAAATAATTAATGAATACTTTAACCCAAAACCCTAAAACCCATAACTTACTAAACCCTACCCGCGTTCACATAAGCAGTAGCAGCCTTAAGGCATTCCCACCCACGTGTATTCAACCCCGTGACCTCTCCTATATATATACAACTATACGATTGAAAACCCTAACCCTAAACCCCCTACTCCAACCCTACGACCTGAGCGACCGTGCCGTTCACCGGAGTTCCGTCACATCGCCGACCTAGAGCCGCCTTCAGTCGCTCGGAGTTTCGCCGTTCGAGCCGCGCCGCGACTGAAATACATAGCGAGTGCTGAACAATGTACCCCTGTTCGCATCTCGTTTTTCGTGCCCCCGCTCAACCAAACTCGACCCCGTCTTTACCGGTATAATCATGATCTATCCCCCTTCCATACATGTATTTTAGTTTACCTCAAATAGTGCATAAACCTAGGCAAAAATAACGACCAAGTTGACAAAAAATGACAACTTTTGGGATCACAGAAAACTGCGGTAACTACCCATGTTCACGGACTCGTATCTCCCTTCACAGATATCCGAATTCAGTTTTTCTTTTTGGTATACTAAGACCACCTAACCTAGTTTATTTCCTGTCAAATACAATAATTTATTAGTTATTGTGTGTAGAATTAAATCAGTTAGAAAACTCCAAAAATATATTTTTTCTAAATTCCAGAAATTGGGATACGGAGCGCGCCCTGCCAAACGGGACCGCCCCGTCGCGTACCGAGTGTACCAAAAGGTGCGCACAGTATACCCAGACGTGTGGGCTTTCGCAGAAACTAATTTGGACGCGTGTGCACGTCGGAATCAGCCCGTATCCGCAGAAATTTTCCGTATCGTGACTTTTGCAAAATTCCGTGCCATTTAGTGCACGGTTGTCAGAATATGACGAAACTTGTGCCACTGGACTCGCAGTATCGCGCTGGTCCTGTGACCCAATTTTTACGTTATTCTGAGACAGTTGACCAAATCGCCCATTGGCGGACCCTACGGTTGACTTTTTGGACAAAATTATGTTCGGCTTACCGGAATCCACACATGGACATACCGTTGAGTTCGTACTGACTTTTAGAGTTTGTTTGACCTATAATTTGTCCCATTTAGAGACCATTACCCTTGGCACGCTTTTTGGTGCAAAGTGGGCCACACGTGGACCCCACTTTGACCTAAAATTACCGTTTTACCCCTGTGTCCAAATTGGACGAAAGGGTAGTGATTTCTAGCTATCTCACTGATTCTGAAAATATTGGTGATGTCTATTTTAGCATCCGGAGACGTTTGTTCGGAGGCCTTAGTTTCTGATCCTGTGTCCTTGATATTTGAACGCTTACACTATACAGATTTTTTGCCAGGAAAGTATACCTTACTATTGTACTGTATTTAAATTCCATATGATGCCATGCATGTTTTATTTCTACTTATTTAGTTCATATATTTTAAACTGCTATATAAACTGCGCGTCCAAGGAAACTTGGGTGCAACGACAGTGTCGTCGTATTCTATTTTTATTTATGTATATGCATTGGACCTACTTTATGAAACCATCCCATTATTATGAGGCATTTTATGTTTCATTATCCAGGACACTGTTCTTACACGAGTGTGAGTCACATGTAGGACACGGACTTGCGTATTCGGCTGGCCACTGAGACGTATAGGTCGTGCGACGGATAGGGATAACTGCCGATAGAAACTTTGCATGCTAGTAGACCTGGCAGTTATTAGAGGTATTATCATATCATGGATGTGACATAATTAGAGCTTAGGATGGGGAGAATAACAAGTAAAGCATTTGGGCTCCTTTGCACTTTCCTTTTGTTCGCCCGGACGCTCTGCCGGAGCGACGGGTGGTGATGACCCCATATGTTATTGGCGGCCTCTGTCATTCAAAAGATGACATACTTTTAGGCCCCTGGATCTCCAAGAGAACCATGCCAATCCAATTTATGGCCAGATAGCCCACGTGTTAGAAAGTTGTTCTTAAACTATATTCACTTAGACGGTTAGGCGACCCCATTGGATGTTACTTTTCAGTACTTTATTGGCATGTTATTATGTATCTTGTTACGTCTCTCTGAGGACCTGGTACCTTTCCAGATATAGATGAGCAGGAGTATCCACAGGAGTATGGACCTAGAATTGACGCTACTTATCAGACTGAGGAGGTCTTACCTTCAGAGTATCTTTTATTCATTGCTGCGGTTTAGAGATTTTGTTGCTATTCTTTTAGAGACATTTATTCTTATATTAGAGTTGATTCTCTTCTCTCTTTAGTAGTTTTAGTATAGTCGATTTGCAGTGGATTTATTTTCATCCGACTATCATACTTTGATATTCATCTTTGATATTCAGTTATTTATTCCCATTTATTTATCTATTTGTGATGTGGATGAGATATAGATTGCGGGTAACTTGTTATGACAGTATATTACCACTGGTAGATTGGATATCCATGTACAGCGTACGTGTGTATATGGTTTCCATATATTGGAGTTCGTATACATACGGCTGGCATGTTACGTATTCCTAGTTCTACATATTTTGGGACTGGGGCGTGACATATTTTTGTGGTGGCCCATGTAGTCAGAATATATTGTCTCGGTTACGTCACTGTACCGAACAAGCCTGCGTATAGGAATAGAGTATAGGATCTCACCCACGCTTGACTGAAACTTATTCTTCCTTTCAACTATCCTATTTAATGCTTGCATCCTGTTTGATTCATGTACTTCTTCTAATCATTTCGTACATCACCTGCAGAGAGATAGATATATAAAATGGATGTATTATCGTCGATGGCAACACACCTTCAGGAGTCAATGGTCAGACTCAAAAAGGTACCTCAATGATTCCTAGACTTCCGGGGCCAGATGGACAGACTCACAATCCAGTTCCATCTGATCTTTCCGTTTCACCTAATGGGAACCTTCCAGCTTCATCAGTACCGCAGGATGGCCAGACACAACTGTTCCAATTCTTTCAGATAAAAATGTAGGAACATAGACAACAGGCCGCCACACTAGCTGCAGAGTAGAGGCAGCAAGCAGCAGAGCTGCTGCAAAAAATTTTGGCAGCACTTGAGAGGATGGCTACACAGGCTACTGTACCAGCTCAAGCACTAGTTCCAGTACCTCGAGCTAGAGTTGGTTCAGTAAAGGACTTTATACAGATGGGTCCCAAGCCGTACAAAGGCACTGAGAGCCCAGAGGAGACTACAAATTGGATCACCCACACTCAGAAGCTATTGGAAGCATCGCAGCTACCTGTAGACCTATGGATGACAGGCGTAAGGATGCTACTAGATGGTAATGTCCATCACTGGTGGGAATCAATAGAACGCCAATTGGGTACATACCAGACTTGGAAGCAATTCTTGGAGTGCTTTGAGAGGAAGTACTTCCCAGACACCGTGAGAGATGCATTGTACGATCAATTTCTTCACCTGGAGCAAGGGAACAGAACAGTTGACGAGTATGATGCTGAGTTTAGTCGTCTCAGTAAATATGGTGCTGCCCTGATACCGAATGACTTAGCCAAGGCTAAGAGATTTCATCGCGGTCTAACTCAAGAGCTCCAATACTATACTAGCTCACAGTCCCGGATCTCTTATGCCGGGTTACTGACAGAAACCAGATTGCAAGAGACCATCAGCAGAGGAAAAGGAGGTCAGCTGAGGACACAACAAGGACCAGCAAGGACACAACAGGGACCAACAAGGGTGCAACAAAGAGGACCTATCAAACATCCTTTGGCTCAGCAACAGCAGTACCAGCACAGAGCAGGACCGTACCAGATTCCTGAGAAACTCTAATGTACTTATTGTGGGAGACGCGGACATATTATGAGAGACTGTCGAACTCGCTTAGAATAATATAT
This sequence comes from Iris macrosiphon, assembly GCA_036927795.1. Lineage (NCBI taxonomy): Eukaryota > Viridiplantae > Streptophyta > Magnoliopsida > Asparagales > Iridaceae > Iris > Iris macrosiphon. The sequence goes on from JAYESA010000011.1 coordinate 148,831,614, forward strand.
GAGATGTGGTTTCGGACAGCATATGGTGAGGGACTGTCCGATGCAGTAGACATTGATACTTCTACCGCCAGCACAGAGACTAGCGCTTCCAGCACCGAAGCCAGCTCAGCAGATGACTAGACCCGGAGAACCTCGACCCCCAGCAATAGGAGAATTTCAGCGAGGACCACCGCTACCTACTCAGGAGGATCAGTTCACGAGGGCTAGACATAGAAAACCACAGAGGAATGGGCAAGCTTTTGCATTAGAAGTGGATGACATGGATCAGGAGATTGATGTCATAGCAGGTATTACTCTTACTTTTACTTTTCCTGATGTGACATTGTTTGATACGGGAGCCACCCACTCATTCATATCATCAAGTTTTATTGCCAAACATAATATTGCCTCTACACCTTTACCTAGTTGTGTTAGAATTCTTACCGGAGGAGGAGTTGTAACTGTTAGTCGAATTTGTAGATCGTGTCCTATAGTGATACATGGCAGAGAGATGAACGTTCGACTCTTAGTCCTTCCTATGCCAACTTTTGATATTATGCTTGGAATGGACTGGCTAAGCAAGTACCACGCTTTCTTCGATTGCTTTGGAGGAAGCATTCTTTTTAAGGTACCAGGCCAGCCTGAACTTGAGTTTGCACGAGAATCCACAGAAATTCTTGATGGTATGCAGCTCGCAATGGACGATGTTGTCTATCATCCCATTATTTCAGAATTTCAAGACATCTTTCCCGAGGAATTGCTAGGACTACCCCCAGACAGAGACGTAGAGTTTTTAATTGAATTGACGCCGGGAGCAGCACCCATAGCATCATATGTTTACAGACTGGCGAAGAAGGAGATGGATGAGCTGAAGGCACAGTTGAAAGAACTAGAGGAGAAAGGTTTTATCCGACCGAGTGCATCACCCTGGGGAGCACCAGTGTTGTTTGTACCAAAGAAGGATGGGTCAGTGCGTATGTGCATTGACTACAGAGCCTTAAATGTAGTGACTATGAAAAATAAATACCCATTGCCACGCATTGATGACTTATTTGATCAGCTCAGTGGAGCCAAGGTGTTATCGAAGATAGATTTAAGATCGGGATATCACCAGGTGAAGGTACGGAAGCAGGACATCCCGAAGACCGTATTCAGAATAAGGTATGGACACTACGAGTTTTTGGTCATGCCATTTGGATTGACCAATGCTCCAGCTATCTTCATGGACTTAATGAATCGAGTCTTCCACCAGTATTTGGACCAGTTCATGGTCGTCTTCATAAATGATATACTTGTCTATTCGAAGAGCCACGAGGAGCACGAGAAGCACCTGCGAATTATTCTAGAGACCTTGAGGAGAGAGCAGTTATATGCGAAGCTCAGTAAATATGAGTTCTTCTTGGACAGAGTCTCATTTTTTGGGCATGTTATTACAGGAGATGGTATTTCTGTTGATCCAGAAAAGATCTCGGCAGTTGAGACATGGCATGTTCCTAAATCAGCATCAGAGGTAAGAAGTTTTCTTGGACTTGTAGGATATTACCGACGGTTCGTAGAGAACTTCTCAAGGATAGCAGCACCTATGAATCGTTTGACTTGTAAGGACCAAGAATTCATATGGACCGACGAGGGTCAAGCCGCTTTTGAAGAGTTGAAGAAGCAACTGACTACAGTACCAGTATTGACTATTCCATCAGGATCAGGAGGTTATGTGATCTACAGTGACGCATCTGGGAAAGGCTTGGGATGCGTATTGATACAGCATGGCAAGGTGATTGCATATGCATCTAGACAGTTACGAGTACATGAGAAAAATTATCCAACTCATGACTTAGAACTTGCAGCCATTGTATTTGCTCTGAAGCTATGGAGACATTACTTATATGGGGAACGAGTGGAGATCTATACAGACCACAAAAGCCTCAAGTATGTCTTCACGCAGAAGGAGTTAAATATGAGACAGCGTCGATGGCTTGAGTTGATGAAAGATTTTGAGATAGAGCTACAATATCACCCAATCAAGGCTAACATTGTACTAGACGCGTTAAGCCAAAAACCAGCAGCTTACTTCTTGACAACACAGAAGAAATTATTGGAGGACTTGCAAGAGCTTGGCATTGAAGTGATATTACCCGGAGCAGATGGGACACTAGCCAACTTGCAAGTACAATCATCACTAGTAGAGAGGATCAAGGCAGCTTTGCCTACAGACGCCAGATTCAGGAGATTGAAGGAAATGACAGAGGCCGAAGAGCAGACAGGATTGCACATTCATGAGGATAGGATATTACGATGTGGTGATCGTCTATATGTTCCCAATGGAGAGATTCGACAAGAGCTGATGGCAGAAGCTTATAGTTCGATATATTCTATTTATCCTAGAGGCACTAAGATGTACTGTGACTTACGACAACACTTTTGGTGGCATGGAATAAAAAGAAAGATAGCTCGCTTTGTAGCTAAATGTCTGGTATGTCAGCAAGTAAAGGCAGAGCACCAGAGAACAGCAGGATTATTGCAACCACTTCTGATTCCAGAGTGGAAGTGGGAGCACATCACTATGGACTTCGTCACGGGTTTTCCCAATAGTCTAAGTGGAAGAGATGCAGTATGGGTAATAGTGAACCGACTCAACAAGTCAGCATATTTCTTACCTTTTAGAGTCGGCCAGTCTACAGAAGCTTTGGCTGACTTATACATGAGGCAGATCATAAGATTGCACGGCATACCAGTCAGTATTGTATCAGACAGGGATTCGCGTTTCACATCGCACTTTTGGAGGAGCATGCAAGAGAGTCTTGGAACTCGTCTGAAGTTCAGTACATCTTATCACCCGCTGTCACGACCCGCACCTGGAATTGGGGCACGAGTACGCGGGTACGTCCAGCCTACGTCGCAGCATCGACGGTAGAACGCTGTCAAGGTCATGATACTATCTAGCCAATCTCACACAAGCATCCAATCTCCATAAGGAGGCATGGATGACACAAAATAATACGAACACATACTCAGTCACATGACTACAGCACGATAAGATATCGAACAAAAATAAACTACAACACAAGTCTAAAGTAAATAATTTAATTCAACAATATCCAAGTCTCAACAAAACATGCCTGAGACAAATCCGGTACCAATAAACTACTAAAAAACTAACTAGATAACTAGTGATTCCGGCTAGACCTCCCGGAATCATAATTGAACTACCAAATCCAAGTCTGCAGCTACTCACTATATGGTCCATAGAGTGTCGGATACCGATCCTCTAAGGCATAGTTTGGAAAAATATTTCCAGTCAGGAAGGAGCAAAGTACATTTCTAATAGCAGTTCTATATCAATGATATAAGCTATGTAGCAGTAAAATAGATGGAAATATACAAGATGCATGTATATGTACGAGCGATATACAATAAAGGAAATACTGAAAATACTGTAAGTAAATGCGGGAAGGAACAATATGTCAATGAGCAAGAATACTATAACTAAGTGTGTGAGTACTAGCTTTAACATGTGATCGGCTTAGGAACTTGTACAGGTATAAGGGTCTGGCTAGTCATACGTACGGTGTATGACCAACACTAACATGTGAGCAAGACTTGTACATGAAGGGTATGATCACATATCTACACTAAAATACTCCCACATTAAGAACACAGTATATATAATATAATATATTTAAGTACACATCTCATACAATTACTTAAATTAAATACACGAAATATTAAATACATAAAAAATCAAAATTGCCCCTTTTTTTGGAACGTGTCACGACCCGCACCCGGAATTGAGGCACGAGTACGCGGGTACGTCCAGCCTATGCCGCAGCATCGGCGGTAGAACGTTGTCAAGGTTATGATACTATCTAGCCAATCTCACACAAGCATCCAATCTCCATAAGGAGGCACGGATGACACAAAATAATACGAACACATACTCAATCACATGACTACAGCACGATAAGATATCGAACAAAAATAAACTACAACACCCGCAGACAGATGGGCAGTCAGAGCGTACTATTCAGACATTGGAAGATATGTTGAGGGCTTGTATGTTAGACTTTAGAGGATCATGGGAGGATCACCTACATCTTGTGGAGTTTTCTTACAATAATAGCTATCAAACGAGTATCCTGATGGCTCCGTTTGAAGCATTGTATGGAAGAAAGTGTAGGTCTCCTGTGTGTTGGAGTGACGTGGGAGAACGTCAGATTCTGGGACCAGAGTTGGTGGTCAACACCGTTGAGACAGTTAAGAAGATACAAGGACACTCGCGAGTAGCGCAAGACAGGCAGAAGTAGTGGGCAGACCTTCATCGTCGTCCCTTGGAGTTTAAAGAGGGCGATTATGTCTTCTTCAGGATATCACCTACCAGAGGCACCATTCGATTCGGAGGACGTGGCAAGTTGAGTCCAAGGTATATTGGACCATTTGACGTGCTAGAGAGAGTAGGAGAAGTGGCATAACGACTTGTCCTACCACCTTCACTTGAGGGAGTACATGACGTATTCCATGTGTCACAGCTCAGACGATATGTGGCTGACAGCAGTCATGTTCTCGACCATTCGAAGATCACCATTGGGCCGAGCTTGTCATACCAAGGACAACCCATGGGAATCCTTGACCGTCGAGAGAAAGTGTTGAGGAACCAGTCTATTTCCTTGGTTCGCGTGGCATGCAAGCAAGGCGCACCAGGAGAATCAACTTGGGAGCACGAGGACGACATGGGCAAGCATTTTCCAAACCTATTTGTAGACCAAGGTAGGAAATTACTTTGTTAATTTATATCTTATACCATCCTTGACTTTCTATCGTGACTTAGTTTTAATTTTGTAAACCCCCACATTTTTAAATTGTTAAATCTTGGATTTTTCCCAATTTTCTGGAATTTTCTGGGAATTTTCTGTAATTAAAATCAAGGTTTTCAATTAATAAATGATTTTTAATTGGCAATAAATAATATTAAAATATCATGAAAATAATTTTTGGGTGTAAAATGGAAAACTGGACTTAGGGTAATTTTTCGGGATTTTTCTGAGCCTCAAACCTATTTTTAAATGCCTGAAAACTATTTAAATTAATTAATTAATTAATTAATTATTATTTATTTTATTTTATTTTATTTTATTTATTTTTCTGCGGGCCGCCCAGGCCCATTGGGCCGCGGCCCGGCCCGTTAGCCTCAGCCCAGCCCGCTGCCTTTCCGGGTCGGGTCGGGTCAGGCAACCCGACCCGCTAGCCGCCCGCTCCCGCCGACCCGTTCTTCCCCCGCACCCCCACGACCCCGATTCCTCCGGCCGCCCCGCGTCCAACGCCGGCCACCCCGCGCAGCGCCGCGCTTCCCGGCCACGTCTCGCACCCCTCCGCCTTCTCCGGTCACCTCCAGCCCCCTTCCCCTATAAAACCACCGCCCGGCCCTCTTCCCCCTCACTTCCACCCTAACCCTAACTCCGGCTCCGGCCTCCTCCCCGCGCCGGAACCCCATCCTCCTCCCGTCGACCCCCGCCGTGCCCAGCCCCGCACCGCCAGCCGCCGACCTCCTTTCCCGCCGACGCCCGGACCCGCAGCGCCCCTCCGCCGCGGCCAGCCCCTCCCTCTCCTCCTTCCCCGCAGCGCCGAGCAGCAGCAGCAGCCCGAGGCCGACCCCGCCGCTGCTCCGACCGCCTCCGGCCCTGCGCCGCCTCCGCCAGCTTCGCCCCGCCTCGAGCCGGCCGTCCCCGAGCCATCCGCCCCCGTCCAGCACAGCCGGCGGAGCTCCGGCGTGTCCAAGCTCAAAAACCCTAAATCCCCAAATTCCTCGTATCGTGTCGGACACGACAAGGACACGGTTTTTCCCCGGCTTTTCGGGTCCCCTTCAGGTCCGTGTAACTTTTTGCTCGTAGCTCCGTTTTCAATTCCGCAAATTACGTTGTGAAGCCTGTATGACCCTCTCGGTGTCCGGACAAACTGTTCGGGGCATCGCGTCCTGTGGTGATCGCACACCGCGATCCAAAAACAGGAAAAACCAGACCCTATTTCACCCCGGAACTGAGTGCGCCCCGCCAAACGGGACGACTTGGTCGCGTGCGGTCTTCACAGATACGTACAAATCGTTGATACGGACGTGTGAGTTTTCGTGGAAGCTGATTCGGGTGTGCGTGCACACCGAAATCAACGCATATCCGCGGACATCGCCCCGTATCCGCCTTTTCTGCAATTCACCCTAACTTCGTGCACACTCGTCAAATCGAGACGAAACTTGCGCCATCGGACTCGTAGCGATACGCTGGTCCTGTGGGTCAAGTTTGGTTCGATTCTGAGAACGTTGACGAAATCGCGTGTCGTGGGCCCCACAGGCCCCGCTTGATGGGCGATTTTGTGTTCGACTCATCAGAATCCAAATCTGGAAGTTCCGTTGGGTTCGTATCAGCGTTCCTGACCTGTTGACACTAAGTTTGGTGAATTTGGAGACCTTTGACCCGGACACGTTTTTCGGTGCAAAGCGGGCCCACCGGCGGACCCCGTTTTGACCCGAAACTGCCGTTTTTGCCCTTGTCTCCAAATTAAACCCAAGGACAGGCGTTTCTAGCTATTTGACATCTTCTGAGCATGATGGTAATGTCTATTTCAGCCTTTGGACTCATCTCTGGACTTTTCCCCCAAGAACCAAATTAATCAGATCCAAACAACAGGCAAGTACCTGCACTTCAAGTTAATCTTTATATATTATGATAATTAATTATCTGCCATACATGTACCCTTGATGTTTACACCTAGTATTAGAAATGTTGAATTTCATGTCTTGAATATTGGTAGTTCCTGTCTTGTTTTTTATGTCGGGTGGGAGAATACCTAGAAGGCATGTAGTTTACCCTTCCTCTTGTCCTGTTTAATAGCTGTTGGTACACGACTGTACCTCAGCCGGATCCCGATTTCCCCTGTTTAATAGCCGTTCATGATGGCCAGATTAGCCTTATAAACCCCTACATGCCAACTATGTATTCTAAAACAAACACAAGTCCACACATATAGTTTCTGTTCATGTTATAATTCTTGCTGGCTATTGTAGTTTCATTTCCTGTTTCATTTAGTTTTGTTTCTCATATTCCTGTTTACAGTTTAACTCTGAGATAATAATGTCCTATTAATGCTGTTTCTCAACATGATATCCAATATTTAATTGTCATAAAATATTTAGTTTAACCTTGTTGTGCACTGTGTACTTTGCTCCTTTCCTGACTGGATCTGTTGATTTAGGTGATGATGAGGATCTTGCCCCTACTTATTATGGTCCCTATGAGGGGACTGATGATACCTATGAGGAGCTAGAACCCACCCAGGAGACCCCTGCTGCTGAGTAGCTAGTAGTAGCTATCTTTCATTTATGTTCTTATCTTATTTATCGGGTTTGTCCCCGATTTTAATATTGAATTCCTGTACTAAAACATTTGAATCTGCTGTCACATTTATTTTCAGTTGAAATCTTAAGTTTCATTCTCATTATTATCTTGCCTATGTTGTTGTGAATGAGCTAGTCAGTAATTATGGATTGACCTAGACAGCGTACTACCGCCGATTCTGCGGCGTAGGCTGGACGTACCCACGCACTCGTGCCCGAATTTCCGGGTACGGGTCGTGACACGTTTTTATGGTGGCCCCTGCAGGTCCTATCCTAAAATAGGGTAATACCCTAGGACAGGGTATGGAATAAGATTGAGGATTCTAGGAAAAGCTCATTCACAGTATAGCGTCCTTATTTCAATTCTTGATATCATTGCTGCTCAATTTTTCCTATCGCCTTTGATTTCCAAGTATTCTATTCTGATCTTCCTATCCCTTAATCTTTCAGAATGGTCCAGACCAGAAATACAGTAGGAGGCACATCAGAACCAGCTGAGCAGAATGTGCCCGAGACTCTTGCACTCCCGTCGCCTCCATCTGTTCCGGCAGTTACCCTAGATGGGGCACAGCTACTAGGAGTGTTCCAGGGATTGGTGGAATCCCAGAAAGAACAGACGGCACTTCTGCGGACCAGCCTCTCAGAAGCTTTTAAGTCCCAGGAGACGTCACTCAAGAGGCCAGGGAGTGCCAAAGACTTCAAGAATCTAAGACCCCTGGAATTTTATGGAACTGAGGGCATTCTCTATGCCGATGAGTGGATAGAGAATGTCGAGAGACTCCTGAAGACTGCTTGGGTCCCTGATGACCTCAAAGTGGAGTCCGCAAGCCTGCAACTGTTCGACATTGCTCGAACCTGGTTCAGAGATAAACCCCAACTATCTGCTCCTGACATCACCTGGGAGGACTTCAAGAGACTATTCAAGGAGAAATTCTACCCCGAAGTGGCTCGGGAAGCTCTCGAAAGCCAATTCGAGAGACTGGAACAAGGTAACCTGTCCGTTGATGAATATACTGCTGAATTTAGCAGGTTAAGCCACTTTGCAGAGTATATGGTTCGTACCCCGGAGGACAGAGCCCGTAGATTCAAGAAGGGGCTGTCTCCGGATATTCGCCTTGCTGTCACCACCAGCCGAGCTCGTACCTATGAAGAAATCTTGAGCGTGGCACAAGGCGTAGAGAGAGATATGGGGCATAAACTGAAGCGGGAAAGAGATACCGGAAATGCAGGACCCAACAAACGCCCTTTTCAACAACAACAGCAACAACAGCAGAGGGCCCCGCAGCAAACTCAGCGTCCTCTCCCTCGAGCTCCAGCACCCCAACACCAGGCTCAGGGACAGAACCAACAAGCTGCTGCTTGTAACTTTTGCCAAAAGCCAGGTCATACTTGGCAAGTCTGCAGGAAGAGGCTAGGTGCCTGCCTCTACTGCGGCTCAGCAGCGCATCAAATGAGGGACTGTCCAGCTGCTCAAGGACGCACCGCTGCACCAAAGGCTCCAGCCCAGGCCAGGGCCCCAGCAGTACAACAGAGGGGACCCCCACTTCCAACACAACAACAACGCTTTGCTCAGCACCAGCAACAACAGAGGGGTGCACCGCAGCAAGGCCGTGCCTACGCAATAACTCTGGAAGAAGCTGAGGCCACAGCAGACGTGATCACAGGTTCTGTGCTTATAAATTCAATACCAGCTATTACTTTATTTGACTCTGGAGCTTCGCATTCATTCATGTCAGTAGATTTCCTTATGAAGCATAGCTTAATCACTAAACCCCTTAGGAATTGTTATAAGATCATTACCGGTGGAGGAATCATCCCGGTTAGTGATGCCTGTAACAATTGTCCTATTATATTATGTGGAAGAGAACTGTATGCTAGACTACTTGTAATGCCAGTGCCCAGTTTTGATATTATACTGGGTATGGATTGGTTAAGTCAACATCATGCCACAATAGACTGCCACAGAGGTAGTGTAATCTTCAGGCCCCCTGACAAGCCAGAATTTGAATTTGCTAGAGGTTCTAGAGAAATGGGTAATAACAAAATTTGTGGAGCCCTAATAACAGAAGAAGTGCCACTACCTATCATCTCTGAATACCTTGATGTCTTCCCTGAGGATCTCCCAGGCTTACCCCCAGACCGAGAAGTTGAATTCTCTATTGACTTAGTGCCAGGAGCAGCACCAGTATCTCAAAATCCCTACAGAATTAACAAGAAGGAGATAATAGAACTAAATGAGCAAATCAAAGAACTAGAAGACAAATGCTTTATTAGGTCTAGTGTCTCACCCTGGGGAGCTCCAGTATTATTTGTGCCCAAGAAGGACGGAATATCCCGAATTTGTATTGACTATAGGGCCTTGAATGCCTTAACGATTAAGAATAAGTATCCCCTGCCCAGGATAGATGACTTATTTGATCAGCTGAGTGGAGCTCGGGTCTTTTCCAAGATTGATTTAAGGTCTGGTTACCACCAAGTAAGGGTGAGAAAGGAAGACATCCCTAAAACTGCTTTCAATACCCGGAACGGACACTACGAATTCTTAGTAATGCCGTTCGGGTTGACGAATGCTCCAGCAGTTTTTATGAACCTAATGAACAGAGTTTTCCAGCCATATCTAGACAAATTTGTAGTAGTCTTCATTGATGATATTTTGATCTACTCCAAGACCCCCGAAGAATATGAAGAACATTTGAGGTTAGCATTGGAGACTTTGAGGAAGGAAAAACTTTATGGAAAATTATCTAAATGTGCTTTCTTCCTAGACAAAGTAGAATTCTTGGGACATGTTGTGACTGGAGATAGAATAGCAGTGGATCCTAAGAAGATAGCTGCAGTAGAATCCTGGCCCACTCCAGACTCTGTAGCTGAGATTAGAAGCTTCCTGGGACTAGCTGGCTACTATCGGAAGTTCGTGAAGGATTTTGCAAGAATTGCGGAGCCCATGACAAAATTAACAAGGAAGGATGAAGAGTTCACCTGGACTGATGAATGTCAGCATGCTTTTGAGGAATTGAAGAAAAGACTGACTTCTGCCCCTATTCTGACCTTACCTTCCGGAACCGGAGGTTTCGCTATTTATAGTGATGCTTCTGGAAAAGGTCTAGGTTGTGTACTGGAGCAGAACAAGAAGGTAATAGCCTATGCCTCTAGACAGCTTCGATCCCATGAAAAGAACTATCCAACCCATGATTTAGAATTGGCAGCTGTCATTTTTGCTCTTAAACTATGGAAGCATTATCTTTATGGAGAAAAGGTGGAAATATTTACAGACCATAAAAGTTTAAAATATATCTTCACCCAGAAAGAGCTAAACATGAGGCAAAGAAGGTGGCTGGAACTAATGAAAGACTTTGATATCACTCTTCAATATCACCCTGGGAAGGCAAATGTAGTTGCTGATGCTCTAAGCAGGTATCCTATGGCGATGTACTTGACCATGGACAGACACCTGCTGGAGGACTTGGAAAGTTTAGGTATTGAAGTAATTATCCCAGGAAAAGAAGGCCAAATGATGAACTTACAGATTCAGTCTACTTTAATGGACAAGATCAAGGAGACTCAGTTTCAGGACGAAGGCCTGCGAAGCCTTCGAGGTCAAGTGCAAGCTGGACTAGTAGAAGAATTCAGAATTCATGAAGATAGATCACTGAGGCATGGCGATAGATTATGTGTACCTCAAGGAGACATAAGAGAAGAAATCATGCAAGAGGCGCACAGATCGCAATACTCTATACATCCAGGAGCCAACAAAATGTACAAGGACCTGAGAACGCATGTTTGGTGGCATGGCATGAAGAGAGAAGTAGCCAGGTTCGTATCTCGTTGTTTAGTGTGCCAGCAAGTCAAGGCAGAAAGACAAAGACCTGGAGGATTGCTTCAACCACTACCCATTCCGGAGTGGAAGTGGGAACATATCACAATGGATTTTGTTTTTGGACTTCCAAGGACACCTAGTGGTAAGGATGCAATCTGGGTGATAGTAGATAGACTGACCAAGTCTGCATATTTTCTACCTTTCAAAGTAGGGCTATCTACAGAGAAGCTGGCAGATTTATATATCAGACACATTGTCAAGCTGCATGGAGTCCCAGTAAGTATTGTCTCCGACCGAGATTCAAGGTTCACCTCTCACTTCTGGAAGAGCTTACAAGCCAGCTTGGGGATGCAACTCAAATTCAGCACAGCTTATCATCCCCAAACCGATGGACAGTCGGAACGTACAATCCAGACACTTGAAGATATGCTCCGTACATGTGTTCTGGATTTTGGAGGATCCTGGGAAGACTATATACATCTGGTGGAGTTCTCTTATAATAACAGCTACCAAGCAAGTATTAAGATGACTCCATTTGAAGCTCTGTATGGACGAAGATGTCGTACCCCGCTATCATGGGACGACGTTGGAGAAAGAGCCCTGCTGGGACCAGAGATGGTGATCGATTCAGCTGAGAAGGTAAAGCAAATAAGGGACAGACTTCGAGTGGCTCAAGACAGAAAACGACATTGGGCAAATAGCCACCGAAGGCCCTTGGAGTTTGAGGTAATTAGATTTATGAAATTCAAGTCAATTTAAACATTTTGATTATGGAACTAAGAATTGATTATGACTTTATTAAAGGTTGGAGAGCTGGTATTCTTAAAGATTTCCCCGACACGTGGCACCATTAGGTTCGGAAGGAGTGGAAAACTCAGCCCAAGATTTATTGGACCTTTTGGCATACAGGAGAAAATCGAAGAAGTGGCATACCGACTGGCATTGCCACCCTCTCTGGATGGAGTACATAACGTCTTCCACGTGTCGCAGCTGAGGAAGTACGTGTCGGACCCCAGCCACATTGTGGATCACTCAGAGCTCGAAGTAGGCCCAAGTTTGACTTACCAAGAGCAACCCGTGGAGATTCTGGATCGCTCGGAGAAAGTCCTACGGAACCAGGTTATCTCCCTGGTTCGCGTAGCTTAGAAGCACCATTCCCCCGGCGAATCCACCTGGGAGCGAGAAGACGAGATTAGAGAGCGATACCCCTATCTTTTTGAACCCTGAGGTATATTTTATTTTTCGGCCTTTCCTTTCGTGCCTTGTTATTCTTAAATTTCGAGGACGAAATTTTTGTAAGTTGGGTAGGTTGTAAACCCTCGAATTTTCAAATTATTAAATCTTGGATTTTTTCCAATTTTCTGGAATTTTCTGGGAATTTTTTGTAATTAAAATCAAAGTTTTCAATTAATAAATGATTTTTAATTGGCAATAAATAATATTAAAATATCATAAAAATAATTTTTTGGGTGTAAAATGGAAAACTGGACTTAGGGTAATTTTTGGGGATTTTTCTGAGCCTCAAACCTATTTTTAAATGCCTGAAAACTATTTAAATTAATTAATTAATTAATTAATTATTATTTATTTTATTTTATTTTATTTATTTTTCTGTGGGCCGCCCAGGCCCATTGGGCCGCGGCCCGGCCCGTTAGCCTCAGCCCAGCCCGCTGCCTTTCCGGGTCGGGTCGGGTCAGGCAACCCGACCCGCTAGCCGCCCGCACCCGCCGACCCGTTCTTCCCCCGCACCCCCACGACCCCGATTCCTCCGGCCGCCCCGCGTCCAACGCCGGCCACCCCGCGCAGCGCCGCGCTTCCCGGCCACGTCTCGCACCCCTCCGCCTTCTCCGGTCACCTCCAGTCCCCTTCCCCTATAAAACCACCGCCCGGCCCTCTTCCCCCTCACTTCCACCCTAACCCTAACCCTAACTCCGGCTCCGGCCTCCTCCCCCGCGCCAGAACCACATCCTCCTCCCGTCGACCCCCGCCGTGCCCAGCCCCGCACCGCCAGCCGCCGACCTCATTTCCCGCCGACGCCCGGACCCGGAGCGCCCCTCCGCCGCGGCCAGCCCCTCCCTCTCCTCCTTCCCCGCAGCGCCGAGCAGCAGCAGCAGCCCGAGGCCGACCCCGCCGCTGCTCCGACCACCTCCGGCCCTGCGCCGCCTCCGCCAGCTTCGCCCGGCCTCGAGCCGGCCGTCCCCGAGCCATCCGCCCCCGTCCAGCACAGCCGGCGGAGCTCCGGCGTGTCCAAGCTCAGAAACCCTAAATCCCCAAATTCCTCGTGTCGTGTCGGACACGACACGGACACGGTTTTTTTCTGGCTTTTCGGGTCCCCTTCAGGTGCGTGTAACTTTTTGCTCGTAGCTCCGTTTTTAATTCCGTAAATTGCGTTGTGAAGCCTGTATGACCCTCTCGGTGTCCGGACAAACTGTTCGGGGCATCGCGTCCTGTGGTGATCGCACACCGCGATCCAAAAATAGGAAAAACCAGACCCTGTTTCACCCCGGAACTGAGTGCGCCCCGCCAAACGGGATGACTTGGTCGCGTGCGGTCTTCATAGATACGTACGCATCGTCGATACGGATGTGTGAGTTTTCGTGGAAGCTGATTCGGGTGTGCGTGCACACCGGAATCAACGCATATCCGCGGACATCGCCCCGTATCCGCCTTTTCTGTAATTTACCCTAACTTCGTGCACACTCGTCAGATCGAGACGAAACTTGCGCCATCAGACTCGTAGCGATACGCTGGTCCTGTGGGTCAAGTTTGGTTCGATTCTGAGAACGTTGACGAAATCGCGTGTCGTGGGCCCCACAGGCCCCGCTCGACAGGCGATTTTGTGTTCGACTCATCGGAATCCAAATCTGGAAGATCCGTTGGGTTCGTATCAGCGTTCCTGACCTGTTGACACTAAGTTTGGTGAATTTGGAGACCTTTGACCTGGACACGTTTTTCGGTGCAAAGCGGGCCCACCGACGGACCCCGTTTTGACCCGAAACTGCCATTTTTGCCCTTGTCTCCAAATTGGACCCAAGGACAGGCATTTCTAGCTATTTGACATCTTCTGAGCATGATGGTAATGTCTATTTCAGCCTTTGGACTCATCTCTGGACTTTTCCCCCAAGAACCAAATTAATCAGATCCAAACAACAGGCAAGTACCTGCACTTCAAGTTAATCTTTATATATTATGATAATTAATTCCCTGCCATACATGTACCCTTGATGTTTACACCTAGTGTTAGAAATGTTGAATTTCATGTCTTGAATATTGGTAGTTCCTGTCTTGTTTTTCATGTCGGGTGGGAGAATACCTAGAAGGCATGTAGTTTACCCTTCCCCTTGTCCTGTTTAATAGCTGTTGGTACACGACTGTACCTCAGCCGGATCCCGATTTCCCCTGTTTAATAGCCGTTCATGACGGCCGGATTAGCCTTATAAACCCCTACATGCCAACTATGTATTCTAAAACAAACACAAGTCCACACATATAGTTTCTGTTCATGTTATAATTCTTGCTGGCTATTGTAGTTTTATTTCCTGTTTTATTTAGTTCTGTTTCTCATATTCCTGTTTACAGTTTAACTCTGAGATAATAATGTCCTGTTAATGCTGTTTCTCAACATGATATCCAATATTTAATTGTCATAAAATATTTAGTTTAACCTTGTTGTGCACTGTATACTTTGCTCCTTTCCTGACTGGATCTGTTGATTTAGGCGATGATGAGGATCTTGCCCCTACTTATTATGGTCCCTATGAGGGGACTGATGATACCTATGAGGAGCCAGAACCCACCCAGGAGACCCCTGCTGCTGAGTAGCTAGTAGTAGCTATCTTTCATTTATATTCTTATCTTATTTATCGGGTTTGTCCCCGATTTCAATATTAAATTCCTGTACTAAAACATTTGAATCTGCTGTCACATTTATTTTCAGTTGAAATCTTAAGTTTCATTCTCATTATTATCTTGCCTATGTTGTTGTGAATGAGCTAGTCAGTAATTATGGATTGACCTAGACAGCGTACTACCGCCGATTCTGCGGCGTAGGCTGGACGTACCCACGCACTCGTGCCCGAATTTTCGGGTACGGGTCGTGACAAATTTCGAGGACAAAATTTTTATAAGTTGGGTAGAATGTAAAACCCCTAATTCTAAAAATCATATTAATCAGTTTAATTAATTATTTAATTGAATTATAGTAATTAGTAGCTAATTAAAAGAAATAGAATTTATTTAATTTTTATTTTAGGTAATGGTGCATTTAGAGGATTTATCGAGCAATTATAAATTTTTCCTAATTTATTCCATATAGGAGATCCTGTGGACAGCTGATAGATTAATGGTATACACTATTTTAATTTCTAGAATTTTTTATGTATATATATATATATATATGAAAAGAAATAAAAAAAGAGAAATAAAAAAATAAAATGATTAATGAATACTTTAACCCAAAACCCTAAAACCCATTACTTACTAAACCCTACCCGCGTTCACATAAGCAGCAGCAGCCTGAAGGCATTCCCACCCGTGTGTATTCAACCCCGCGACCGCTCCTATATATATACACCTATACGATTTAAAACCCTAACCCTAAACCCCTACTCCAACCCTGCGACCTGAGCGACCGCGCCGTTCACCGGAGTTTCGCCGTACCGCCGACCCAGAGCCGCCTTTGTCCACCCGGAGTTCCACCGTTCGAGCCGCGCCGCGACTGAAATACATAGCGAGTGCTGAACAGCGTACCCCTGTTCGCGTCTCATTTCCTGTACCCCTGCTCGACCAAACTCAACCCCGTCTTCACCGGTATGTTCACGATCTATCCCCCTTCCATACCTGTGTGTTAGTTTACCTCGAATAACGCATAAACCTAGACGAAAACAGCAACCAAGTTGGCAAAAAATGACAACTTTTGGGATCGCAGAAAACTGCGGTAACTACCCAAGTTTACGGACTCGTATTTCCCACCACAGAGATCCGAATTCGATTTTTCTTTTTGGAATACAAAGACCACCTAACCTAGTTTATTTGCTGTCAAATACAATTATTTATTATTTGCTGTGTGTAGAATTAAATTAGTTAGAAAACCCCAAAAATATACTTTTTCTAAATTTTCGAAATTGTGATATGGAGCGCGCCCCTCCAAACGTGACCACCCCGTCGCATACCGAGTGTACCAAAAGGTGCGCACAGTATATCCAGACGTGTGGACTTTCGCAAAAACTGATTTGGACGCGTGTACGCGTCGAAATCAGCCAGTATCCGCAGAAATTCCCCATATCGCGACTTTTGTAAAACCCTGCGCCATTTAGTGCACGCTCGTCAGAATACGTCGTAACTTACGCCACTGGACTCGTGGTATCTCTCTGGTCCTGTGACCCAATTTTTACGTAATTCTGAGACAGTTGATCAAGTCGCCCATTGGCGGACTCCACGGTTGACTTTTTGGGCAAAATTGTGTTCGGCTCACCGGAATCCACACTTGGACATACCGTTGATTTTGTACTGACTTTTAGAGTTTGTTTGACCTATAATTTTTTCTATTTAGAGACCATTATCCTTGGCACGCTTTTTGGTGCAAAGTAGGCCACACGTGGACCCCACTTTGACCCAAAATTACCGTTTTGCCCCTGTGTCCAAATTGGACGAAAGGGTAGTAATTTCTAGCTATCTCGCTGATTCCGGAAACGTTAGTGATGTCTATTTCAGTATTCGGAGATGTTTGTTCGGAGATCTTAGTTCCTGATCCCGTGTCCTTGATATTTGAACGCTTATACTATACAGATTTCTTGCCAGGCAAGTATACCTTGCCATTGTACTGTATTTAAATTCCATATGATGCATGCATATTTTATTTCTGCTTATTTAGTTCATATATTTTAAACTGCTATATAAACAGTGCATCAAAGAAAACTTGGGTGCAACGACGGTGTCGTCGTATTCTGTTTTTATTTATGTATATGCATTGGACCTACTTTTTGAGACCACCCCATTATTATGAGGCATTTTATGTTTCATTGGCCAGGACACTGTTCTTACATGAGTGTGAGTCACATGTAGGACACGGACTTGCGTATTCGGCTGGCCACTGATACGTATAGGTCGTGCGACGGATAGGGATAACTATCGATAGAAACTTTGCATGCTAGTAGACCTGGCAGTTATTAGAGGTATTATCGTGTCATGGATGTGACATGATTAGAGCATAGGGTAGGGAGAACAACAAGTAAAGCATTTTGGCTCCTTTGCACTTTCTTTTTATTCGCCCGGACGCTCCACCGGAGCGACGGGTGGTGATGACCCCATATGTTACTGGCGGCCTCTGCCGTTCAAAAGACGACATGCTTTTAGGCCTCTGGATCTCCAAGAGAACCGTGCCAATCCCATTTATGGCCAGATAGCCCACGTGTTGAAAAGTTGTTCTCAAACTGCATTCACTTAGGCGGTTAGGCTACCCCATTGGATGTTTACTTTTCAGTACTTTATTGGCATATTATTATGTATCTTGTTACATTCCTCTAAGGACCTGGTACCTTTCCAGATATATATGAGCAGGAGTATCCACAGGAGTATGGACCTGGAATTGACGCTACTTATCAGACTGAGGAGGTCTTACCTTTGGAGTATCTTTGATTCATTGCTGCGGTTTAGAGATTTTGTTGCTATTCTTTAAGCGACATTTATTCTTATATTAGAGTTGACTCTCTTCTCTCTTTAGTAGTTTTAGTATAGTCGATTTGCAGTGGATTTGTTTTCATCCGACTATCATACTTTGATATTCATCTTTGATATTCAGTTATTTATTCTCATTTATTTATCTATTTGTGCTGTAGATGAGATATAGATTGCGTGTGACTTGCTGTGACAGTATATTACCACTGGTGGATTGGATATTCATGTACAGCGTACGTGTGTATATGGTTTCCTTATATTAGAGTTCGTATACATACGGTTGGCGTGTTACGTATTCCTAGTCCTACGTATTTTGGGACTGGGGCGTGACAATATGAGATCACAAAAGGTGTAAGTACTCGTTCCTTTAATAGAGATATTGTATCTAGTATAGCTTTTGTTTTACAGCTTGAGCCTAAAAACATTGAAGAAGCATGTAGTGATAATTACTGGATATAATCCATGCAAGAGGAATTAAACCAATTCGAACGGAATCAAGTTTGGGAACTTATTCCCAAGCGTAATGATCATCCGGTCATTGGCACCCGTTGGGTATTCCAAAATAAATTAAATGAGAATGGTTTAGTTACACATAACAAATCTAGACTAGTAGCTCAAGGATACAACCAAGAGGAAGGTATCGACTATGATGAAACTTATGCCCCAGTTGCGCTTTTAGAATCCATTCGTATGCTATGTGCATTTGCATATTTTTATAATTTTAAATTATTTCAAATGGATGTCAAAAGTACCTTTTAAAATATTTTCATAAAAGAAAAAGTTTTTGTAGCTCAACCACCTGGATTCACGGATTTCAAAAACCCTAATCATGTTTTCAAGTTAAAGAAAGCCTTATATGGACTGAAACAAGCCCATCGCGCTTGGTATGATTGCCTAAGCTCTTTTCTACTTGAAAAATATTTTTCAAAAGGAAATGTTGATACAACACTATCTATAAAATCTTTGAATAATAATCTTCTGCTAGTTCAAATCTATGTTAATGATATTATTTTCAGTTCAACTGATGAATCTCTTTGTCGAGAATTTTTTGAGTGTATGCAAAGTGAGTTTGAGATGAGCATGATGGGAGAACTGAAGTTCTTTCTTGGACTGCAAATCAAACAAACTCAAAATGGGACGTTCATCAACCAAGCCAAGTATACAAAAGACCTCTTAAAGAAGTTCGATCTAGAATCTGCCAAGCCCCTTGGTACTCCAATGGCAACATCAACAAAGCTTGACATAAATGAACAAGGCAAACCGATCGACATACGTAAGTATCGAGGTATGATTGGTAGTCTACTTTATTTAACTATTAGTCGTCTTGATATCATGTTTAGTATTTGCTTGTGTGCACAATTTCAAGCTAACCCTAAGGAATCATATTTGTGCGCTGTTAAGCGTATCTTTCGATACCTTAAGAGCACTTCTTCTGTCAGCTTATGGTATCCCAAAACCACGTCCCTTGACCTGGTCGATTATTCGGATGCTGATTTTGCTAGATGCAAAGTAGATAGAAAAAGTACTAGTGGTACATGTCATTTTCTAGGCAAAGCTTTAGTCTCTTGGTTTAGCAAGAAATAAAATTATGTCACATTATCAACTACTAAGGCTGAATATATTTACTAAACCTTTAGCTGAAGATAGATTCAACTTCTTACGTCGAGAATTAGGAATTTTAGATATCAATAATATTAATTATTCTTATCTTATTGAATTACTTCTAATATACAAAAATTATTTTGGAGACAATCTTAGAAAGGATTTGTTTGTCACCTCGGCTACGACTAAAGCGAAACGGAACTTAAGTGTCCCCCGATGGACCTCCGCTAGCTGGGACAGTACCCCTACAGCTAATCTGAAACAATCGCAGTATACAAAAAGTAATTCGTAAAATAATTTAATTATATTTATTAAAATTTTAAATTAATAATTTTTTGAATGAAAAAAGTTGAATGGAATAAAAAATTTAAAAGTAGATTTCTTTTTGGACTTTATTGCAAAATGACCAAAATGAGTTATAGGCGAACTTGGCCCGTGTTCGGCCCGAACTCTGCTGGGTCAAATTGTAGCAGAATTCGAACGGGCCCCACTTTCTTATTTACCCTACCATCATCTTCCTTCTCCAATCCGAGGAACAACAACCGAGAACCCCATAAACCCTAGTTTTTGTTAGAATTTTCTTCCTCCAATTCCCTTGATATTTCTTGCTCAAACTTCGGATCCTCCTCTACTTCATACTTCATTTCTGGAAGGTATAACTCTATTTTATCTTCCGCCTCTTTCATTATTTTGAAAATTTTCTTTATTTCCTTAAAATTCAATGGCACCTAAGTTTGTTAATCATTTCAAGAGAAAGAAGAGAACGAACGACGAAGGTCCGTCCTTCGACCAGCATCAGGACTCTCTCTTCTCGCCCGTTCCCACGGACGATGCTCCCACATCCACTGCTACTCCAGTAGCTCCTCCACCTACTCAGGCTTATCCTATGACCATTGAGGGCCTACATTAGAAGATGGATGATTATCATCGAGCCTCTCTAGATCAGCAAAATATTTTGAGAACCGAGTTGTGTGATACGATCGAGGGATATGAGTTCGCCGATACTATGCACATTCAGGCACTCTCAAACTCATTTGCTGATTTTTTGATTCTTTCACACTCATCAGCCCGGTGCTTTCACTCCCAAAGATCCCTCTTACTCGGGCTTCAGAGTTGATGACGAGGTTGTTCATCCTTACTTCAACCCTGGCGGTACTTGGGATTGGTACCACTCTTCTCCTAGCGTCAGACTACCTAGTGGAGCTGGTCCTTCTGATCTTGGTGGTGGTGCTCCTACTGCTGATGATCCTATTGCTGAGGGTTCTTCTTCTGATGAGTAGATATCCAGATGTAATATTTTAGTCTAGATATTCTTAGTTGGATTTTTACTTTATGTCTATGTATCTTGGAAATGTCTTCTATATTCCAATGATTAGATTTTATTTATGCATTTCCAGTTATAGTACTTCGTGTATGGTGAAACTCTTTCATTAGTTGTACTCAAAAGTTTATCTATTTACATGCATATTAAATTTTCTGTCTCGCTTAGCATTCATATTTAGCTACTGCATTTTCTAATTGCTCTGTTTGTGTGAAATATATGCAATCTATTTTTTTTCATTTGTCTGTCTTTTTTATAAGCACACCTGGTGACTACGAAAAAAAGATACAACATCTGGTGACTATAATTAAAACAGTATAATTGATTTTTAAATCAGTTCGATCAAGATGTTATATCAGTCAAGGTTTGTCAATTATCAAAATGGGAGAGATTGTTGGCCCATTGGTCATGGTTGAACCAATTTTGATAATTGATCTAACCTGGACTCGATATAAGCTACTGCGACGCTTTTCAGACGTACTACGACGACTGTAACATCAACTGTTCAGAGCTGCTTTCCGTCGTCGTGTCTATCTTTATTTCATGTATGCAATATAATTTTCTATTTCATTGAGTCTAGGAATATATTGTACACCGTTTCATACTGGCAATTAGGCTACCCTAAATTATTTTCAAAATAGCCCATCTCTTTTTCTAAAAATAGCCTATCTTGAAATAGCTAAGTTGGACCCAAAACTTAGTCCAGTTTCTGTTCTGACCCTGAACTAAGGGAATAGAACTCGGACCGAGTTCGACCATAGTGAATGTTTGTTCAAAAACTTGGTCTTCATGCAGTTTCGGATACAACGACTATTTTCTGATATTTTGTAGACGAACTCTGGTCGAGTTCTGGTCGAGTTCTGGCCGAGTTCTATCCGAACTCTCCTTTGAATAATCATATAAATAAAGAAGAGATTTCATATTCCAAATCAATCAATTCACTTTCATCTTCTCTTCTCTTCTGGTATACGAGTTCTAAAAAGCCTTCACTTTCACATCCCAAGCCAGTTACAATTCTCTAGTCTTAGTTGTCAGTACGGTATGGTCTAGAAGTTCAGAGAGTTGTAATCAGAAGCTTGTTCAGAAGTTCTCTACTTTACACTTGAAGTCATCAAGCTCTTCGGATCAAAGCTCATGTATGTAAAAAGTCGGTAAGCCTTTGGATCAAAGCTTGTGTTCCATTCGTATAGTGGATTCCAACTAGGAGCTAGAGTCCTTCCGCCTGGATTAGTCCTCATATTGAGGGATACCAGGATACATTGATGTGTTTGTGTTTGCCTTCTCCCTCTTTACTTTGCTTTGGCTTATACTGTGATAGCTGTGACATACCTGCAACACAATTGCTAGACTGTTATTGTAGCTGTGACACATACTTATATCTGTGACACATATACAGTAGTCTAACTTATTAGAAATTTTTTAATTGCTAAATTTCGCTGCATACCCTATTCAACCCCTCCCCCTTCTAGAGTATATTCTATTATATTTTAATACTACAATAACATCTTGTTAAACCAAAGGTTGCAGACAGCCCTAGAACGAGACAAAAAAATATATTCTAGGACATCTGTTAGATTTTGTAGACTGAACCCTAGATATTTTGATGGCATGGAGGATGCCATCACGACAGATGATTGGCTTCAGGATATTGATATCATCCTGACAGCGACTAAGGTTCCGGCTGATAGACAGATTGACTAGGTCCGCTTACAGCTTCAGGATCTTGCAAGGGATTGGTGCTCCTCAATGGAGGTAGGATTAAGGGGCCCAATTTTATGGGACAGTTTCAGGGCTAAATACTTTGGAGTTGTAGCTCATTGTGAACTGCAACAGAGATTCGACAATCTTAAACAGGCCGGCAGGACAGTGGACGGCTATGCCGCAGAGTTTTGCCGACTGAGAAGGTTTGCTCCAATCATGGTGGCAACGGAGTTAGAAAGGGCAATGAGGTTCCAATAGGGACTTCACTTAGAAATCTTACACATGGTAGAGGTGCCTACTACTAGACTTTTGAGACAGCATTGATAGCGGCCAAGAGGGTTGAGCTTACCTTCCAAAGGATGGCATCAAGAAGAGTAGACCGAAAAAGGCCTCATGGACAGAGCAGTAAGAGAGGATCAGTACCACGAACGTCAGCACCATCCCCTGGCATTCGCATCCATGACATAGCATAGAGGAGGCCAGTGACCTCGACAATGATTGCACCAACTCGGCAGCAATAGTCGAGGCAACAACAACAACAGCGTCGAGAAGCACTGACAGGTTGCACATATTATGGCAAGAGAGGTCATACCCGAAACGTTTGTCGGACAGCAAATGGACTATGCTTGAGATATGGAGGCCCCAATCATAGGGTTGCCACTTTTTTATTAATACATAGACCGAGAGGGCTAGTGCAACAGTTTCCCATATTGCCAGCTCCAAAGGCAGTCCAGCATGGAGGGCCAGCAATAGCGGTGCAGCCTTTAGCTCAGCGTCAATTGCTGACGCAGGCTCAATTATACCGACAATAAAAACAACAATAGAATCAGCAAGGACCACAACAACGACACCAGAGAAGGCAGCAGCAGGGAGCTCGACGAGGCCAGGGGGAGGCATTTACCTTATCTCTAGAGGAAGACTTGGCATCAGGTGACGTAGTGGCAGGTAATATTTTTGTTACATCCTTTCCTGCCATAGCATTATTTATTTCAGGAGCTTCGCACTCATTTACATCTGTATAATTTATGACACGTATCAGATTGGAGTTTGAGGCATTATTAGAGAGGTTTAATATACTCACCAGTAATGGGATCGTAGGAGTTAGTAGGGTATGCCTAGCATGTCCAGTCGTAGTATGTGGATATTTATTACCTGTGAAGTTGATCAAGTTTCCTATGGACAACTTTGACGTTATCCTAGGCATGGACTATTTGAGAGACAGTCTTGTGACGATAGAATGTCGTGAGGGTAGAGTGTTATTTAGAGTCCCTGGTCTAGAGGAGTTTGTCCTTAGCAGAATACCCGAAGATCAGCATAAAGAATAAATTGCAGCAATAGCAACAGAAGATGACCAGATACCCAAAATAGTTGAAGAGTTCATAGACATCTTTCCTGATGAGCTTCCCGGATTACCCCCAGTTAGAGAGGTAGAGCTCTGTATAGAGTTGATGCCAGGAACAAAACCAGTATCCTAGAAGGTTTATTCAATGTCACCATCAAAACTTGACCAGCTATATCAACACATGGAAGAACTGAAGGTGAAGAAGTTCATTTGGGCCAGTGGAATACCATGGGAAGCACGGGTGGTATTGGTGAAGAAGAAAGATGGATCGACGCGGTTGTGCATTGATTACAGGCAGCTGAATGCGGTGACAGTGAAGAATAAGTATCTATTGCCCAGAATTGATAATTTGTTTGACCAATTGAGTGGAGAAAGAGTCTTCTCCAAGATAGATTTGCGATCAGGATATCATCAAGTGCGAGTCCGGGAGCAGGATATACCAAAGACAGCTTTCAGGTCACGATATGGGCATTACAAATTATTAGTTATGCCATTTGGGTTGACCAATGCTCCAACGATGTTTATGGATTTGATGAACCACATCTTCATGCCATACTTGGACTAGTTTGTGGTAGTATTTATCGACGACATCCTTGTATATTCCCATAATGAGGAAGAGCATGAAGAACATCTCTGGATAATACTACAAAATTTAAGGGAGTATCAACTATATGCGAAGCTTAGTAAATACGAGTTTTGACTAGATCGTATATCATTTCTGGGGCATATTGTTTCCAGAGCAGGAGTGTCAGTAAATCCCAAGAAGGTAGAGGCAGTAGAGAACTGGTCAGTCACAAAAATCGTAGCAGAAGTACGGAGTTTCCTTTGATTTACAGGATACTATAGGAGGTTCGTGGCAGATTTTGCAAGAATTTTTGCACCAATAACCCGGTTAACATACAAGGAGGTTAAGTTTGTATGGTCAGCAGAATGCCAAACAGCCTTTAAAATATTGAAGAAGAAGTTAATCTCTACACCGATTCTTACTCTTCCAACAGGCTCCGGAGGATTCACAGTATATTGTGATGCATCTTGCAAGGGACTTGGGTGTGTAATGATACAACAGAAAAGAGTGATAGCTTATGCTTCTCGGCATCTCAGAGATCACGAGAAGAACTATCCAACTCACGATTTGGAGCTAGCAGCAGTAGTGTTTTGCACTTAAGTTATGGAGGCACTATGTGTATGGTGATCGAGTGGAAATCTTCACAGATCATAAGAGTTTGAAGTATGTATTCACACAAAATAACCTAAACATGAGACAGAGGAGGTGGTTAGAGTTGTTGAAAGACTACGACGAAGAACTTCAGTATATTCTGGTAAGGCTATTGTAGTAGCTGATGTACTTAGCAGAAGAGATAAAAAATTAATGTTGATCACTCAGAAGCACATTCTAGAAGACTTACAAGAGATGGGTATCGGGATAGTGCTTCCACAGGATACAGGAGTTCTGGCTAGCTTACAAATCCATTCTACTTTGGTGGAAAGAATCAAGGCAACCCAAGTGGAGGATCCCCAGATACAAAAGTCATGGGCAAAATGTGTGTCCGGTCTTCGAAAAGAGTTGACGATTCATGCGGACAAAACACTAAGGTTTAGGAATCGTCTATGTGTACCAAGCGGAAATATTCGGTAAGAAGTTATGACTGAAGCATACAGTTCTCAATATTACATTCATCTGGGAGGCACGAAGATGTACTATGATATCAAGCAACACTTTTGGTGGAACAGAATGAAGAGGAAAATAACACGCATTGTATCGCGATATCTTATATATCAATTAGTGAAGGCCGAGCAACAAATACCGACTTGGTTATTGCAGCCGCTTCCTATTCCAGAATGGAAGTAGGAACACATTATGATGGACTTTGTGACCGGTTTACCTAGATCCCCGACTGGTCGAGATGCAGTTTGGGTGATAGTAGATCAATCATGAAAGTAGCACATTTTCTTTCCTTCAGAGTGGGACAGTCTACAGAACGGTTGGCAGATTTGTACATGCAAAAAATTATGACGCAACAAGATATAGCAGTAAGCATATTGTCAGACCGAGATGCAAGATCACTTCTCATTTCTGGAAAATCTTGCACGAGAGATTGGGTACCAAGTTAAGATTCAGTACGGTATACCACCCCCAGACAGACGCACAATTAGAGAGAACTATCAAGACCTTCGAGGATATATTACGCACCTGTACTCTAGACTTTGGTGGATCTTGGGAGAATCACCTTCACTTGGTGGAATTCTCGTATAACAATAGTTATTAGGCCAATATTCAGATGGCACCTTTCGAGGCACTATACGACAGGAAGTATAGATCACTGTTAGCTTGGGATGACATTGGCGAGCAAAAAATATTAGGTCCCGAAATAATCACACAGGCAGAAGAAGTTGTCAGGTAGATCATAGGCGATGTGTTGCCCTTCCACCTTCTCTACATGAGGTACACGATGTATTTCATGTGTCTCAGTTGCGTAAGTATGTTTCGGATCTGAGTCACATCCCCGATCACTCTAAATTAGTCGTTGGTACTGACTTATCTTACGAGGAGCAACCTGTATCCATTTTGGACCGGAGGGAGAAGTACTCAAGAATCAGACTATTTCTCTTATCTCGGTTGCCTGGGGCCATCACACTCTTGAAGAATCGACGTAGGAGCGCGAGAATGATATTCGATCTCGGTACCCGCAGATATTCAATTCGGGAGGTATATATTTACCTTATGCCTTTGTA
Source organism: Iris macrosiphon (assembly GCA_036927795.1). Lineage (NCBI taxonomy): Eukaryota > Viridiplantae > Streptophyta > Magnoliopsida > Asparagales > Iridaceae > Iris > Iris macrosiphon. The sequence goes on from JAYESA010000011.1 coordinate 148,858,162, forward strand.
TCTTAGATTTCGTGATCAAGTGATCACCTATGTATTGTGATGTTATTTCTTGCGCGTGTAGATTTGTTATTAGATTGGTATCGTGCTTGTCCTGACTTCTTTATCTTTACTTAGATTCGAATTACGAGAACAAAATTTTTTCTAAGGTAGATAGAGATGTCACTCCATGTTCCCGATATACATACTTGGAACGTATTATTTCTTGCTTGCATGATAATTAGATTGCATGTCATGGAGACTAGACCCATTCTTTGGTTTAATTTGGTTTATGGGTTTATTATGAGGATAGGACTTGGTCATGGTTTGAATCATGGTTTACCCAACCCTACCCTATATATATAAGCCAAACCCTTCTCTCTCTCTTTCTTCATTCTTCCATTTCTTTCTCTCTATTAGGTTTTCTCTCTTCCTCCATAGGCAAGTACATCTTGCATGAGAAATAGAAAAACCTTCCATATTATTAGTATATTATGTTTATTATGTGATTCTAAGGATATTTAATACTTGGAGTTTTCAATTTTGATGGATAGAATTTAGTAGATCTATATTTCTAACTTAGAGTTTTCTTGGGTTCCTGGAGTTTTCTTGATTTTGATCTATTAAAACTTGTTTTCGAAAACTAGTTGTATATATGTTAGAGCTTTTTATTTCATGCATTTTGGCTTTTGAATCACTTAATTCGGAGTTAAAATAAAGATTTTATGAAGAAAACGAGTTCTAGACTCATCTTCTCGTACATGTCCTGACAGGGACGATGAACAGTGCTGCGTGAAGTATACTGTGCACAGATTTTTGGCCGCATACAGTGCGTCGTGCACAGATTTTCTATCGCGCATATAATCCATTGCTGTGCAGTGCATCGCGCACAGATTTTTCGTCGTGCGCACAATCCCTTGCCGCACGCAGAGAATCACGTACAAATGTTTTACCGTGCATAGTGTATCACACAAAGTTCTTTGTCGCGTGCAGTGCGCTGCACGCACAATCCCTTACCGCTTGTAGTGTGTCTTTTGGCCACACGCAGTATGTCGCACACAAATTTTCTGCCTCGCGTAGTGTGCCATACGAACAACTCTTTGCTGCCAATAGTACGCCACGCGCATGATATTTGTCGCGCGTAGTGCGTCGTGCACATAATCATTGCCGTGCACAGTGCGTAGCACGTATGATGACCAGAATGGCTATTTTTACCTATTTAACAAATTGTTTAGCTAGAATCTTATAAAATGCAAAATATAAAAGTTGTATATCTCTGCCTTGCCTTTCTAAATCTTTTTGAATTGCCTCATTTGGAGTTCGGATGAGAAAGTTATGCCTAATTTTCTAAATTGTGTCAATCTTGACTTTTGGGATTTTCATTGGACCTTGTGATCTCATGTGTAGATCTTAGAATTGCAAGTGTATATGAATTAAGTGTAACTATATGCTAAAATTAACCATGTATTAGACCCGACCATGTGAAGACTTAGACCATGTGCCAAATGACTATAATACCTATACGCATGGCATGAACATGTGTTGAACAAGACTTTTCATTAACTATACTATGTGATAAGTGACTCACCAGCCATGTGCATGATATGAGCTAACTATATAAGTGATAATGATTCATGTGACCAACTGATAAGTTTGGTAACCTCGACTCGATTTCTTGTATCCGTGCTGATACAATTATTGTATGTAAGTGTATATGTTCTAAATGTGCACTAAGGTATGACATAATGTGTTACGTGTTAAGTGATTGCATGTTTAGGTTGTGCATCGAGAATGCCTCCTATAACTCGTGAATGTGTGATACTATATATTTTTTTCCCCAGCATGGGCATGATATACGAGTCAAGTACCAAAGTGTCATGCCCCAGTCCCAAAATACAAGGAACCGGGCCACATGGCAATAGCCAGCTGACACGTCTCCGAGGATATCCCAATTTAATGGATCCTAACGAAGAGTGCTACGCTGTCCTAAATACTAACATGTTCCATAATAGTGAATCAACAGGTTACTAATCTCATCAATAATGAAAACTGCAAGAATGAAATAATAATAAACTGCTGGCAGATAGACACCAGTCTGAAATATCATTGTACAACCCAAGATGTCTGGTGGGGACAAACCCACTACTATGACGAAAGAAAGTACTAAAATGATAGATAAAAGATAATGGCTAGGGCATCGGCTGACTAGATAATGATGCTCCCAATCCTAGGCAGTAGGCCTACCAAGTGATCACGAAAACTCCGAAGGTAGAACCTCTAACTCCTCTGCGGTAGCGAATCTCGTCTCCTGTCCTGGGCCGTACACTATGGGGTAGTAAGCCTCGTCCTAATATAAAAAGGTACCAGGTCCTCAGAGGGACGTAACAAGATACATAGAAACATGCCATATATAAATACTGAATAAAGTAAATGCAATAAAGGGTATGCTAACTGTCTAAGTGAATGCAATATGAGAAAAACTTTGGTACGTATGGGTAGGCGTAGGCATAACATCCAACACCCCGAAGAGCGTGGCAACAGTGTAGTATATCGTCCATAACGCTCCGAAGAATGTGGCAGCAGTACAGTATATCGTCCATACCGCTCTGAAGAACGTGGCAGCAGTGTAAAAGGAGTCATTGGATCCGTGGCTCATCTGGATACTACAGACTCCAATGGGTGTATCCCATACGCCTACTAATGTCCTCCCCGCCCAATGTAGATACACAAGTCGAATACTCAACGTGCATACCACGTATCTATATGCCAGTCTCTACCAATAAAATATAACCTGAACTACGTACTAACCGTGATGTAGGTCACACGCACCGATAGCTAGTCGAGTATGCAAACCCGCATCCCAATATAAATATGTCTCAGTGAACGTGTAAGATGTCAGGTCTTAGACGATAACAGGGTATCATCCAATGGGTGAGTCTGCTAATGACTAGGCCAGGTGTCACGACCCGCACCCGGTATAAGGGCACGAGAGCGTGGGTACGTCCAGCCAACGCCGCAGCATCGGCGGTAGAACGCTGTCTAGGTCAAGTACTATCTAAATAATCTCACACTAGTATCCAACTCCATAAGGAGACACGGATAACACTATAAAAATGACAACATACTCAATCACAACTACAGCACGATAAGAATTTGAAGAAACAAAAGAATACAACACAAGTCTAATGAAAAAATAATCATACCTGCAATCAGTAACAACCAATCCCCAAGTGTGTCGGAAACCAGTCTACTAAGGTCACGGTCTGGAAAAATATTTTCCAGTCAGGAAGGAGCAAAGTACATCTCTAAAAAGCAGTTCTATATAAATGACATAAACTATGTAGCAGTTCTAGATAGAAATATACGAGAAGCATGTATAGGTACGAGAAATAAAAGAAATACTGGAGATACTGTAAGTAAATGCAGGAGAAGAAACAATATGTCCGTGAGCAAGAACCTATGACTAAGTGTTTGAGTACTAGCTTTAACATGTGATCGGCTTGGGAACTTGATCAGGCTGGTTACATGTGATTAGCTATGATTCATGAAGGTCAGGCTAACCGTTGGTTAGCTATGATGCATGTAGAGGTCAGGCTAATCACACGTAACAGCTATGAAGCATGGAGATGGTCAGGCCGCACCCGACGTGAGATGTGGGGTGAGCTATGATGCATGTAAGGTTGGGTATGATCACATATCTACACTAAAATACTCCCCACCCCCGACTGGTATGGTGGATCCAATCATGGTACGCTATGGCACGGGATTCCCTAGGGAGGTAGCAAGTCTCCCCGGAAATCAGTGTCTGTACATGCACAAGATAACAAGGAAACAAGTCTTGTACAAGCTACACCATGAATAAGGAATAACATCTCATGACGAGATCCGTGTATACCAATCCGTGTAACCAACGTGTCAAGAGCATGGATATCTACACTAGATACAGTGAACATAGGAGATATCATAAATTAGAAACTAATCAGAGAATGTACTCGCCTTGGGTCCTTAGCTGGTGAATACCGAGGTCCTGTCCCAGAGTATCGTCTGGAGGATCCACAGTCCTATAAACATATCACAAGCAAAACCACATTTGCATCAGATGCTACACTAACACAGTCTAAAAACACTAAGTTCGGGACTTCTCTAGGTGTGCTACTGGTCACCTAGGATCACCTAGTAGATAGACCAATATATATATATATCTATATATGTCACACACATTTAATTATAATTAAAAGATACCTTTATAAATTTACACATATACATATTATTCATTTGGTATGAAAATAGATGTGTATTTATATGCTTAAATAAAACTAATACTTGTATAAAAATAATACTGTATGTTTAATTATATAAATCCACTAGGACTTACTTACACAAGGTATATATATATATATATATATATATATATATATATATATATATATATATATATATATATATATATATATATATATATATATATATATATATACATATGTATATAACCCAAAAATAGAATTTACTATATGTACTAAATTCCATAAATACAATTAATATATGCTAATATATGTACCATATATACTATCATATAATATGTATATATATATACATATACACTATTAAATACATATACAAATTAACATTAATATACTTATACATATATACATGCACTAAATTAAATACATACACAATATATGTATGTATCATTTAACTCCATGTATAATATATATACATTAGTCGAACAATATGTATATACCATATATACCAATTTTAAAATATACTAAGTGTATATACAAATACATATATACGTATACCAATTAATAATTACATATATATATATATTAATTATATATATATACATGTATACCCATTTTATATATTGAAAATATTTTAAGTATATACAAAAGATATATATATATATCCATATACCAAACATTATATATAGAATATATATATTAAGTATATACATAAAATATATATATATATATATATATACATGTGCTAAATAGTAAATACATGCATATATATGAATATATGAGTACTAATACATTAGTTGATTTATACTAATATCATAGGGTATATTTATTAAGTACAAATATAGGAAAATACCAAAATACATACATATATATATGAATACAAATAATAATAATATATACATACATATACGTATATATAGGAATACATATACTAAAGTATGTTTATATATATGTACTTATGTACTTACATATCAATATAACATAAATATATAACTACTTATATATATACACAAAGAATACATATTAAAATATCATTTAATACGTATACACACGTATTCACCTACACACATATATATACGTATATGCAATTATATATATATGTGTACATAAAGAAGGAGGGGGAGGAAGAAGAGAGCTCACTGGTGTTGGGCACGCTGGCCGGCCGGAGGAGTCGAGTGGACTCGAGCAGGGTGGTGGTCGTGGATGAGTTTGACGTCGGCCGGAGATGAGGAGAACAGCAGCAGTCGGGACAACTCGACGGCGTCAGGTGGGAAGCTCGACCGGAGGGAGTTGGAGGTAGGAGGGAGAGGAGCTCGTACTGGTGGCCGCCGGACGTGCAGCGGCTGTCGAACTGAGGAGGGATAGCCGGACACAGCAGCGGCGAGGGGAGGAGCCAGGCTTGGCCGCCGTGGAGATGTACACAGGGAGTCGAGGTGGTGATAGGTGTTGGCAGCGAGAGGATATGGGGGAGCAGCGGGGACAGGGTGGCCGGAGTAAGTCGGCCGCTTGCCGGAGTGGAGGGCAGTGCCGGTCGGGGAGCAGAGAATGGTCGGGGAAGTCGCTGGACTGATGGGGGACTCGAGCGCGGGCCGCCGGACTCATCGAGCAGCGCCTGCCGGGGTCGGGGGAGGAGAGCAGCGGGAAAAACGGGGCCGGGCTAGGCTGGCCCGCCGGAGACGGGGTCGCCTGGGTGGTTGGCCGCCGTCGGAGTGCACAGTCGCCGGCCGGTGCACAGGGGATACCCGGGACAGTTGTGAGGGTGGTTGTGGTTGTTTCCCCTCCTTTTATAATTTGAATTTCAAATTCAAAATAAAAGAAGGAGAAGAAGAAAGGAAGAAGAAGAAGAAAGAAAAGAGAAGAAGAAGAGAAGAAGAAGAATCCTACGTTGGAGGCTTGGATGCTTGTGAGGAGGTGGGGGCTTGCTTGGGGATTAGGGTTTTTCTAGGGAAAGGTGTTGATGTAACATGTCATTATATAGGGGAGAGGGTGTGGGTAAATCAAAGGTGAGGATGCACCCAATTAGATGGGTGGTCCAGATTTGACATGAAGAAATGTTCATGTGGGGATGAGGGTGATAAAAATTAAATTATTAATAGGCTCCCTCATTGTTTTAAACAATGAGGTGTTGACACAAATGCCAATTTGCAAATTAACTCCCTTAAATTTGGTATTTGCGCAGACACATGAAATGACGAAAATTTGGCGGGCGATTCGGGGTCCGGTGTTTTGTAGGGTCAGGGGGCGCTGTAAGTTTGGTGTGGGCCAAAATAGCAGGGCACTGGAATAAAATTGGGATTTCAGAATCAGATAAAATAGTATCCTCAATTTAAATGGAAATAAATGCAAGTTGTGTTCAACCATTAATTAGGAGTACATGGGGCCAAAATCAGTTCAGGTCATCAATACCAATAATGAAGTAGACTCAGAACAGAATATTACCCTAATTTGGGCCGCACGAAAAATAGGTCAAGATTGCCTCCAATTTTTGATTGGAACGTACAACGATACAAAAATAGGAATTTATTAAATAACGTCCGCGACGATTTTTGTGCGGCCAGAATTAATGCACAGGGAGCAAAATTACGAGCTGCAAAAATAGCAGAATGGAAGGCGGGCATGTCTAGGGCAAGATTGTAAAATTTGTTGGAAGACAAAAGTCAGGATAGCGCTCCAAATATCGAAGCAAAGGCAATGCGCAATAATTAAATAAAATACAGTAATTAATTACACCTCCAATAAATTAATTCTAAAATAAAACAATTAACCTCAAAATTCCATAATTCCGACAGGTGCTTATCTACTGGCTTCTAGGTCAAGTCTACCATCACAAACACAAATGAACACTGTCTATAATATAATATATTAAAGTACACATCACACAGTTATTTAATTAAATATACTATCATGCAATTAATTTATTATAACTACAATAATATTAAATATTATAAAAAGTCGAAAATATTCCTGTTTTCGGAACGTGGTAGTGACAAGTCTACCCACCTTAAAAGAATTTCGTCCTCAAAATTTAAAATACTCGTAGTAGCATTTAATCATACACATTATTATTTTCCTCAAAATTTAAATTCATCATCCACGAAATCAGGTAATAATCCACGATGTCTTTTCACAATTTTCAAAAATTCTGTATTATTTGTATTCTTGAAAATTCCTCGAAATAGAATCAAAGTCCATTTTTATCAAAAATTCCTGAAAGTTTTTACTTAATAATTCAATACTCGGAATTTAATACCCACTCCTCTAACTTGATTTTAATCAATGCAAAAATGTAATCTCGTTCAAAAAGTTTGAATTTAACATTAGTCCACCAAAATTTTTATTTCTCGGTTTTCTCTTCCCTCAAATACTTTACAATGCGATACTTAAGGATTCTCCAAATCAAAGTATAACATTTTGAAAGTTCATAACTTGCAATCAAATAAGTATGTTGATAATCTCCCAAAATTTCCCAAATTTAATAACCAATTTAAGCATGTCATAATCTTCCTGGAATTTATACATCATAAATCCTGCCATGTTAAATTCTTATCCCTCTATTTAAATTGGTGTTTCCTCGAATTTTAATCATCTTGTCTCTCTTGTCAAGTCATAACTCCTTCGTAGATCTTCGTCAAGGTCAACCCTAATAATCATGGTTTAAGAAAAATCTTCCCTACAATCATACAACATGCAACCTAAGGAGAATATGATATCTTTTGTCATGGTGTACTACCAACTACACTCTAACAAGAAATCACGAATACAACCACGGTACTAGGGAATCAATCAATCAGAAGACAAAACAACATGAGAAAGAACCTGCTAACATATTTCTTGCGGTATCTCCTATCTCTAACAAACACTTAACTCTAGCACATTCACTAACTAATTCTTATTCCTGTACACTGGTACCCATATCAACTAATCATGAATCCACAAGATCCATGCATACATCCATATCGCACACACCTGTCTATTAATACCAAAATCTGATACCAAGAACCTCTAACACGATTATAGGTCAAATGAGGCATGGAAAGTTTGATACCTCTATCTCTTTAGGTACCACACTCTACTACAAGCATACTCACTGCTAGCTTCCTTACCTACTGTAATAGTTGATACTAGTCATTCTTATCACTCAAGTGCATATCAATTGCAACACACTATACTAAGTACTGCTCTCTCTAATACAACCCTAGATTGACACCCATGTCAGTTGGCAGTGAGATCTCAATCATACCCAAGTCATCAGATCCTTACACATGTATATCATCTACTCATATATTAATATTCATCTCTTATCTACCATAAAGTTAATCCTCAAAATAATCGTCAAGGTTTAACTTCTCGAACAACTTTAAAGTAAAATGTATATACTTCCTCAAAATCAGATACTCAACATCGAAATAAAATTTCATTACTCCAAAAATCTGTGTAGCCTTAACCATGTTTATTGAATTCGTATTTGAAATCCTCAAAATTTAATGACATAATCTCAACTCCTCTATTATTTTAAAAATTAAAATCTTATTTCCACCTTTGAATTTATAACTCCACAATGTATATATCAGTGCTCACGGTCTCTGATACTCAAGGTGCACTTAATGCATCTAGTGTCTATAATTGTGTACTAAAATTGTACTGCCTGAATCACTTGTACTATTACCTCCAATGATCAAAGTTATCATCAACTGTGTTTTCTTTCGTGATTTCAATTTATGTCAACTGGTATATCATCTAATTATCATCACACTGAGTGCTTACTGTTACTAGCACCATTTTCAATAATCCTTGATATAGAATCATTGGCACTCTTGGTATTATATTACTAGCTTCATTAATGAATCATCTCATCAAGCTCATTAGACTCCTGTTTACCTGTACCTTCTATAATACTCATGTTTCTTTACCCTCATGGGCATGTGTATGGTTCTTCATCTCGATTGATGTATAGGTATTTCCCTTTAACCTTTTACAGCCTGTTAAACTGATCTGTGATACGCCTCACCATTTTCATTACCAATTCCGATATTTCTCTACCCATGACACCTCGTTAACTCTTTATGCGTATATATTTCCTTACCTTTAACACTTCCGATATCAATCATCAAATTGAACATCATGCTCCATAAATCCTTAACACAATTCCTGGATACTTAATTGTTCACGTAGATCATCCAATTGCATAATTATGATTATCTAGGACGGGTATGTTGGCTCTGATACAAACCCTTGAACTATCACTGATACTCTATACTCTCCTTCTACTCACAGTCTCTAATGACCTTATCCTAGAACCATTGTTACAAGGTACTATGCTATGGGTTAATTCTAGATCAAGGCCTACTGATCACATGTCCAACTAGGAAACACTTACAAACTCGCAAGCAACACTCAGTCAATACTAATACTCAAGACACAGACATAATTACAAGTCACTAATTATCATACTTAACAAGGAACCCTAAAGGAATAGAAGCTCAAAAGGAATTGGATTGAGGGCAGAAGGTATCTTTACTGCTAGTAAAGAAAAGAAGCGATGGAACAAAGTCCTGGAATAACAGAAATAGATAAGTCTTGAGATGATATTTTAAGAACCAATTAATACAACCTGATAATCATACACGTCTGTCAGAAATCATGACACACAGAATCCTCGCCACGCCAGTAAGCATAGATGCGATAAACGACAGGTTCCGTAACTAAGGTATGCAACCCTATAATCATGTCATCTAGAATACTCGCCACGCCAACCGGTATGGCTGCGAGAAACTCTAAATCTCATAACTAAAGTATGTACATCCAAGTTAGGTTCCTACGTTCTCGTCACGACAGCTAATATGGCTGCGATAAACTCTAGGTTCCATAACCAAAGTAGACGTTTTTACCTTTCTCACTGTCCTCATCAGTATATGTCATCAGATGATACCGTAAATTTTAGTCCGTAAAATTCATCTCAATTTGAAATCAACTCAACAACGATACCAGGAATTAAAGTTAACAACTGGTCAACAAGAATCAAACTCAACAATGATACAAAGAATTTAATTTAATAACTGCTCAACAAGAATCAAGTTCAGTAACAACAAGCGAGAGCGGACGGAAACAAGGAAAAGATTTAAATTGGAAATTATAATAAGATTCTCAAGGGGTCGTCCCAGAAATCTCTCAAGAATTTGTGATTGAGTATCCTCTCTCATCCTAGTATCCTAGGTCCTATATCCTATCGCAGGCACGCAGTAGTATAACAAGGATGCCACACTACTACGACATCGCACAACTCGCGAAGTCCGACCTGCATGGGCCACCAATAAAACGTGTCACGACCCGCACCCGGTATAAGGGCACGAGAGCGTGGGTACGTCCAGCCAACGCCGCAGCATCGGCGGTAGAACGCTGTCTAGGTCAAGTACTATCTAAATAATCTCACACTAGTATCCAACTCCATAAGGAGACACGGATAACACTATAAAAATGACAACATACTCAATCACAACTACAGCACGATAAGAATTTGAAGAAACAAAAGAATACAACACAAGTCTAATGAAAAAATAATCATACCTGCAATCAGTAACAACCAATCCCCAAGTGTGTCGGAAACCAGTCTACTAAGGTCACGGTCTGGAAAAATATTTTCCAGTCAGGAAGGAGCAAAGTACATCTCTAAAAAGCAGTTCTATATAAATGACATAAACTATGTAGCAGTTCTAGATAGAAATATACGAGAAGCATGTATAGGTACGAGAAATAAAAGAAATACTGGAGATACTGTAAGTAAATGCAGGAGAAGAAACAATATGTCCGTGAGCAAGAACCTATGACTAAGTGTTTGAGTACTAGCTTTAACATGTGATCGGCTTGGGAACTTGATCAGGCTGGTTACATGTGATTAGCTATGATTCATGAAGGTCAGGCTAACCGTTGGTTAGCTATGATGCATGTAGAGGTCGGGCTAATCACACGTAACAGCTATGAAGCATGGAGATGGTCAGGCCGCACCCGACGTGAGATGTGGGGTGAGCTATGATGCATGTAAGGTTGGGTATGATCACATATCTACACTAAAATACTCTCCACCCCCGACTGGTATGGTGGATCCAATCATGGTACGCTATGGCACGGGATTCCCTAGGGAGGTAGCAAGTCTCCCCGGAAATCAGTGTCTGTACATGCACAAGATAACAAGGAAACAAGTCTTGTACAAGCTACACCATGAATAAGGAATAACATCTCATGACGAGATCCGTGTATACCAATCCGTGTAACCAACGTGTCAAGAGCATGGATATCTACACTAGATACAGTGAACATAGGAGATATCATAAATTAGAAACTAATCAGAGAATGTACTCGCCTTGGGTCCTTAGCTGGTGAATACCGAGGTCCTGTCCCAGAGTATCGTCTGGAGGATCCACAGTCCTATAAACATATCACAAGCAAAACCATATTTGCATCAGATGCTACACTAACACAGTCTAAAAACACTAAGTTCGGGACTTCTCTAGGTGTGCTACTGGTCACCTAGGATCACCTAGTAGATAGACCAATATATATATATCTATATATGTCACACACATTTAATTATAATTAAAAGATACCTTTATAAATTTACACATATACATATTATTCATTTGGTATGAAAATAGATGTGTATTTATATGCTTAAATAAAACTAATACTTGTATAAAAATAATACTGTATGTTTAATTATATAAATCCACTAGGACTTACTTACACAAGGTATATATATATATATATATATATACATATGTATATAACCCAAAAATAGAATTTACTATATGTACTAAATTCCATAAATACAATTACTATATGCTAATATATGTACCATATATACTATCATATAATATGTATATATATATACATATACACTATTAAATACATATACAAATTAACATTAATATACTTATACATATATACATGCACTAAATTAAATACATACACAATATATGTATGTATCATTTAACTCCATGTATAATATATATACATTAGTCGAACAATATGTATATACCATATATACCAATTTTAAAATATACTAAGTGTATATACAAATACATATATACGTATACCAATTAATAATTACATATATATATATTAATTATATATATATACATGTATACCCATTTTATATATTGAAAATATTTTAAGTATATACAAAAGATATATATATATATATCCATATACCAAACATTATATATAGAATATATATATTAAGTATATACATAAAATATATATATATATATATATATATATATATATATACATGTGCTAAATAGTAAATACATGCATATATATGAATATATGAGTACTAATACATTAGTTGATTTATACTAATATCATAGGGTATATTTATTAAGTACAAATATAGGAAAATACCAAAATACATACATATATATATGAATACAAATAATAATAATATATACATACATATACGTATATATAGGAATACATATACTAAAGTATGTTTATATATATGTACTTATGTACTTACATATCAATATAACATAAATATATAACTACTTATATATATACACAAAGAATACATATTAAAATATCATTTAATACGTATACACACGTATTCACCTACACACATATATATACGTATATGCAATTATATATATATGTGTACATAAAGAAGGAGGGGGAGGAAGAAGCGAGCTCACTGGTGTTGGGCACGCTGGCCGGCCGGAGGAGTCGAGTGGACTCGAGCAGGGTGGTGGTCGTGGATGAGTTTGACGTCGGCCGGAGATGAGGAGAACAGCAGCAGTCGGGACAACTCGACGGCGTCAGGTGGGAAGCTCGACCGGAGGGAGTTGGAGGTAGGAGGGAGAGGAGCTCGTACTGGTGGCCGCCGGACGTGCAGCGGCTGTCGAACTGAGGAGGGATAGCCGGACACAGCAGCGGCAAGGGGAGGAGCCAGGCTTGGCCGCCGTGGAGATGTACACAGGGAGTCGAGGTGGTGATAGGTGTTGGCAGCGAGAGGAGATAGGGGAGCAGCGGGGACAGGGTGGCCGGAGTAAGTCGGCCGCTTGCCGGAGTGGAGGGCAGTGCCGGTCGGAGAGCAGAGATTGGTCGGGGAAGTCGCTGGACTGATGGGGGACTCGAGCGCGGGCCGCCGGACTCGTCGAGCAGCGCCTGCCGGGGTCGGGGGAGGAGAGCAGCGGGAAAAACGGGGCCGGGCTAGGCTGGCCCGCCGGAGACGGGGTCGCCTGGGTGGTTGGCCGCCGTCGGAGTGCACAGTCGCCGGCCGGTGCACAGGGGATAGCCGGGACAGTTGTGAGGGTGGTTGTGGTTGTTTCCCCTCCTTTTATAATTTGAATTTCAAATTCAAAATAAAAGAAGGAGAAGAAGAAAGGAAGAAGAAGAAGAAAGAAAAGAGAAGAAGAAGAGAAGAAGAAGAATCCTACGTTGGAGGCTTGGATGCTTGTGAGGAGGTGGGGGCTTGCTTGGGGATTAGGGTTTTTCTAGGGAAAGGTGTTGATGTAACATGTCATTATATAGGGGAGAGGGTGTGGGTAAATCAAAGGTGAGGATGCACCCAATTAGATGGGTGGTCCAGATTTGACATGAAGAAATGTTCATGTGGGGATGAGGGTGATAAAAATTAAATTATTAATAGGCTCCCTCATTGTTTTAAACAATGAGGTATTGACACAAATGCCAATTTGCAAATTAACCCCCTTAAATTTGGTATTTGCGCAGACACATAAAATGACAAAAATTTGGCGGGCGATTCGGGGTCCTGTGTTTTGTAGGGTCAGGGGGCGCTGTAAGTTTGGTGTGGGCCAAAATAGCAGGGCACTGGAATAAAATTGGGATTTCAGAATCAGATAAAATAGTATCCTCAATTTAAATGGAAATAAATACAAGTTGTGTTCAACCATTAATTAGGAGTACATGGGGCCAAAATTAGTTCAGGTCATCAATACCAATAATGAAGTAGACTCAGAACAGAATATTACCCTAATTTGGGCCGCACGAAAAATAGGTCAAGATTGCCTCCAATTTTTGATTGGAACGCACAACGATACAAAAATAGGAATTTATTAAATAACGTCCGCGACGATTTTTGTGCGGCCAGAATTAATGCACAGGGAGCAAAATTACGAGCTGCAAAAATAGCAGAATGGAAGGCGGGCATGTCTAGGGCAAGATTGTAAAATTTGTTGGAAGACAAAAGTCAGGATAGCGCTCCAAATATCGAAGCAAAGGCAATGCGCAATAATTAAATAAAATACAGTAATTAATTACACCTCCAATAAATTAATTCTAAAATAAAACAATTAACCTCAAAATTCCATAATTCCGACAGGTGCTCATCTACTGGCTTCTAGGTCAAGTCTACCATCACAAACACAAATGAACACTGTCTATAATATAATATATTAAAGTACACATCACACAGTTATTTAATTAAATATACTATCATGCAATTAATTAATTATAACTACAATAATATTAAATATTGTAAAAAGTCGAAAATATCCCTGTTTTCGGAACGTGGTAGTGACACCAGGTATACAAATCATCGACGTGTCCGTCGACTGCACCCGAGACAATCTCGGACGCGCACAGTTGTATAAAGTAAAAGCAACAAGAATACAATACAACATATGCCTAATTTAAATCAGACAGTAAATATGGCAAGGTATCTTGCCTGGGTCCTGAAGCTGTGAATGCCAGAAGCCGGTTCCTGCAGTGTCTCCTGGCTGATCCAAAGGTCCTAAACACAAATATAATATAATAATCTAATATCAGACGCTAAACATTAAATGTACACGACTACAATGCGATGCTTGAATATTATCACAAGTTCACGTCTGTTCGAATACAGCGTCACATGTGCGCGTACCTAAGGTGCACACGTGTTCTGTGCTCGATCATCCTGGGCCTTGAGACAATAATTTCAAGTTACGGTTTGACCACAATCTTCGTTTTATGTGAACACATGTTCCTTGGTTTCTATGCTCATTGTACGTGGTTTATGTACAGGTATTAGGATGAAACGCTAGTCCTTGATGTTATGTATCATGATTAAGGGGTTTGCTAGTAAATACACAAATCCTAAATCTCATTAGTCATTAATCCAACATGCACATAATTAGGGTTGTGTCCGATATCATAATTCTCGACACGACGATACGATAATACAATATTAACATGACAAAGCGAAGGTTTTACATGGTTACCTCTACGTGGCTGCTCGGACAGGGCCTGCTCTCGTCGAGGGGCGTACTCCGGCGGAAAGGCGGCTCCGACAAGGTGGCAGCGGCGACGGCAGCAGGCGCGACAGCGGTAGCAATGGCAGCAGCGGCTACGGGGGGGTCGGGTTGGCGAGCGACGGCTCGTCGTACGGTGGGGACGGCCGTGTTCGGTCGGTCGAGGGGGCTGGGGTGATAGGAGCAGTCGGGGTCGCCGGTTGAAGGGGCTGGGGGTGATGGGAGTAGTCGGGTCGTCGGTTGAAGGGGTTTGTCGGCGCTGTCAAGCGGCGGTGGTAGCGACGTCAGGGAGCTGGGTGGTCGGGGAGTGGAGGCTCGGTTACAAGGGAGAGAGTATTCGGCTAGGGTTAGGGTTTGTGAGGGTTTTGTTGGTTTAGGGTTTTCATGAATAAAGCTATGTATTTATATAGGGGATGAACTTCGGGGTTGGCCTCGGGGTTTGGGCCGGCCAGGGTTCAATGATATGGGCTGGTCAGGTCCAGTTGAGGTGCAATTAGCCATAAATTAATTAAGTAGATTAATAATTAACTGCGCAAGGTGAAGTTAATGAACATTGTGTAGCTAAGGTTGCACTATGGTCAGAGGGTACCTATAATTGTCTCACGTAATTTCAATTATATATGTTTATCCCTAGTCTTCTAATTCTAACAATAAAATAATTCCTAAATTGGTTAAGGGGGTTTACAATCTACCCTCCTTAGAGCATTTTGTCCTGGAAATTAAAATATACGCATGACAAGAATTTCTAACTGAATAAATAAAGTGCTAATACGTACCTAGTCCTTCGAAGAGGTGGGGATAGCGCTGTCTAATGTCCTCCTCGCGTTCCCAAGTCGATTCGCCTGGTGCATGATATCTCCATGCGACGCGGACTAAGGGAATAGTCTGACCTTGCAGTACCTTCTCATTTCTGTCCAGAATCTCAACAGGCTCCTCCTGGTATGATAAGTTCGGGCCGACTGTGATCTCTGAATGGTCAAGTACATGACTCGGATCCGGTATGTACCTCCTCAACTGAGATACATGGAAGACGTCATAGACTCCTTCCAAAGTCTGCGGCAAGGCTAATCTGTAAGCAACCTCTCTGACACGTTTTAATATGTCTAATGGTCCGATGTACCTCGAGCTCAGCTTTCATCTGCCTCCGAATTTGATAGTCCCTCGAGTAGGCGAGATCTTTAGGAATACGTGATCTCCAACCTGAAACTCTAAGGGTCTTCGATGCGCATTCGCCCAATGCTTCTGTCTGTCTTGTGCTGCTCGGAGGTGCCCTTGGATCTTCTTCACTTTTTCTACTATACGAACAACCAACTCTGGTCCGAGAATCTGTCGCTCACCTATGTCACTCCAATATACTGGAGAACGACATTTCCTTCCATATAATGCTTCATAAGGAGCCATCTGGATGCTCGCTTGATAGCTGTTGTTGTAGGAAAACTCGACCAGATACAAATGGTCCTCCCACGATCCTCCGAAATCTAGCATGCACGCTCTCAACATGTCTTCTAATGTCTGAATGGTACGCTCGGACTGGCCATTTGTCTATGGGTGATACGCTCTGCTAAACTTCAGGCGAGTACCGAGACTCTCTTGCATACTCCGCCAAAAGTAAGACGTAAACCTCGTATCCCTATCAGACAAGATGCTAACTGGTACTCCATGTAGGCGCACAATCTCCCTCATGTACATATCTGCTAAGTCCTCCGTCGATTGCCCAACTCTAAAGGGTAAAAAGTGTGCGAACTTGGTGAGTCTATCCACAATTACCCATACTGCATTGCGACCACTAGGACTCCTCGGAAAGCCCCTAACAAAGTCCATGGTGATGTGCTCCCATTTCCACTCTGGTATAGGGAGTGGTTGAAGCTGTCACTACCCAATTCTAGAAAATAGGGTATTTTTATTTATTTTTTATTTGATAAATAGTGGATTGTATTTAATTAATTATATTTATATTTAAATAGTGCTTGTATTATTTTTAATAATTGTTTTAGAGTTTTGGCTAGCCTGGACCCATGTCCGACCCTAGTGGACCCATGTCCGACCCAGCCCACACCCTTGTGAGAATTATTTTGGGGCTTAGAATTATTATTTTATTTTTAGGAGGTTAGTTGGAGAGATTTGGAGTTAGTTTGAGTATTTTTGGAACCCGAAACCCAAAATCGAGTTTCGGGAGGGCATTTTGGTCATTTGGACTTGTGTAAACCCTTTTATATTTGCTTTGGCCGGCCCCTACCTAACCCACCCGTGAGAAATCCAGCAGCTCAGCCCCCTCTCTCTTCATTCTACTTCTTCTTCTTCATTTCTTCTTCTCCACTTCTTCTTCCTTCTTCCTTCTTCTCCAAAGTAAGTCTCTTCTTCCATTTTTCTTCTTTCTTCTTTCATTCCTTCTTCCTTAAGCTAACCCTAACCTTACATTTTCTCTAACCTAGATGTGTGGAGCCTAGACTTTGTGTGGAGGCTAGTTTTGGTGGCTTGGAGCTTGAGGGAGGTGATTTCTAGGGGTTGTGAGACTTTGGCATTGGGATTCCAACTCCCAAGAGATAAAACCTAATTTTCCTCTTCCTAATTATTTTTGTGTAGTATAATTAGTGTTGTAGAACCCTCCTAGACCCTAACCCTACCCGTAGGAGGAAGTTGGAACTAGTTTGGGTGAGTTTAGAGACTTTGATATTAGATTTTGTGTCGAATTCGGGTGAAATCCAAATTTTGCCCAATTTTGGGTGATGCCCTAGGTTAAATGGACCTAGGTAGACGTTGTCGGGTGTCTTGAAGGTGAGTGCGTGTCTCCGTTCGGACACGGAAAGTCGCGTCGCGGAGAAACGGGCATTTCGGGCAAAATTGGGGCTTTTCGTCGTCGCCGATTCTAAGTGCGTGTGCGTTTCCACCACGGACCTAGAATCGACACTGGAGTACATTTTCTAGGATCTAGACATCGTGTAGAGCGTGTGGGTAAATTTTGGGCCGATTTTGAGTTCGTTTGGTATGCGTTTCAGGAGGTTTTCCGAACCGCGCACCACGTGTTCGTCGAAATGACCAAACGGCCATTTCGACTTGGTTTCCTCGTTTTGGGCTTGTGCGCGCGTTGGGTTAGTATCGAGGAGTGTGTGCTAGAGTTTTCGAGTTATATTTTATATATTTTAGGATATTGGTGAGTGTCGGGGTCGTTGGGCGTGAGTGGGGCGTGTAGTTTGGGTGTTGTTGTGTGTTGTGTTGTGTTGTGTTAGTGTATAGGTATCTATATATATATATATTTATATATATATGTATGTGTGTTTATGTATATATATTTATATATATATATGTTTGTATTTATATCTATGTGCTTGTGTGTGTATATGTCTATGTGTATATATATATATATATATATATATATATATATATATATATATATATATATATATATATATATATATATATGTATATGTGTAAGTGTGCTTGTGTGTATATGTATATATATTTGTATGTGTGTATATATATATAGTTGAGAGTGTGTGTAGATATATATATATATATATTAAGTGTATATATATATATGTAGCTATGTATATATATTTATGTGTGTGTGTGTTGTTAGTGTTGTGAGTGTGTGTGTATTAGTGTGTGAGTGTGTTAGTGTGTGTGTTAGAGTGTGTAGATGAGTGTGAATATATATAGATATCTAGTTGATATATATATAGATATATATATGTATGTATATATATATAGAGAGAGTGATATATATATATATATATATATATATATATATATATATATATATATATATATATATATATATATATATATATATATATATATATATATATATATATATATATATATATATATATATATATATATATGTAGGTGTGTGTGTGTGTTGTGGTTTGGGGGGGGGGGGCAGCAAGCCAGCAGCAAAGGCAGCAGCAGCAGGGAGCTGCAGCAGCAGCAGCAGCAGGAAGCTGCAGCAGCAGCAGCAAGGCTGCAGTGGCAGCAGCAAGGCTGCAGTAGCAGCAGCATCATCAGCAAGAGCAGCAGCATCAGCAGTAGCTAGGAGCAGCAGCAGCAGGAATAAGAAGCCCCAACAGCAGCTAGAATAGCAGGGAGCAATGGTATTAGTGAGGGAGGTTGAAATATATCAATAGATAGATAATAGTTAGAGTATTAGTTAGATAGATATATAGATAAGTAGATAACTATATAGATATTAGTATTATAGATAGATAAGATATTAGATACATAGATAGATGGCTAGATTAATAGATAGATAGCTAGGTATTTAGATAGATAGATACTAGATAGGTAGATAACTAGATACTTAGATATACCTATCTAAGATATAGATATATATATACCTATAAGTTATATATGTATATATGTTATGTTAGGTAAGGTAATGGGTATTGGGTATATGTGTATGTGGATATATATGTATATAGGTAGATACCTACTTAGATATATATAAATATGATAGATATATATATATTACCTAGCCTAGATTTATAACTAGGTGTATAATTAGTAGCTAGATAGCTAGCTAGAGGGGTTTTAGAGCGAAACCTCAATACCTTGAGATACCGAGGTATCTCGATACCTTGAGATATTCAAGGTATTGAGTTTCGAGCGGGGTATTTGAGCATTAGCCTAGGAAATGTCTTGGAGTGATTTTTATATGTTTATATATATATAATTACGCATGCTAGCATAGGTTTTAGCGGGTTTAGGCGGGGTGCGTGGCCTAGGGCGAGGTATCGGATACCGAGGGTATCCCGGTATCTCGATTAGGCGAGTTTGTGAGTTTAGTAGCTTAATGAGCTCGGTTTGACCTAGAATTTTAGGGGCACCCTAGTTTGACCTAGCTTTGACCATAATTGTCCCCGTTGACCGTAAAAGTCAACGTTTGACCTAGTTTTGACCTAGAGTTGACTTTTTGGACCCCGGGTTAACTTTTTGACCCGATTTTCACCGGTTTGACCCGTTCGACCTAGAAGCCTGTTTTTAATTATTTTATATCAGTTTAAATGCTTAGAACCCTATTTAATTTTGCTTTTCGTATTAGGTCCTTGTGACACCGGTCCGGATCTCGATCCTCATCAGTTGCTCAGGACATCAGGCGAGTACCTACCTCTGATAGTTTCCATTTCATGATAGCGTTTATATCACTTGTTCTAGAACTGTAATACTTGATTCTGACACATTGTTACACGAGCTGGTACTAGTGGATCCCGTCATGAGATGCTATCCCCCTTACCGTGTTCAGCGGGTACTCTATCACGTGTATTTCATTATGTGCTTCGGGTATTGATTCTCATGTGCTATCATGTGCTTATTGTGCTCTCGCCTTCGTGTGCGCGAGCTATTATCATGTACATAGCGTGTTGTGGTTGGATCCAATGGTATTAGTGGGGGAGGGGAGTAGTGAGTTGGTTATGTGATCAAAACCAAACAGTATTCATGTGTATGTCGGTTATGCAACTCACGCATAACGGAGTTATCTTAGTGTTTTTCATGTGCAACCTAAGCCGATCACATAACAAACTTGTGCTCAAGGCACTTAGCTAGTATTCATGTTTCTCACCTGCAGTTACTTTTTCAGTACTTGTATTGTTCTCCAGTTTACATTGCAGCTACTTACTGTGCTCCAGCATATATTTATTTCCTGTGCATCTTGATTACTTTTCTATTGCTCGTCATATACACCTTACCATACATTTGGAGTTGCTTTCAGAGTTATGTACTTCGCTCCAGTCCTGACTGGGCATATTTTTTCCAGAGGATCCTGAGGACTATTGCCCTACGTTCTACGGGCCTGGTGTTGACGACTGTTGTGACCCCGTGATCGAGGAGGAGTGCGCCGAGGAGACGCCGATAGCACCCTAGTTAGCTAGGTGGGTTTCCTGGATTATTTCCAGTGGTTTGTATTTTGGATGACTGTACTTATTCTTTTGATGCTGTGATGTTGTAGCTATTCTGGCTTGGACTGTATTATTTTGGATTGTCTTGCTCTCTTGGTTCTGTTTCTTTGTTTATATCATATCGTGCTTATATTCTTCCTCTAGATTTTGTGATTGAGATCATTGATATATATATTGCGTGGTTGCCTCCTTTGGGAGAGGATTTTATATATATATTGCGTGGTTTTGCCCTCCTTTTGGAGAGGTCATGCCGGATTTTTCAGTGAGATATAGATAGATATGGTTGACCTAGAACGAACCTTTACAGCGTTCTACCGCCGATTCTGCGGCGTAGGCTGGACGTACCCACGGCTCATGCCCGATTTTCGGGTGCGGGTCGTGACAGAAGCAATCTTGTAGATCTCTGATGCTCAGCATTGACTTGCTGACACACCAGGCACTTGGCCACAAAGCGTGCTATCTCTCTCTTCATTCCGTGCCACCAGTAGTACCGTCTCAAGTCCATGTACATCTTTGTGCCTCCTGGATGAATAGAATAGGTTGAACTGTGTGCCTCTGTCATCAACTCCTGGCAAAGTTCTCCATTTGGAACATAGAGACGATCTCCGCATCTCAAAGTCCCATCTTCATGTATTCTCAGTCCTGTCTGTATTCCCGCCTCTGTCCTCTGTCTAAGCCTCTGAAATCTGGCGTATGTCGGCAAGGCGGCCTTGATTTCTCCACTAATGTCGATTGCAACTGGAAAATCGACAATTGTCCATCTATTCCGGGCATAACGACCTCTATACCCATCTGCTCTACCTCTCTCAACAGATGTTGTTGGGTAGTCATGAAGAATGTCATGGGTCTTCTGCTCAACGTGTCAGCCACTACGTTGGCCTTTCCCGGATGGTATTGTAGCTCGATCTCGAAGTCTGTCATCACCTCGAGCCAATGTCTTTGTCTCTGGTTCAAATCCTTCTGGGTGTAGACGTACTTTAGGATCTTATGATCAGTAAATATCTCCACTCTTTCTCCATATAAATAGTGCCTCCAAAGTTTCAAAGCAAAAATTACCGCGGCAAGCTCCAAGTCGTGGATGGGATAGTTCTTCTGTGGGTCCTCAACTGTCTAGAAGCATAAGCTACAACCTTTCCATGCTGCATCAAGACACATCCTAACCCTTTTCCGGATGCATCACTGTAGATTACGAATCCTCCAGGTCCAGATGGTATGGTCAAGATGGGTGCTGTAGTCAAACGTTTCTTCAGCTCATCGAATGCCTTCTGACACTCCTCTGTCCAGGTGAACTCCTGCTCCTTACGGGTCAAGCGGGTCATCGGCTCTGCAATCTTTGTGAAGTTCTCTACGAACCTCCGGTAATATCCGGCAAGTCCTAGAAAGCTCCTCACTTCAAAGACATTGGTAGGGGTTGGCCATGTCTCTACAGATGAAATCTTCGCCGGATCTACTGAAATTCCATCTCCTGAGATGACGTGTCCAAGGAAAGCGACACGATCTAGAAGAAACTCGCAATTGCTCAGTTTGGCATAAAGCCTCTCTCTTCTTAGCGTCTCTAACACTAGTCTCAAGTGCTCTTCGTGCTCCTCGTGGCTCTTTGAATACACCAAGATGTCGTCGATGAAGACTACCACGAACCGGTCTAAGTATTAGTGGAATACCCTGTTCATCAAGTTCATAAATACAGCAGGTGCATTCATTAGTCCAAAAGGCATCACTAAGAACTCGTAGTGACCATAATGAGTCCTAAATGCTGTTTTTGAATGTCTTCTCCTCTAATTGTAGCTTCAGCTCATCTAACTCCTTCTTCGCTAATCGGTATACATTAGAAGATACTGGTGCTGCTCCGGGTACTAGCTCGATGGTGAACTCCACGTCTCTATCTGGCGGTAAGCCTAGGAGTTCTTCGGGGAATACATCCTCAAATTCTGCAACTATTGGCAGGGGTGCAATCTCCATAGCCATGCAAGTTCCCGCTATTTGTCCTACTCCTTGTTCGATGGTCCCTCGTATATACTCGAACTTCGGTTGATCTGGTGGTCTAAAAGTGATGCTACCCTTCCGGCAGTTCAGTACGGCGTTATACTGGCTTAACCAGTCCATGCCTAACACAACATCAAAGTACGGCATAGGCAATACCAAGAATCGCGCTCTCATCTCTCTACCACATACAATTATTGAGCACGTTCTGATAGTGCTGGTAACCGGCACGATACCTCCTCCGGTAAGAATCTTCCAACTCTTAGGTAAGGGGGAAGTCGCTACTCTATGCATTGCTACAAATCTACTAGATATAAATAATAATGTAGCTCCAGAATCAAACAATGCAGTTGCAGGTAATGATGCAACTAAGATGGTACCTGTGATAGCTTCCCCTTCTGTTTTCTCCTTTGTAGCTGCTAGTGCAAAGGTCTGTCTATGCCTTTGCCCTCCGGTCTGCTGTCGAGCTCGGTCAAACTGCGCCTCCTGTGGGGCCAAGGGTGGTCCCCTCTGAAATCCTCCGGGTGCTGGTGGGCGTTGACCTCCTGGTGGTGGTAGTATCCTCGGAACTGGTGCTGTTGGCCTATGTCTAGCCGGCGGTGCTGCCTCTTTGCGTTGTGGGCAGTCTCGAACTTGGTGCTGGTCTGACCCACAAATCAGACATGTCCTCAGCCTCTTTCTGAAGTCCTTCTCGTAATGTCCTCTCTTATCATAGTGGTAGCAAGTCGGAAGCTCATTTTGCTGGTATGGCGTTGCCCTCTGCTGTGTCTGTGCTCCTGGACGACGGATCGGTCCTCCTGCTCCGGGCTGGGCTCTGGCTGGTGTAGTCGTGCTGGAACGTCTAACTCCTCTGACGATGGCCTCCTGGATTCTCGTCTCTGCAAGAACCTCTTCATAAGAAATCATCGCTTGTGTAGTGGAATACCTCTGTAGCTCGAAATTGAGGCCATGATAAAATCTCTGGGCTTTCTCGAGATTATTGGGTATCAGGACGGCACCAAATCTGCTAAGGCAGCTGAACTCTGCATCATAGGCGTCAACAGTCATATTTCACTGCTCTAGATGTAGGAACTAGGAGTATAGGGGATTTCTGACTGTAGCTGGGAAATACTTTGTATGGAAGTATTCTAAGAACTGTTCCCAAGTCTGGTTCTTGCCTACACTGCGCTCAATGGAATCCCCCCAGTGATGGGCGTTGCCTTTTAGTTGGGCCCTTACTGCGGTCATCCAAAGGTCGGGGTGCAGTTGTGAAGCCTCTAGTAACATCTCCGTGTTAGCGACCCAATCGGAGATCTGCTCGACAGTCTCATTGCCTGGAAAAGTATCTGGTCCCATCTGTCGGAACCATCTAACAGTGCCACCTGTCTGGGCTGGTAGAGGTGCTGGTACGGGTGCTGGGACAGGTGTCCTCTCTAATACTGCCATCAGACTCTGCCTCAATGTCTTTGTCTGATGCCACTATGCTTGCATCATTGCCTAAAAGAACTGAAGCATCTGTGGCTGGCCATCTAGCTGTGGAATCTAGGGTGGATAAGGTGGAGGTGGTGGTAGTGGAATCTCTGGCTGTGCAGTAGGCGTCTCCTCAGATGTCGGCCTCTCAGTCTGCGGCATCGGTGTAGCTCCTGAAGTCTGGCCCTCACAATGTTGCGTGGGGATTGTTTGGGAAGTCTGTCCCTCGGGCTACGGCGTAGGATCGCCCTGCGATGTCTCGTGCCAATGTATCAGCGGGGTCTGTAGAGGGGGTTGCCCTTGGGGTACCTCCTCTCTTTGGGTGGTGTTATCTGGCACCGCGGCACTTGGTGCTCCTCGTCCACTGTACAAATTTATCTTGCTGCAAGAGATAGGACTTCATTAAAAGAGTACGAAAACAAACAAACAGGATGCAGATATTTAGAAGCAGTATGAAGGAAGTTCAAAGACGAATCAAAAGTGGATGAGACCTAGTAACTTCTATCCTATTGCAGGCTCGCTGGGCATGTTACAATACCACAAGCAAAAAGTAGACCTGCATGGGCCACCACTAAAACTATGTCACGCCCCAGTCCCAAAATACAAGGAACGGGCCACGTGGTAATAGCCAACTGACACGTCTCCGAGGATATCCTAATTTAATGGATCCTAACGAAGAGTGCTACGCTGTCCTAAATACTAACATGTCCCATAACAGTGAATCAACAGGTAACTAATCTCATCTACAATGTAAACTACAAGAATGAAATAATAATAAACTGCTGGCAGATAGACACCAATCTGAAATATCATAGTACAACCCAAGATGTCTGGTGGGGACAAACCCACTACTATGACGAAACAAAGTACTGAAATGATAGATAAAAGATAATGGCTAGGGCATCGGCTGACTAGATAATAATGCTCCCAATCCTAGGCAGTAGGCCTACCAAGTGATCACGGAAACTCCGAAGGTAGAACCTCTAACTCCTCTGCGGTAGCGAATCTCGTCTTCTGTCCTGGGCCGTACACTGTGGAGTAGTAAGCCTCGTCCAAATCTGGAAATGTACCAGGTCCTCAGAGGGACGTAACAAGATACATAGAAACATGCCATATATAAATACTGAATAAAGTAAATGCAATAAAGGGTGTGCTAACCGTCTAAGTAAATGCAATATGAGGACAACTTTGGTACATATGGGTAGGCATAGGCATAACGTCCAATACCCCGAAGAGCGTGACAGCGGTGCAGTATATCGTCTATAACGCTCTGAAGAACATGGCAGCAGTATAATATATCGTCCATATCACTCCGAAGAACGTGGCAGCAATGTAAAGGGAGTCATTGGATCTGTGGCTCCTCTGGATACTACGGACTCCAATGGGTGTATCACATACGCCTACTAATGTCCTCCCTGTCCAATATAGATACGCAAGTTGAATACTCGACGTGCATACCACGTATCTATATGCCAGTCTCTACCAATAAAATATAACCTGAACTACGTACTAACCGTGATGTAGGTCACATGCACCGATAGCTAGTCGAGTACGCAAACCCGCATCCCAATATGAATATGTCTCAGTGAACGTGTAAGGTGTCAGGTCTCAGACGATAACAGGGTATCATCCAATGGGTGAGTCTGCTACTGACTAGGCCAGGTATACAAATCATCGACGTGTCCGTCGACTGCACCCGAGACAATCTCGGACGCGCACAGTTGTATAAAGTAAAAGCAACAAGAATACAATACAACATATGCATAATTTAAATTAGACAGTAAATATGGCATGGTATCTTGCTTGGGTCCTGAAGTTGTGAATGCCATAAGCCGGTTCCTGCAGTTTCGCCTGGCTGATCCAAAGGTCCTAAACACAAATATAATATAACAATCTAATATCAGACGCTAAACATTAAATGTACACGACTATAACGCGATGCTTGAAATTATCGCAAGTTCACGTCTGTTCGAATACAGCGTCACATGTGCGCGTAGCTAAGGTGCACACGTATTCTGTGCTCGATCATCCTGGGCCTTGAGACAATAATTTCAAGTTACGGTTTAACCACAATCTCCGTTCTGTGTGAACACATGTTCCTTGGTTTCTATGCTCATTGTACATGGTTTATGTACAGGTATTACGGTGAAATGTTAGTCCTTGATGTTATGTATCATGATTAAGGGGTTTGCTAGTAAATACACAAATCCTAAATCTTATTAGTCATTAATCCAACATGCACATAATTAGGGTTGTGTCCGATATTACAATTCTCGACACGACGATACGACGATACAATATTAACATGACGAAGCGGAGGTTTTATGCAGTTACCTCTACGTGGCTGCTCGGACAGGGCCTGCTCTCGTCGAGGGGCGTACTCCGACGGAAAGGCGGCTCCGGCAAGGTGGCGGCGGCACGGCAGCAGGCGCGACAGCGGCAACAATGGCAGCAGCGGCTACGGGGGGTCGGGTTGGCGTGCGGCGGCTCATCGTGCGGCGGGGACGGCCGTGTTCGGTCGGTCGAGGGGGATGGGGTGATAGGACCAGTCGGGGTCGTCGGTTGAAGGGGCTGGGGGTGATGGGAGCAGTCGGGTCGTCGATTGAAGGGGGTGGCGCCGGCACTGTCAAGCGGCGGTGGTGGCGGCGTCAGGGAGCTGGGTGGTCGGGGAGTGGAGGCTCGGTTGCAAGGGAGAGAGTATTCGACTAGGGTTAGGGTTTGTGAGGGTTTTGTTGGTTTAGGGTTTTCATAAAAAAAGTTATGTATTTATATAGGGGATGAACTTCGGGGTTGGCATCGGGGTTTGGGCTGGTCAGGTCCAATTGAGGTACAATTAGCCATAAATTAATTAACTAGATTAATAATTAACTGCGCAAGGCAAAGTTAATGAACATTGTGTAGCTAAGGTTGCACTATGGTCATAGGGTACCTATAATTGTCTCACGTAATTTCAATTATATCTGTTTATCCCTAGTCTTCTAATTCTAACAATAAAATAATCCCTAAATTGGTTGAGGGGGTTTACACAAAGCGTGGCTAGGATATTGATTTCTGAATGCTGCATAGACGCTCGGGTGAATCCAAGAATGAAATTATGATCCTGATATGGATTTGTATCTAGCGTGCTCGTACTTTGTACGATATCTTAAGTAAAATTATCACATGACTATGCCTTGATATTTTAATGCAATGTAGGGTTAATTAGGCAACAAAATTCATAGATCATAAGGAGGGAACGGTATCCCAAGATCATGCCAACGAACCTTCCGGCGTCAGGCTGGCCACCACAGATATTGTATATCATCCGCCTTAGTGGAGTGCATTATCTGACTTATTATAAATATGTCGAGCCAGTCTCCCTATAGGAGCATTGGAACCGCTAATACCGTGATCTAGCGCAGTGGCCCTACGGAGAACTGGTACAATTCGTGAAGTGCGTGTATAATAATTTATTGGCTCGGTTAGCCCATGTTCGACAATGTCATGATTTAAGGATACCTATTATGCATTATTTTTGATATAGTCTCAAACTCCACAATAGCAAACCTTACAAGTGATTGGTCGTTATATAACTTGAACTTGGTCATGATTGTATTATTTTGTTAGTAGACTAGGGACATAGACTATCATAGTGTGATGGTTCAACCATTGTCCTTATTTGGTTGTTGGGTGGGACCATTGTGCTAGGATAGACTGTGGACCAAAACTACGACATAGTATATATATATATATATATATATATATATATATATATATATATATATATATATATATATATATATATGCCTTGGGTTTTTATTTCTCCATTCATGCCTCCTTTGTAGTACTTGTTATTTGGGGTCTAACCCCACTGGTTTTGCATGGCCAGGTTTCGAGCCAGCACCCGATGATCCAGCATACTTTCTTCCGACCCATGGCGCGTACCAGGAACATGACCGCTAAGGATAATGAGTGGGTTTCCTTATTTCCCGCTCGTCATTGTACATTCTACCATTTTGGACGTTTAGCCACCGGCACCTGTTAGTCGGCAATGTTTGGACATTAGTTTCTCTTACATGATTGTATTCAATCAGACTACAGCTGATCACAGTCATGTACTTTTGTTACTCAGTTAGCTCATCATTTTGCACAGCTAGTTCTTTGAACATTTTGATGGAGTTGTTGGGATGTCTTATTACTTTATCATATATGCTCTTTGCTTACTGTTTCTTGTTTGATTGATTGGGACATAGATGTTCGTGTGACCCTAAGTGACATGATTGTAGCATGCACCCCCTTATCTTGTTACAGCCGTGATCATCGTACGGCGTATAGTATCTTGTACGGAATAACTAGCCATGTTCGTCTCTGTATTTCGGTACTGGGGTATGACAATAATCATTTAATTTGTAGAAATATAAAGTAACTGAAACTCAATAAAAAATAATCACATAATGATTGCCAAAATTTTGACAGTCTCATCATCCCAAACGAGACTGCTTGAAGCTTCGAAACTCCGTTACTGGAGTTTGAAACTTCGAAAATAGTACCTTATTGGACTATTTACTACGAAACCATAACAAAATATGGATTACACACGAAATCTAAGAATCTAAACAAAAAAATTTAGATTAAAAAACACACACTCTAGAATCTAAACAAAACCCTAGTTTAAATTGATAGAGTTTTGTCTTAATCGTTTAGCTTTATTGATTCTCGCCATTGTCGTTAATTCCTGCTTAGATTTAGGATTAAAGGTTAGAAAAGGAAGAGACTAAGAGAAGGAAGAGGAGGGAATAATGAAATGTGTTGTTTCCATAAGTAAAATAAAATAAATTGTGTTATTCCATCCAACATCACCCAAAAATAGAATACGGTAGCAATGACACATGCCAAAAAATATCTTATACTATTAGCTCATTTGAGGAGAAAGTATTCAGTGGATCCGTCTTTTCACATGACAGTGGTGAGATTTTATTCTTCTCCAGTAACATCATAAAAGACTATCTAAACTAAATTAAATAGTATCATGCTGTTAGAAAAAAACAAGTACTCACCATGTGGTAAATTTGTTCCACTAAATAATAGTTCTTGATAAAAGTACTACCAAAATAATTCAGGACCGATCTTTTTTATAAAAAATTTATAATTCGGTCCATCAAAGATTATTTAGAACTGTCAAATTTTGACAGTCTTTTCAATATGTTAAACTGTCAAATTTTGATAGTCCATTGAACTGCATATATTATTTAAATTGTTAAAATTTTGACAGTCGAACTTATTAAAATAATTTGACAGTACTTTTAATATATTAAATTATCAAAATTTTAATAGTTTATTGAACTGCGTACATTATTTAGAATTATTAAAACTTTAACAGAACAAGGACTGTGACTTTAAGCATTTTGGTAGTGACGTTATCAACAACCTAAATAATTTCTTCCCTGAGTCCATATGTACATTGTTTCGTCTCCTTCCCCTTATCCTTCTCTCTCCATCCCCCTTTGAGTGGCTCCCTACTCTTTCCCAATCCCAAACCCCTCCCTCTCCAAAACCCTAATTCCCCACACCGCTTTCCTCTCCTTCAGATTTTAAAAAAATCCCACCTTTTCCCGCACACCAATCCCGACCACCTCTTACGTCGCCAAAGTTCCCAGCTTTTCTACAGATGGAGCAGGAAGCCCTAGTTTCTCCATCCGCCCCGAAGGCTCCCATCACCGACCTGCCCTTCTCCGCGGACGACGACATCGGCAGCGACGTCTCCTCCATCGTCGCCGAGGAGGAGGACTTCGATACATCATCCGAGTCCGACACGGAGGCTCCGCCGCGGGCGCGAAATCTGGCTCCTTTGCTTCCGGCCGCCGCGATGCCGGTGGCGAAGGTGACGACGGAGGAGGAGGAGGAGGACGACGACGCCGCCTATGACGAAAAAGCTGAGGTTTCAGATGAGAAAGCTAGGGTTTCTGCTGTAGTTGAGAGTAAAGATGAGGTCTTCGGCGGCGGAAACCCTAGTTCGGAGGACAGGGATGTCGTCTCTGATGGTCCCGGCGGCAAGGAGGAGGAGGGGGAGAATAGCGGGGTTTCTCCTTTGGTTGAGAATAAAGATGAGGTTCTGGGTGGTGAAACTGAACTGGCGGCGGTGGCGGTGGCAGAGAATTCTGTTCCTGAGTCAAAAGTTATTGATTCCCAGGTTGATGGTGTTGCTGAAGTTTCCGGTTCACACCAACCTTTAGAAGTACCGGCAGCAGCGGCTGCTGTTGCGGCTCACGAGAACAACCTTGATGAGGTTGTTGTGGAGATGGAGCATGCGGATGAAGTTTTTACTGTGGACGAAGATGAGGCTGCTGCTGCTGCTAACCTTGATGGCGGAGTGGAGGAGCCACAGGTCTTAGAAACCGAACACGGTGCTGTTGAGCCAGAGAATTTTGATGGTGGAATGGTAGAGCAGAAAGCCAGAGAGAGTGAAGTCGATGCTGTTGAGCCAGAGAATGTTGATGGCGGAGCGGTAGAGCAGAAAACCGTAGAAAATGAAGTCGGTGCTGTTGAGCCAGAGAAAGTGGTGGAGCAGAAGCCCATAGAAGTCCGTTCTGTTGAACCAGATAACGGCGATGGTGGAATGGTGGAGCAAAAGGTCACAGAAAGAGAATTTGTTGCTGATGAATCTGACAATATTGATCGTGTAGTGGATGATCGGAAGGACGAAGATAGAGAATTTGTTGCTGTTGAGGAGAATGGTGATGGTGCAGCGGAGGAACCAAAAGCAGCAGAAAGTGGACTTAGTGCCGTTGAGTCCGAGAATGTTGCTGCTTCTGTGGAGGAGCCAAAATCGGTAGAAAGAGCACTTGGTGCAGTTGAGCCAGAGAACATGGATGCTGTTGTTTCTGCTGTGGACCGAAGCCCTGGGATGGTAAATGTTCATACTTCTGAAATTCTAGTCTACGTTATTAGTATCTTACAATACATGATAAGATATGATATATTACAATTTCGTTATGCACTGATTGATCTGATATGATACATATATGTTGATGTATAATGTCCCATTTTTATTTTTTTTATTTTTTTGCTAGAACCTTCTAATGTATACTCAAGAATCTGGGTTTGAGAACTACATTGACCTTAAAGAAATTATGATAAGATTATATTACATCATGTTCCTATATGAATCTAGAACTATAGATCTAAACTCCTAGTTACTGTATCGTACAATGCACGACACGATACGCAAGCAAATCTATACACGATATATAACGGGAGTTGACAACGTATATTCTACTATTCCTGAAGCCCTTGAATCAAATGTTCTTATTCCTGAAACCCTTTAATTAAATCCAAATATGCTATCTAACTTGTGTTAAAGGGGGGTAAGCTAAGACAAACTTGATTGGTTGCATGACAATGGGTGCTTTTTTTCTTCTTCTTTTGTTAAGGGGTAGCTAACACAAACTTGATTTTATGCATGATAGTGAAGCTGATAATGGATATTTTTTTTTCTTTTTTTTTGTATCTAATGTTAAGGGGGTTGCCAATGTTTTTTTTATAAAGTTGTCACTGGATAAATTTTTTTTTAACAGGAAGTGAATGTTGTGCCTGGTTCATACCAAGCTCCAACTGATATAAAAGATGAAACCCAGTCATTGTCTATAATCGTAGAGGATTCAAAAAGTAAGGAGAAAGAAGGGGAACTATCTGAGACTTTGTCTGTTCTAAACCAAACTCCAAATGATTCAGAATCCAAGCCTGTCAGTGTGGAGTCTTTGACTATCCTTGCAGAGGATTCTAAGGGTAAGGAGGCAGTGGAAAAAGTTTCAGGAACTTTAGCCGTGATGGAGAATGGCAGTACTCTAGAAAATTGTGGTGGAAACCTGTCAGCTCTGTTGGTTGATCAGGAAGTAGAAGCTGATGCTGATGCTGATGCCTTGCAGGCAGTTGATGATGATGAAAACCAGGGTTCAGATGAGGTGGAAGAAGACGACGAAGATGATGGTACTGTCCCCGATCAACCTCCCAGGGTTGCAATCTTGGATAGCTCTGAAACTGCAAAGCAAATTATAAAAGAAATGGAGGAAGGTTCTTCCGGCTCTAGTTCCATTTCTGGTTTCCGGAGCTCCCGTGATTTCCAGCATCAAGTAGATCGTCAGATTGTTTCAGATTCTGATGAGGTGGATACGGATGAGGATGGAGATGACAAAGAGTTGTTCGATCCTGCTGCCTTGGCTGCACTACTTAAGGCAGCTGCTGGTGCTTCTTCTGATGGTAATATCACTATCACTTCTCAAGACGGTAGTCGGGTTTTCTCGGTTGACCGCCCTGCTGGGTTGGGAAACTCTGCTACAGCACTTAGACCGGCTGCACCACGGTCGACTCGCCCAGCCCTCTTCTCGCCCTCTGAACTGGTAGTAAGCGGAGAGCCTGAGAATGACATGGATGAAGAAGAAAAGAAGATGCATGAAAAGGTTGATGCAATAAGAGTGAAGTTCCTTCGCCTTGTTATGAGGTTGGGGCATGCCCCTGAAGATACAGTGGCTGCCCAAGTTCTGTATCGTCTGGGTCTTGCAGAAGGGCTTAGAAGAGGGAGACAAATGGCTCGTGCATTCACCATTGAGGCTGCAAAGAAGAAGGCATTGTCGCTTGAGTTGGAGGGGAAAGACGATTTGGACTTCTCTTGCAACATTCTGGTCCTCGGGAAGACAGGAGTGGGCAAGAGTGCAACTATAAATTCCATATTTGGCGAAGAGAAGTCAAGTACTAATGCTTTCCTACCAGCGACAACATCTGTGAAGGAGATTTCTGGTGTAGTAGATGGGGTTAAAATTCGGGTAATAGATACTCCTGGCCTCCATTCTGCAATGATGGATCAAGCGTCAAACGGGAAGATCCTTTCATCTGTAAAGAAGTATATGAAGAAATGCCCTCCAGATATTGTTCTCTATGTGGATCGACTTGATACTCAGACTCGAGATCTGAACGATTTTCCTCTCTTGAAGTCCATCACAAAAGCTTTGGGGTCGTCTATTTGGTTCAATGCCATTGTTGCTCTCACCCATGCTGCTTCTGCTCCCCCTGAGGGGCCCAATGGTGCCCCTTTAGGCTATGAATCATTCATAAGTCAGAGGTCTAGTACTGTACAACACTCTATTCGACAGGCAGCTGGAGACATGCGGCTAATGAATCCTGTGGCTCTTGTCGAGAACCATCCTTCTTGTAGAAGGAATAGAGAAGGCCAGAGGGTTCTTCCAAATGGGTTGAGCTGGAGACCTCAAATGCTGCTTTTATGCTACTCTTCAAAGATATTATCGGAGGCGAATGCTCTTTTGAAGCTTCATGATCCATCCCCTTCAAAGCTCTTTGGTTTGCGTTTTCGTTCTCCCCCACTTCCTTATTTGTTGTCTACACTTCTGCAATCTAGGCCACACCCAAAGCTTTCCACTGACCAGGGTGGTGACAATGGTGATTCTGATATTGATTTAGATGACTTCTCAGACGAAGAAGAGGAGGAAGATGAGTATGATCAACTTCCACCCTTTAAGCCCCTGAGAAAATCTCAACTGGCCAAGCTCACCAAGGAGCAGAAGAGCGCATACTTCGATGAGTACGATTATCGAGTTAAACTTCTTCAAAAGAAACAGTGGAGGGAGGAGCTTAGAAGAATGAAAGAGATGAAGAAGAGAGGGAAAAGTGGTCGGGATGAACCAGCCTATGATATGGCAGAAGATTACGATCAAGAAGATGGTACACCAGCAACCGTGCCAGTACCATTACCTGATATGGTATTGCCACCTTCATTTGACAGTGACATTCCAACCTACCGTTACCGGTTTTTGGAACCCACTTCACAGCTTCTCACCAGGCCAGTTTTGGACACACACGGTTGGGATCATGATTGTGGCTATGATGGTGTTAGCCTCGAAGAAAGTCTCGCAATTGCCAGCCGGTTTCCTGCTGCAGTAGCTGTTCAGATTACGAAAGACAAAAAGGAGTTCAACATCCATCTGGATTCCTCTGTTTCTGCAAAGCACGGAGAGAATGGTTCAACTCTTGTAGGCTTCGACATCCAAACCATTCATGGGAAGCTTGCCTACATTGTGCGGGGCGAGTCCAAGTTCAAGAACTTGAAGAAAAACAAAACGACTGCTGGGGCATCTGTGACTTTCTTAGGTGAGACCGTGGCAACTGGATTGAAGGTTGAGGACCAGCTTTCCATTGGGAAGAGGGTGACTCTAGTTGCAAGCACTGGTGCTATGCGATCCCAAGGCGATATGGCTTATGGAGCGAACTTGGAAGCACGCCTCAAAGAGAAGGATTATCCGATCGGGCAAGCCCTCTCCACGTTGGGTTTGTCTTTGATGAAGTGGCGTAGTGACTTGGCTTTGGGCGCAAATCTGCAGACCCAGCTCAATATTGGAAGGAACTCGAAGGTGGCAGTTCGTGTCGGGATCAACAACAAGCTCAGTGGTCAGATCACGGTCAGGACAAGCACCTCGGAGCAGCTCCAACTAGCACTTGTGGGAATTCTTCCGGTTGCTGTCAATATCTTCAGGAGCATTTGGCCCGGGGAGAGTAATTTGGTTTAACTAGGTTTTACTATAGATTGTGAGAGGACAACGGCATTAGAATTTCCCCTTTTAGTTGAGAATGGTTTTAGTCTTGTTGCCTATATCTCCTGTTTGAATGTTGGATACTTTAGCTCTTATCAATAGTGCTCCTGGCGAGCTAGTGGTACTGCTGCTGAAATCATCTTTTTTTTTGTTCTTAATTTATTGAATTATGGTGGAATACAATTATAATTTCATTCTATAGGATATTGCTGTTTCTTCTTTGATGTCTTTGTTTCCTGATTCTAGACGTAGACCTCTTCATTGCTATAGATTTTTTGCTGGATTGTAATTGTGGTGTCAGGTGTGACCTTCATCTCTTGTTCTGGTGTGTGTGTGTGAAAAAGGAAAAGGGAAAGAAATAGACAAAAGAAAAAAAAAAAAGAAAATTAGCTATTGTGATTGAGCTGCTCCTGCTTTAGGATTTCACTAGTGTGAATTGATAAGTAGAAATGTGAATTGATGAAGTGCTGAAGACTAAAACTTATTACAATTGTTTCTTTTGACATTGAGGACACAGTCATAGTGTGTAGTATCGTCCGATATGGTCGATACCGATACGATTTGACATGTCATGAACCGATACCGACTGATATCCGATACTAACCGATACCGACATTGGGAATCTCTTTTCAGGTCAATTCGGCAAAAAGAATTGAACGAAAAAGATTAATCGGTAAGGATGTAAAAGCATAATAAAGTTGTTAAAGCATGTAAAACAAAAAAAATGTATCTATTGCATGTAAACCAATCAACAAGGATAACAATTATTTCATTCAATTAGAAAATTTAGTAAGAAACATTACTAGAAAAACTTAAAATTATAACAATGTATAATTATTATTTTTTTAAATATTCACAATTTATTAATATTTATTTGATTTTTTGATACCAAATATTTTGATATTTTGATCCGAAGCCATCGATCATGTCGATACTATTGATCTTAATACTCATAGGAATGGTGTGATTCCGATACTGCGAAGCTTGCATGTAGTGCATTCCGGATTATGCAAGAGCTACCGTTAGTTATGTATAATGTTTTGACCTGTGTTCATTTTAGGATTTTGATTACTTCCGTCTCAATTTTTTCCCCTTTAGTCGAATTATGTTATTTTTGGCTTCAATTGAACTATGTTGGAGACTGCATGGCCTGAGATTTTCTCAAATTTTTGTCTCGAATTATTTTAATTTTGTCTTGAGTCAAATTACGTTGGGGACTGGACCCTGATGGCCTGAGAATCAGAATTTGGATTTATAGAATGAAACATTGGGGTTGTTTAAGTGCGTTTCGACTTCGGAGGTCGAACACGATTTGAGCTTGAACACATGAAACTCATTCAACCTATGAAATGTCTTCCGAAACCAAGCCAATGTTGTAAGCTTTTATAGGCAGATCGCTTCCAACAGAGGAAACAAGAAATTGGTGCATGCTCCACATTCTGAACTACTTCCTCTCAGAAATTAGGACTAGGTATGGCAGAGGAATAGTCATGTCCTACATGAATTTTGGACTCTCAATAATAACTAAAAATAAATTTGGTCGACATTATAAAAGAACTTTAATACGACCTGAGTACCATCAGGTGCAACTAAGGATTTTGGACAAAAACCAAAGTTCGGTTTGGTTTGAAAACATTCGGTTTGGTTTTGAGAATATTAAAATTTTCTTATTCGATTTCGGTCTAAAATCGAATACAGAATAAGACTACAATTATATAAATAATCTGAATTTTTTATATATTGTGTGTTTATAAATGTGTATATTTTGAAAACAACAATTTATGCACTTGTTTTGAAGCACACCTTTGGTAATTTAACTAGTCCAACTTTGAAATACAATAAATGTGTATAATTTTTAATAAAATTTAATCACGATCCGAACTTTGAGCCTGACCCATTAAACAATATAAATAGCCTAACCGAATAAACCAAAACGATTATTCGGCTCAGTTCGGTTTGAATTTTTAGAATTTCAGTTTATTCCATTTTGACTATTTTGATTAAGTTAAAACCGAATAAACCAAAGGATCACCCCTAAGTACATGCACAAGATCTTCGACATCTTAGGCTAACCTCGAACGGCAGGGTATATTAGCAACTTTTTTCCTGGTAATACTCGAGGCGAACGAAATTACACATATGCTAATAAACTTGGCTCTAAAATAGAACAAGTATATACCATAGGCCTCCCTTAACACAAAATAATTGTGGTTGACTAGTTATTATGTTAGACTTGCATACACATGAAATCCTTGGTTCAATTCTTGGTGGTAATATATATTTTTTAATTTATTTTTGTTTTAGTTACTTAATTTTTTTACATTATGTACGAAAATCTTACTTTGGAAGTTTGTCTCGGCCCCATAAGCTCAGGGTCGACCCTTGTAATACTCACGCAACTAAACCTTTGACAATTTTGGGTCACCTATATGGATAATTTCTATCTTTCCGCTTTTGTTAGCTCTGTACCCATGTTCTTTGGGGTGTACCCTTTAGCTCTGCAGTCGTATTATTTTAACTTCGTACAGTAACAGTATCATTTATGAAGATTCAGAGAACAATAGAGCAAATCCAATTATACAGAATGTAGACTTATGCTGCATTAAGTAGCTCGGACAAAAAAAAAAAAAAACCTAGCACATTGATAGATACAACAGTTACCAATCATACAAATACACAAGCTCAGGAAGAAGAAA
The DNA here is from genome assembly GCA_036927795.1 of Iris macrosiphon. Lineage (NCBI taxonomy): Eukaryota > Viridiplantae > Streptophyta > Magnoliopsida > Asparagales > Iridaceae > Iris > Iris macrosiphon. Next base: position 148,896,215 of record JAYESA010000011.1, read on the forward strand.
AAAAAAGAGAGTTGCTGGTTGAGGTAGATTCTCCAATCTTTAACAATGCGTTTCCATAGATATAATGCTTGTGCCTGAAACCCCCTCCAGCTTAAATTATTTCCATCCACTGGTTTCCTTGAAAAATAAAACAAATAACTCTTTGAAACCTACTTTCCTTCAACTGGGAATTAAATAGATAAATGTGCTATGTGAATAACTAATTTTACATGTTTTGGAGTACATGACAGATTATGTCCAGTTATAATTGATCGGGAAGATCCAGCTGGCACTGGACGGGTTCATCATGTAGCTCCCTTTTCTGTCCCACTTCCATCATTCATCAAACTTGTCCGTGAACCCTTTGAAGCAATTCATTCCATACTAACATATCTTTACAGCTACTTAGAACCTTCAATACAGAAGATATTTGTTATAATATACTATTATCACAAATTCATTAAAAGACAAACATGAAACTTGAGGAAAATAAATTCCTGCAGAAGTTTCCAGGAAAGCGTACCTAGTATTATGAGATGGAAAGAATCACATTCCTTCGACTACTCTAATTCCTGCTTTTCGGTCCCATTCCTCAGGAGAGGCAGCATCATCCATTATTTTTTCTTGACCACGCCAAAGAATCTGAACCATAAGAGAAAAGATCAATGTTTCTTAGAAGTTATAATTGAAGAAACATATTATCGTAACACTGACGCACAATCCAAGTTTGCTAACTTCAAGCAACAACTGCTTTACAATCAAGAGAGGTATTTTCGACTACACCAACTGAATAGGATGTGAGTACCTTGTCAATGACGCCAAACTCCTGAGCTTTCAGAGAGTCCATATAGAATGGCCTACGCATCACTTTTGATACCTTCTCCACAGACTAATTTATAAGCAGCTTAATCAGATTTCAGCAGTAACTTGATCTGAAATTTAAATAATAGCTCATTCCCCTGTTACTCACATTTCCAGTGTGCTTTGCCAGAAGTTTAACAAGTGTGTCCCTGTTACTTATAACCTGTGTAAAGCAGCAAAGCTTAAAACAGTTAGGTGTTTATTTGTATATGTTATCAATCAAAAGCATTATCTATGAGGACCAACTACTATGTGCCAGCAGGGATGTTCATTACAAAGAAGAAAACATCAAAGGATAATCATGACAAAGCACCATTTCATACAAATAGAAGTCTAAAGCACTGGATAACTGTGATAGGTATTTTGGATCAGTTATATATATATGTTCTGGCCGATGCCCTCATTTACTGTACAAAGACCCATTGACAGCAGATAATCACTAGATGAATATAATCTCCAAATGACTTCCAGGCAACAAAATCATTAGCAAAGACAACATTTTCGACAAAATCCAAGCATTTAGTCAAATAATATAATGGTATCATCCTCCTCCTCAACATTTCTTATAGGAAATGTGGCTCACATATGGAGCATGATCTGACAAGAGGACCAGAAAAGAACTGATCAAACTTTTATGCCTGTTTTCTAACATTTAAGTTAACCATTTACAAGTTGATATCAAATTTGTAGTCAAGGCATCGACGAGGAAAGGTTCCTGCCAAACCCAAAGGCCATTTGGTGGGTAAGCAGATCCAGTTCATGCAACGAAGGAAAAAAAAAAAAAAAAAAAAAACTATCTGGCTTCAGTAACCAATGGTGATGTTCAGATAAAGAAGTCCTTAGCTGGTTTCATTATCATAACTAGCTTCCTAGATAACTATTTCTCATATTAAAAATATTTCTTTACAATACACTTTAATAAATGCTAATTCAAGGTCTGAAAAGATGTGATATTGATATGCACACTTATATGGTAGGAAACATGGACACTCAAAATTAGGATTGTGCCGTGTCGGGGCACGTATTTGGACACATCCTCGACATTCCAAAATACCCAAGGACACCAAAATAGCTGCCAAATCCGTGTCAGTATCCTTACTGTGTCGTGTTGTATCTGTGCCAGTGCAACATAAGCTTGTAGGTTCAAGACTGCAAAACAGGGTTCAGATTCACGTCTCCCTTTCCTCTTTATATCTCGCTGAAACAAGGCCTCTTCTTCCACAGAACTCTTATACGGAAGGCCACTGAATAATAGTTATGTCTCCAGACTTTCTTATGTTCTTTCTTGGCCACATGGAACATAACTAATTAAATTTCAGTCTAGTGAGTGTAATGTAACAGGAAGAACCTTGATATAAGGATTTGAAGACAAATAGTATGACTTTAGCCAAAGTGTGTATGGCGTGATCTATAAAGGATGGAGAGATTAAAGAAGATGCAAGTAGACAAATAGTATCATTTTAGCCAAAATGAGTACGTTGTGTTCTATAAAAGATGGAGAGATAAAAAGACGCAAGTAGTAGTACGAGGACCTGTTCAGGACTGAAGGGAAAAAAACTGTTCCAACTGAACTGATTGTTGTCAGGTACAAGCCACAACGTTCTTATATTAAAGACCAGTTGAAAGGATACAAAAGGATAATAAAATAGAACCATACAAAATATCAACCAGTTTTTAGAATCACAGGAGGTGAATTTATTTGGTTTGACTTTTTTATTAAATAAATGATCTCCAAAAACCAAGAAATGTGATATAAATTGAAAAGGTCTTAGTTACTCAACTAAGGGCCTGTTTGGTAATCCCACTTACCCGTAAGTGGGAGAAGAAATGACCTCCAAAACCAAGAAATATTGAATAAGTGGAAAAGGTCTTAGTTACTCAACCAAGGGCTTGTTTGGTAAACGTAACTGGGAGAAGATCTGGACTTTCAAGGATGTAATTCATATGGAAATCCATGCACTTTCTTGTCCTCCTAGTAGGGGACAAATGTGTTTGGTTAGGATAAGAAAGTGAGGAAGTAAAAAATTGAGAAAGTATACTATAATAATAGTAAATTGTAATCAACTTACATAACAAATTAATATAGTCCTTAAATATTAATAAGTTAAATAATTAGTTAATAAATTAAGATAAATATTAATATAATCAATATTAACAAATTACTAATTAGTTTTCATAATTATATAAATTAAGTAGTATTGTAGGGTCTCGGTCATTTCCAACTATCTGATGTGATTTACTATTTGATAATCTCTCATTTTTTCAATGTTGGGTCACCAGTCTATTATGTCATATTAAGTATTAACTTGATAACTATAATTATCAATAAAAAAATAGATTAAAACAATTAGATCTAAACAGAACAAATCATAAAACAGAACCTTAACTTCCTTTATATACAAAAAAAAGGGATATTGATAAAATTTATTTCATTCTACTTTGAAATATTTCAGTAGATTTAGTTTTGCTTTGTTATCCTTTAGTTCAGTCTTAATTTCGATTTTTGTAAAATACAATTTCAATAAAATTAAAAGGAGTCTTTATGTCTCGTTATCGAGGACCTCGTTTCAAAAAAATACGCCATTTGGGAGTGTTGCCAGGATTAACTAGTAAAAGGGTGCAGGTTTTGAAAGAAAGAAAAACCAATCGAGTAGTCATATTGAAACAGCACATTCCCATATGTAAAAAAGTGTACTTTAATCTCGCCCTAAGTTAAATACATGCAGGTTGAAAGCAGAAAATCTATATCCAGATTGAGACACGATCGATCACTGACTGTCCCTTCTAGCTGGTCAATTATGGAAAAAACACCATCATTCTCAACCTCTTGTCAATATGTTCAAACAAAGAGGTTGAGGGTCGACCAAAGCGAAAGCAGCAATTTCACTGACTTGACTAAATCTTTCGACTGGCCGTCTCACCGCTCCGTGGGCAACCTAATGGTCGCCTTAGCTGACCCTCCGAGCTGGTCAATTATGGGCAAAAATTCATCATTCTCAACATCCTGTCAATAGGTTGAAATAAAGAGGTTGAAGGTCTACCAAAGCGAAAGTGGGAATTTTATTAGCTTGACTGAATCTTTCGGATGACCGCCTCACCGCTTTGTGGACGACCTTGTGGTCGCCTTTGCTTTCTTGCAGCGAATCCACCACTTTCAGACAAGACAACAAGATAAAAAGAAGTATGAAGGAGGAGGTTATTCTCCCATTTTGTGTATCGTATAGCTCTCGTGGAACACTAACTAGATCTTGAAAATAAGTTCCAACCTGGATCGATCAAAGGCATTATTCCACTACTATATTAGGGCTTGATCATTTCTTTTCTTATATTTCGATCTCCGGTAAGAAAATCAAAGTCTTTCACGACAAGCTAAGTCAAGCTAGCCGCACTCTAAGCATACAAATTAACTACGGGACTTTTCATATCCCTAATCTGGATCATGTGATAGATGCAAATGCCTAGCCTTCCTTTTGGTGCCTCACTTTAATAATATCTCGTCTTTGGCAAAATATTTATTTCTTTTTTCATTAGTGAGGATGATTATGCTTGCTTTAAATTCAAACGGGTGCCCCCCGATACCATAAGCATAGCTGAGACAACAGTCCCCCACTCTACAACTATATTTTTGAGACGATTTAGTACATTTTTATCATCGTCTTTTTCTTCATTAATTGATCAAGAAAGCTAGATATTATTAATTGATCATTAAATTTAATAGTTGATAATAAGTTCTTTAAAAATTGACTATTTCCTCTCAAAGGTGCTAAATAAATATCTATGATCGAGTAAATAGCGCTACAAATGAATAGATCGAATCGAACTAAAAAATAGAAAGATTTGTACAAGTTATATGTTTCATTCTCTTTGTAGAAAATCGTTATCGTTAGGTATGAATATGTCAGATACTTGTGACTCCTTGGTGATCTCCGAAATTTTTTTTTTTTACAGACGTACAAAGAAAATATTTTGTTGCAAACGAACAAGATATTAAGGAATTGTCCATATGTAAGATAACTATTATTGATATGGTTTTTTTCCACATAAAAAGGGAATTTTTTTATAATAGAACTAGAAGAGATGTTCTAAAAGGCGGCGCCTGGTGCCCGCCCGATTCTGCCTAGGCGCCCGCCTAGTCCCCCTGACGTTCGAATATACATATTTTAGAATTTTATGGAGTTTTTCTGCAATTTTCAGTAGGTTTTTAGATTTTATTTTATTTTTTTGAACCGTCTAGATCTAAGCGGCCGCCTGGGCAACCGTCTAGACGCTAGGCGGCGGCTTCCCGCCCACCTAGCACCTAGTGCTTTTCACAACCTTGGGATCATTCAAGAATTAAAGTCGATTTACTTTATAAAAAGAAGATATCAATGAACTTCTATGAAAGGATTTTACGGAATTCAACTAATTGTCCCGATCGTGGGGTATCATTGAGAAATAGGAATATGTTTTATCAAAAGATACGATTATTTCTAGTATGGAATGAGTCAGTCATCCACTTTGGTATTTTTTGGAACAAAAGTGGTAATATTGTTCCTCCATTGATCAAGAATTTTGGTCTTCGGAAAGTATTATAATCATCCAATAAGAAGGGTTCAATGCAGGCTTGTTCATTCGGACATTTTAATTCATAGATGTGGATCGCAGACCTATGAATGGGAATATTTCCAATACTCAAAGAAAAAGAAAAGTGACTTGGACAAAAAGGGATCTGACTTAGACAAAAAGAAACGAAGCGACTTAGACAAATCTTGTTTGTCGATAGCCTCGGACCAATCAATCGAAAATGTTCGTATGGTGGCACAACGTTCTACGTGAATCCACGTTGGAAGGACATCATACAAAAGTTGTACAATTAGGACTTCGATATGGTTTTATTTTGTTTATAGTACCGAAGTTTATGTTCTTTTTTTTTGCTTTTGGGGGCTTTTTCGTTCTTCTTTGGCACCAACAGTAGAGATCAGAGGGCATTTGGCCCTCAAAAGGGATTAGGGTTTTAGGTCCTTGAGTAATCCCTTTTTCTTAATACCCTTATTCTCCTTTATCTGGACATGTCGTAACTTGGGCTCATCATGCTATACTAACGAGGAAGGGAAAACGAGTTGTTTACACTTTAGTAGCTACCATTTCAAGGAATAGAATATTATCGATCACCCTTCACAATTTTGAATAGTATTTATGGTTCTACCTTTTTCTTAGCAACGGGCTTTCATGGTTTTCATGTGATTATAGGTACTATTTTCTTCATCATATGTGGTATTCGTCAATATCTTGGTCATCTAACTAAGGAGCATCACGTTGGCTTTGAAGCAGCGGTATAAAACTAGCATTTAAGGAATGGAATATCACCAATCACCCTTTCACAAATTCGAATAGTATTTATGGTTCCACCTTTTTCTTAGCAACGGGCTTCCTATGGGTACTCTTTTCTTGATAATATGTTGTATTTGCCAATATCTTGGCATCACGTTGGCTTTGAAGCAGCTGTATAAAACTAGCATTTTGTAGACGTTGATTGGTTATTCATATTTGTCTCTATCTATTGGGGGGGGGGGGGAATATGAAATAATGAATAAGTGGATTGAGCGAGACGCTAGCAACAAGCAGACAAAAAGAATCGGAAGACTCAAGTAGTTGGATTCTCTTCCACCGGACATAAAATGTATAAATCATCATAGATGATAGATTGATTGAAGATTGATTTAAGGCCATATGAGGTTGCTTTACCGACTGATCATAGCCCATATCTTCATGATATGGGAAGGCACACGATTACGCGTCTTCTTAGCCGCGAGCGGATGCATATACATGTGTTGCACAAGGCGCGCACACATACTTAATCTGCGTGCATATGCTTGCCAATCCTTAATCCGCATGCAGGCACGAGCGCTCGTGCACCTGCACTTGTGTTCTTTACCCGCATGCACAAACGTGTACGTTCTATTACCGCGCACGAGCTCACGTACACACAGATGCACCTATAACATATTGCGGACGCGCACGCGAAGATCGGACCCTTAAAAACATAGGTGAGCTCCCTAACAAGGACTTGCTCTCCCTCTTCCCTTCCCATCCTGATATAAAAAAAAATACAATTCATTTCATTTCATTCTATTTTGAAATATTCCATACACAATATTAAGTACCTATTATGGTGACTACATCTGATGACATGTGATGTTTGGACAGAGAATCGAGTCCTTGTGAATGGGCAAAGCCAGGTGCTCTTATTTTACGAAGGTAGGGAAGATTGCTTCTATTACTGACAAGAAAAACACAAAATTGTCATTAGGTCTTTCAACTGTGGTATAGGTAGAAGAAGCTGGTAAGGAAAACCTTGAATTAAGGTAGAGTAGATCGATAATTTTGTAGTCATTTGGCCAGCTATGGAAAGAAAAAGCTTGCACCTGCTCCCAATAAACTATAACCGGTCTCATCTCTCTCCAAACCTAATGTCGTAGTTTGCCATCATAAGACTTTCTATTTATAGATTGAGCCATTACCAACCAAGGATCCCATTAGTTCAGTTCTATAGATAAGGCAGAGCACCCTTGGTTCAACATTATAGCACATAGGCTTCGACACTACTACAACGCTTCCTTCGGGCGCCTTACGATCACCGCAAAGTGGGCTCCCTTCAAGCACCTTCGGGCTCCTTAAGTAAAAGAACAAGAAAGAGATTATTGGGTTTCTTGCACCCTCTTACTTATTTGTGTTCATCAAGCCTTTTTGGGAGGTGAAACGACAGTTGAAGCGGATATCTCGAAATGACAGCATCGAAGATGTTTATATATACATGATCATGGTTATCCCGGACTGTGTTCCGAAAAAAGTAGCCTACTTGACAGAAAGGAAGGACACTCTCGGCTCGGATGTCGCTCGTGTTTCAACCCCACGTTACTTTTCTAGTTGTAGGGCACTGTGTACTTATAACCTCTAAAAGAAAATAATTTTGTTGATAGATTCGAATAATTAAACATTTCACAAGTGCTAAACTAGATTTACTGTCATAACAAAAAAACTTTCATTGGTTCGTAAAAAAGGGAACCTTTTAAACCACGATCATGAGCAAGTGCATAAATATACTCATGAAAGAGAAGCATATATAAGAAGGGTTGCTGCCTAGATCTATCATTTTCTAAATATTCTTGTAATTCTTCCATTTAGTTACATTTATACTCGATTCTATGTCCAGACATCACATACCAGCAGATGTCGTCACCATCTTAGGTACTCAAGATATTGTGTCTTGAATATTTCAAAGTAGAATGAAATAAAAACCTATACCTTCTTGATTTTGGTATATAGGGCATTGAGGATTTGAACAATTAATTGGTCGAAGAACTTGCTTGACACAATTTTCAAGAACCTAGTTTTTTTTCTTTAAAAACTCACCTACCACGATATGAAGGGAAGAGGGAGAGCAGGGCCCTATTAGGGAGCTTGTCTATGTTTTTAAGGGTCTTGTATTCGCGTGTAAGTCTGCGACATAGTACATGTACATGCGTGTAAAGAACGCGCATAAGTGTGTTTGTACATATCATGAAGATATAGGTTATGATACGTCATTAAAATGACCTCAGATGGCCTTAAATCGATCTGTAATCAATTTAATCTCAATTTGGGTATCAATCTCCATATTGGTCAAAAACTGAACTTACAAGGTTGGATTATCTACAGAGATACTGGCTTATTTATATATTCAGCAGATTGTTAGACTGAACGAAGTTCTAGTGAGCATAGTCTTAGATCGAGATTCCATATTCACATCTTATTTCTGGCAGAATTTACAGGCTAGTTTGGGTATACAGCTCAAGTTTAACACAGCTTGTCACTCCCAGACTGATGGACAGTTAGAACGGACTATTCAGACGCTGGAGAATATGTTGCGTACGTGTGTATTAGATTTTCGAGGTTGATCATTTGTTATCTAATGAATGAGTCTGTTTGAAAACTGTCCGCCCTGCAAACCACCCCACCCCATCACCACACACACACCAGTATATGATTCAACATGAATCACACAAAGGTAGGTTGATATAAAACTATGGTAAAATACCATAGTTTAAAGTATCGGCCGATACCGATCCGATACGGTCGATACCGATACAGTTTGGCATGTCCCGATCCGATACCGATCGATACCCGATACTGACCGATACCGACATTAGAGGTCTCTTTTCCAGTCAATTCGGCAAAAAAAATTGAATTAAAAAGACCAATTAGAAAGGATGTAAAAGCATAGTAAGGTTGTAAAAACATATAAAAGAGGAAAACTTATCTATCGCATATAAATCAATCGACAAGGATGACTACTATTTCATTCAATATCAAAAATACTAAGAAACAATACTGAAAATACTTTAAATTATGCATAAAATATATTCTCTAAAATGTTAATAATTTACTAATAGTTGTTTGCTTTCCGATACCAAAAAATCCGATACTCCGACCCGAAACCGCCGATACTATCGATACCGCCGATCCCGATACTCATAGGAATGGTCCGATACCGATTCCGATACCGATACTTTGAACCTTGTAAAATACCCACCAGTACTCGTAACCCACTGGATAAAGTACATTACATAGTCTGTTTTAGGGATTGGAGACTTACTCATTCAGTGACTTTGGCACTGGACGTTCCCAAAATGGGTACTATCGGGTCGGGTGAATTAGAGAAGAGACAGACATCTGTTGTGTTGGCACTCTAGCAATTATTCTCCTTTCAAGGTCTATTCGAAAGAGAATCTAGTACCTCTTGGTCATGAATATCTGAATAGGATGAACCACCTCCGTAGATATCTTGGCTTTGAAGCAAAACAATTCAAATTAAGCTCGATCAAACGGTATATGTATAATCCATATGGGAGATCTTCCAATTGAAAAGTTCCATCGACCTGAAACGAAAAGAAAGGTCTATTTTTTTAGTTATTCAATTAAACTAATGATTCGTTATTGGAATAGATGGCAACAATCATTTCATCGGATATGCGTATTTTTTATTTTCCGATGGATTTACATGGCTTCATTAATGGAAATTGTTTGATGTAGTGAGTAGTAGGTTCTGGTTATTCACCATTGAAGAATTATTGTTTAGACGGTTCAATCATCTATACATAGTGTTTTAATCTAAAATTTCAATTCTTCCACGCTTCAACAGTAGCATATTGTTCCATGGAGCTAAGGTCCAAAATAATTTTCCGAAAAGCTAAGTATAGGTTCTTTTTTCCATCGAAACAATAGGGACGTTATGCTCATTACTAAACTTGTTGAACAAAAAAATAACACAACACCTTTGGTCCTCCATCTACCTATTGAAATCCCAAATTTGAGAGGGTCACTCATCCCATCCTCCTCAACCCCCCCCCCCCCCTCAACAACCCCCTCAGCAGTTGCGAGCTCATCTCCATTGTCTCCAGACCAAGGTTCAAAGTATCGATATCGGTATCGGATATTTTGTATGAGTATCAGTATCGGCAGTATCGACGGTATCGGATCGGAGTATCGAATTTTTTGGTATCGACAGTATCGGTAATATATATATATATATATATATATATATATATATATATATATATATATAGTAAATAAATAAATATAATATACGAAAAAAGATTGTATTATAACTTACTTTGAGCATTTTATAGACTAATAAGCATTTGCTTACTCAACCACATAAATACATTGATCTTTCAACATATCTGGACATTACACGTAAGACCTGCTTACTCTAATGTGACAGGCAAGAAAGTGACAGGCAAGAGAGTGACATGTCAAGTGGTCAACCTAATTTCTTTTCCAAGTGCAAGAAAGTGATATGCTTCTCATCCACACATATGTCGGTTTTCATCTAGCTGCTGGTTTTCATCCACTGGTTTTATATACAAAGTAATATTATATATATACATATTTACAATATCTGTGGGGCCCAATACCAAAAGCCATAACCCGTCACTAGTCAAATGGTTTAAAAAAAAACATGTTTCAATTTTGTTTTATTTGCGAGACCCACTGCCCACAACCTTAGAAGCCAGAAACTCCTAGGAGGTCAACTAATCTCAGTAAGAACCTTCGATTCGGCGTTTCTTACTTGGAAGCTCGTTTGGAGCTCGTTTTCCCGATGACGGGAGCTTCGTTTCTCCGGAGACGGAAGCTCGTTTCCCCGACGACATGATCGCTTCCCATAATATGACCATAATTTGAGAAGAAATAAATTTTGTGAGAGAAATTGGAATATTTTCAATACACATTTATCAAAGTACCAAGAAACTAAATTATTTTTACTTTTACGTCATAAAAAATTAACATGCGAAAGATCTCTCTGTAACTTTGAACTGAACTTTATAAATTCTAATAAATTTTAAAATATTTATAAGTTTTGATAACAATAATTAATAAACATTAAAAATTTATTAGCGCACGCTCCCGTCACGCTCCCAAATTTAGAATCTTCTAAGTAGTCGCGCTTTCCCATCCCCGCTCCCGCTTCTGGCTTCTAAACCACAAACCCTAACATAATAAATAAACGGGAGGAGAGAGAAAGCTAAGCAGCCGCCTCCCTCTCCTCCCGTTCTCTCCGACCCAGTTCTCTCTCTCTCTCCTCTCCTCCACCCTTTCTCTTTGTCCTTCCCGCTTCCCCACCTATTCATATCCACTTCATTTTTCTCAACGAAGCGGCATTGGCGGCCGAGAAGGGGCGACGGTGGCAGCGGCGAAAGAAAAATGGGTTTTGGCTTTAAAGAGGTAATTTTTTTAAAAAAATTGATCTAATTTATAGGCTTTTTTATCTCAATTATTGAGAACTTTCAGTGTTTTTACTGAATTTGATACGATTTTACTGGATTTTATGTCTGTATCGGTCTGTATAGGTCCGTATCGAGTACGTATCGGCCGATATGTATGGGTACAGGCCGATACTTTAAACCTTGCTCCATACTAATACTTATCCCCCATGGTCGCCAACCCCTCCTCTCCTCTGTACGCTAGATCACCGACGCCGACCCCTCCGCTCTCTCTTCTTCTCTTTCAGCGACCTCGATGAGGCCATCATCTCCGATGCGTCCCTTTTCGATTAGGTGGTAGCCTAGTTTCAATCCACATCCTCTCTTAATGAGAGGACGTAGGAAACCAACATTTGAAGGAGGCAAAGGCGGGCCCCACAGGGACATGAACTGCACTACGAAATCATGTCTTCCTAATTCTGCCAATCTAAACAGGAGAGGAGGATTTGCATCCACTTTCAGATGAAAGTGCAAATTCTCCTCCGTGTTACCAAACAGGTCCTAAGAGAAAAGAATGACATGTGGAAAACAGAAACAAAATAATAAGGAGAAGAGATGCTTGACTAGATCCGTGTTATAAATGTGAGACTATTGAAGTGCATTTGTTATTAGTTTTCTTTTGAGTAAAAAAGGGTAGTGACTAAGACTGTGTATCTGTGTAGGTGCTAAGGGCCTTCAGTCCCACATCTAACTAGTTGGCACAGTTCAACAGATAATTCTTGTTGACGAGAAGCATTTATTTAAATTTGATCCAAACTATGATGTCAAAGTAAAGAGATGGGACAGATGATTATGGAAAATGACATCACTATCTAATAACCAATTTGGATTTATGCCAGAAACACTATTAAATCTTGGGAATATTTTGTGCCAAGCAAATTGATGGAAAAATTTAGAGGAGAGGGGATTTCGTATGGTTTTGTGTTGGAGAAATCATAGAGTAGCAACCAATTATCTGGTAGACTTAGAAAGTTGAGAAATTATAGGTTGCAACTCCATTGCTCTTGGCCAACATACTATTATATTTAAGAGTGTTGTTCCAATCGATTGCTTACAATCAACTCTCATAATATCTTAGTCAGTTGCAAACTAGGAGATAGACACGATCATTTCTCTTGAAAGTTTACAAAGAGGAAACTCTGGTGATCATGAGAAAATAAAGCTGTTCCAGTAAGATGAGAGGTTTAACGACAAAAGCACACAGAGATCCAGCAATAAGTCAATGCCTTCTTACATTTGTCATGGATAAATTAATAACTTACAATCAAGGAGAAATTAAATGACATTTGTAAGTTGAAAACAATTACCCTTTTGGATAGAATTAGATTGGATAGGACAAGTAGAGCTTTTGGAGAAAGCCCAACACTAGCAAGATAAGGGACTGAAACTTGAGAAACGAAATAGAGTATAAGAATGCAAATGTAATGGTAGTGATATTGAACTTGTGGCCCAGTAAAATATAAATGGTTAATCAATTGCAATATACTCATATAGTTATTAAAGGTGCAAGGCACACCGCGTCGCAAAGGATGTAAAAGACAAGATGCACGAGGCGAAGGACAAGGCACGATTCTCATGAAGGCGGAGGCATGTACTTATTCAAAAAAGTTAAAATAATATTTATAAATAATATATGACTATGTAATAGAAATTGAGAGTGGACGTGCTAAGAGTGTTCATCGGGTATGACTAAAAATCATGTGGGCTTTTATTCCTTTTGATCTACTAAGCAGGAAAAGTTTATGAGACTTTAGGGCTTTTTTTCCTTTTGATTAAAGAGACTTTCGGGCTTTTTTTCCAAGATAAATGAACTGTCAGGTCCAACGATTATGCTGCGTGGACACAAATACGACATAACAACAAGGATACGACACATTTTGGTGTGTCCTAGTGTATTTTGGAGTGTCCAATACGTGTGTGTATTTTGGAGTGTCCGTGGAGTGTCCAATACGTGTCTTTGGAGTGCCAATACGTGTCTTTCGAGTGTCTGACAGCTGTACAACACAGCATAACCATATTTTTTTATTGTCGGTGCTTCCTAGCTCAACGGTGGTCCCTATGCATGAGGCGCGCCTCAATGGCACGAGGCTGCCTCACAAACTCTCCTCACATGTTTTGAGGTGCGTGCACCTTGTGCCGCCTCTTGATAACTATGAATAGACTTGAGTTCATTATCTTAGGCTAACAATAAAGGAAAATGAACAGAAGAAAGAAGAGAGTGAAGACACTTCTAGAAGCATATTCTGTGTAGCTAAAGCGAAACTGCTTTTGAGGTGTTATTAGGGCTGTAGATGTGTGTGTGTGTGTGTGTGTGTGTGTGTGTGTGTGTGTAATGGGATGTTTCCGTTTCGTAAGAGCAGTTGCGAGGTGGTTGTTTTGATAAGGATAAACATCGACCGGATGAAAATAAATGCAAACTGAATTAGGAATACTAAATACAGTTAATGTTTTGGAGAGAAATATGTCCGACTTCAAGTTGGAATCTTTTTAGCATGGAAAAGGTTCTCAACGCATATGCTGACTATGTGATTAACATAAAACAATCTACATCGAATGTATTGATAACTATTCATGTATACTTGGTGGTACATAATATGTGCACTTATTAGAGCTGAAGGTCACGCCAATCTATATTCCTATTGCAGATATAATATTTGCTGGATTTCTTGAAAAAGTATATGTATTGGCATCCAGATTAAAGATGGATAGTTAATAATCATGTTGGTCAAGCTACAATGAGTCATATTCACACCGGATCATCTATATCAATAGACAACCTTATGACCTGTGAAAGATCCCTTGGTAATCTGTGGAAGAAAAATGACTTTAAGATAAGTGTTGCATGGTTCGGAATAGTGGGTGGAATGTCCAGTTAAACAAGCAGCAGTTGAAATCAGAAAAGGAAAAGGTAACAAATGGATATTCTCAAGGTGAGGGACTTGCCAAAAACAAGCCAACATGATGGTAAACAGCTAACATCTTTTCAGCGTTGCCGAATCGTATCTCCAGGAGAATTTACTATAACTGTATGGAGAAAGTAGCAAGGAATGGTTGAGGAGGCTTTGTTAAGTATAGTTAATCAGATCTTTATTAACATATTAACCAGGATGGCATAGAGTTCGTAAGAACAGATTTCAAGGAACTTGTAGAAATTGAAGATGATCCTAATAGGAGTGACTGGAGGTATTCACAAGGCCAGGGTACTGACCCTTTCTTACAAAACAAAAAAAAAGGTATATATAAGGATCTAAATTAACTTGGATAAATTCATAATGGATTCCAAAAAATTGTTGCAACACTAGATGACACCATTAATAATAATGGCTGAAGAAGGATATATAAGGCCAGGTGGCCTGATTTATGATCAAGTTCCAGCTTAGCAAATATTATTTGTTAGACAAGGATGCAATCAAATAAGAGGTACAATTTATTAATTATCTCCCCCTTTTTTATTCTCTCTTGTGGTACCAATTAGTTCCCATCTTCCCCAAGCAAGTATGAGATCCAGCTTTAAATTTATTGATCATTACCATCATCATATTCGTGAACTTTACCTTAGGGTTTTGAGAAATCTATTCTTCTTATCAAAGTCAGGTTATCTAGAACTTATTCCTTACACTCAAATCCTTCTCCCTCGTCATCTCCAACATAAATCTCCATGGAAGTTGTGATATATTTCATATAAAATGAATGATAAGTATTTCCTGTTTCCCATAGTGTCTGTCACTTTCAAGTTTCAACTAGCAACTGATGGAGCTCAACTGCGGTTATCCATCCACAGCTGAAATGCTTTTGAGAGTCAAAAGAGGGGGGAAAAAGGAACCAAATACATCTTAGTAAAGAAGATCTGACCTCTTTAGCTCGAATAAGAACATCACTTGCTGGCATCTGCCCAGATGAAGGAACACGTGGCTGCTGAATCATAGCTGTCAAGAATGGAGCACACTTTTGGTAGGCTAAGAACATAACAATTGAACATAAAAAGAGGTACAAGTCTTATCTCGTATCGAACTCCCAGATTGCAACATACCTTTTGAATGGGGCATCATAAATCGTCTGCCTTTCTTCCCTGCTGCTAGAAGTAGGCAGGCCTGACCTATTGCAGCACCGACAGCTACAGTTTCAATCTGTGTAAACAATGACAGTTTTCATCACGATGAAGAATATGTAAATATGAAGGCAACCTGTTTAGTATGGATTCTGAATATAAAAAGAACACCGAAAGATATATACTACTACAATAGGATGGACAGGTGGCTTAGAAGAAACTGACGGGAAGGAAAGGAGAAAGAAACTGGGAGCCCCTTTCTACATGACTCCATATCCATTTCCTTTCCCTCCCCTTTATTCTATTATAACCACGCAAAGCCTTAATTAACAACAAGAAGGGGGCTTTACAGACTGACTCCTACAAACATCTACTGATGCTTTATAGTGCTAAGAACAACTCTTTCTTGTCATACTTGGCGCCCACTTTGTTGCTATGCTTCAGTTTTGAACTATTTGGAATCTCGCCACAGCTTGAAGAAACCCAGAAAGATAACATGTCGTAGAACTGTAATAACCATATCACCTTTCGGTCTAGAACTTTTTTCTAGTGTAGAAACTTGGCTGGTGCTAGTTGGTTGAAAGAGGTTACGCTGCATAACCAAAAGGGGAGGTCGACCTACACAACATTCAACCTTCTAACCCCAACATAGAGGACTGGCCTTAGGTTGACATCTGTTAACTGTCATTTCTTTTATTAAGCTTGTGTGCTCCACAAGCAATCCCATTTTGATGGGAGAATGCTTGGATGATGATGATGCTGATGAACTAGAAGATGATGTTTTATAGCAAAATACCTCATTCTGCATGAAAGATGAGAAGGTAGTGGCTTATGTTTCGAGAATGAGGTAGTCTCTTCTATCCATCAGTTATACCTCATTAACCATGGTGTGGGCGCACGAACATCCAACCCAAACCAGGGAGAAGCACAAATGGCCCAAAATAGCCAACCCAGAATTCCAGGTAAGTCGGACAGGAATTCCAGTTTCCTGCTAGCCCAGACTCAGAAAAAACTGGAATTCTGATCCAATTGAACTGGAATTCCGGTTCTGTCTGACTGGACCCAAATTTGGTATTTTTTGGGTCATATAGTTTTTGCAATCTTTTTCATATTTTTTTGTATTTTTCTTCCTTTATTTAAATATATCCTTTATGGATCTCTTTCTTAGGCCTTAAATATGTAGACAAGGTTAAGCTTTGATGATGAATTTGATATTAAGTTACTCCATGGGAGTTCTATGTCTTTTAATTTTCGCGTTTGAAAATTGAGGTGTCAATCCTCGTATCTCGGGTGGTTGGTTCAGCAATTGACAGTTTTTGAGCTAAGTCGGGTGGTATCAGAGCCACAACGTGTCGCAAGACATGTTTGGAACCAACGATGACAATGACAACTAACATCTTCCTAACAAAAGCAAGAGGATTAAGGTCTCTTTATGGCGACCATTGCATGAAATCATTCTGCAGGAACTGATTCTACGCATCCGACGAGACGAGCGAGTTGTAGCCTTCTAGGAACCGTCGAGAAAATCGGTTCGATATCCAGAAATGACGTCGCACATCGGCAACGCCCGCGACCTCCTGGGAGATGGTCACGCACGGCCACGAGATAATCGTCTAGGGAGTGCTCACATGGATTCGTTTAGGGGGAGCAAGAAGGAGTACGATAATCTCGGGATGACTATTGTGGCTATGACAGGCCGACTGACTGACGGTTCTATTGGAACAGTGTCCGTAGATCTAGTCACTATAAAGAGAACAGGAGAAATGGTTCTCGTCAAGACGGAGGTCGGTTCGGCGACGTGCAACGCTTATCAACGTGACGGTTGTAGAAAGAAATCCAAAAAGGAAAAGGGCTCCCGACGTGACAACCAAGATCGTACTAACATACAGACAAGATGATTTTACACAAAGGATAACTTGTTCTGAACCCAATATACCATCAATTGTAGAAGATTTAGGATCGTGATCGACAGCGCCAACCAAGTAAACCTCATTCAGACGATGGTTGGTTGAAGATGCCAAGTTGGAGTTAGAGAAGCGACCATACTCATACTCCATGGAAGGGTTCAGAAAATATCAGGCTTCAGGGTAATTAAGTAGTGTACTACATAGAAGGTTTCAGAAAGTGTCAGGTTTCAGGGTAACTGAGTAGTGGCGTGTTCCTTTCTCCATCGACGCTTATAGATATGAGATTTAGTGCAATGTAATAGATTGGCTCAACGCCTGTCATATATTGCTTAGGAGGCCATGAAAGTTCGATGTTGGCGCGATGCACGACGGACATGACAACACGTACCAGTCAGTGAATGATGGACGAAGTACAAACTTACGCATTTGCAGAAATGTGCCCGAACCAAATCTTTACAAGAGGGGAAGGCTTTTCTATTACTTGTATTTTCCACGAAGAAAGTGAAAGCGGAATTCAAGGAGGTCCCATGGGATACATGATTTGGTAACATAGGGAAGCATATAGGCCGAAAAGTCAATAAAGGAAGGAGAAATTCTAGCGGAGGTACGACTCGTCCTCAACGAGTGTCGCAGTATTATTCCGAAGGAGTTTCTTGGAGGGCTGCCACTCGTGCGCGCATGCACGACTATCAGCACTTCATTAATTTTGTTTCCGAGACATGCGAAATTTGACACTCTACTGCATAAGTCCATGGAAGGACAAGATTCTTCTAGAAAAGATAGAGAACTTAGTGCAAAAGGGGTATTTGAAGAAAATTTTAGATGGGTTGGAGAAGTGCACGACAACGAAGGATGTTGTAGACTAGATCTATGGATTTCATGAGAAGTTTCAAGAGCGCTCGGGAAAGCCTAATACGAAATGTTGCAAGTTGCTATAAAATTCTCACATAAACACAGTAAGAACAAGGTTTTCAACGTTGGTTTATAGTGTGCTTTTAGAAGGAGATGGTATTGATTGGGCAATGTGGCAAGATCCAACCAAAGAAGTCCGGGTCATTCAGAATGTTGAAGAAAGGGATTTTTGTGGTGATTGACAATGAGGCACTTCTTTTAAACTATAACAAAAAGAATTCGAGTCGAGTTCTCTACAGGTGGAGGGGTCTGACACGGACGCGTACAAGCAACACAAGTAGTCGGCCCAAAACAACGGAGAAGTCCAAATGACCTAAAATAACCAATCCAAAATTTCAGGTCAATCAGACCGGAATTGTGGTTTCCTGCTAGCCTAGGCTGGGAAAACCAGAAGTCCAATCCAATTGAACCAGAATTCTGGTTACGTCAGGCTGGACCCAAATTTGATGGTTTTTGGATATATTTTTAGAAAATCTTTTTCATATCTTGCTGTATTTTTCTTTATTTATCTAGATATCTTTAGGGATCTCTTTCTTAGACCTTAAGTAGCGCCCTTATTATAAGTAGGAGTATGTAGAAGAGGTTATGTTAAGTTTTGATGAATGTATCTGATTTTGAGTTGCTCCATGGGAGTTTTATCTCTTACTATTCTCGTGTTTGAGAATTGAGGTGTTGATGCTCGTATCTTCGGTTGTTGGTTCAACGATCGGCGTTTCCGTGCTATGTCAAACCATCCATTGTTGTACATCAGGTAGTAAGTTATATCACTTTAGTCATTTCTTATGGGTATTGTAATGTAGAAAAGAAAAACCAATGCCCTCTTCTAAGCCCATCTACTATCGCACGTATGGAAATGAGCCATCCTGTGAGCAGATCTAAGCACGTGAGAGTACGAAAGGCTAGGACTTAATTCAAATCATTACAATATGAAGTTAGCTCGCAGAAAAAACATAAGAATGCATCAATAAGGAAAGACAAGAACTTAACTCAAACCATTATATGAAGTAAACTTGAGGGGGAGGGGGGGGACATAAGACTACATCAATAATGTACAGGAAAAGACTCAGACAGAACTTAGCATGTCACAATGACCAGATTCAATTTGATGCATCCTAATTGGATCAAAATGAACTAACTGGATCTGATACATAAAAATGATTTAACGTGAAAAGGGCTACAATTGAACCAAACGAAGCTCAAACTTGGCTTCAAAGCTATGTTCAAGCTCGAGCTCGATTAGGCTAGTGAGTAGCTTGGCTCGACAAAAGCTGGCATGCTGCTTGAGCTAGAGCTCGACTAGATCTGATTACGAGGCTCGACAACAAATCCAGGAGAGATGGGATGGAGAAAATGGGTTTTGGTGCTTGTTCCAAACATAGAAGATGATCACGATTAATTGAAGATGGAGAGGAAAGGTTTTAGGGTTTGTTCCAAATATGACGAAGAGAAAGATATGATGGTTTAGGGGTGTCAGATAGTTTGAAGGAGGAGAAAGAAATTAGTTTCAGATTTTTTTTCTCTTTTTTTTTTTTTTTACTTTTCTGTTGTAAGAGAATTTGTTATTGTTGTAATAGAATATGTTAAGTAGTTTTTCTATTACTAGAATCAAGGGATTCAATGACAATATATCGTCATGTCTCCCTATGTATTCTAGTTTTCTCTTTGATTCAATAAGATGGAAGAAAATTGAACTACTAATTCTCAACTAACACTTCCTCTAAAGTCTAAACACAGTCAAAGTACTCTTGTCAATCGCAGTCAATCGTGACTGGCCTCTACAACAGCTGGATATGAAGAATGTATTCCTTAATAGAGACTTGGAAGAAGAAGTTTACATGGATTCACCACCATGTTTGATAAAAGGTTCGGGTCGAATGTTTGCAGGCTGAAGAAATTCTTATATAAATTAAAACAGTCACCAAGGACCTGCTTCGAAAAGTTCACAAATTTAGTGATGAACCATGGCAAAGTACAGGGCAGACCAATTACACTATTCATAAAAACATCATCCAGTGAGACGATAGTTATTCTCATAGTTTATATGGACGACATTATTCTGACGAAAGATGATGCAGTTGATATGAAACGACTGAAAATATGTCTTACCTCAGAGTTTGAAATCAAAGACCTAGATTCACTAAGGTACTGTCTTGGAATGGAAGTAGCTCGATCAATCATTGTCACAAAGAAAGTATGTTATTAATTTTCTCAAAGAAACTGGAATGAGTGGACGTCATCCTGCAGAAACTCTAATTCATCCAAATCATGAACTTAGGAATCCAAAGGTAATCCAGTGGACACTTCACGATACCGAAAGCTCGTTGGGAAGCTAATTTACTTGTTACACACACGACCTAATATTGCGTTTGCAGTAGGCCTTGTAAGTCAGTTCATGCATTCTCCTCATAAAGAACACCTTGAAATTGTATACCAAATTTTTATATATTTGAAAAGCACTCCAAGAAAGGGTCTATTCTTCAAAAAAATAAACAACGAAGTATTGAGGCGTCTGCAGATACACCAATTAACCCAAATCAGAAACTTAGGAATTCCAAAGTAATCCAGTAGACACTTTACGATACCAAAAGCTCGTTGGAAAGCTAATCCACTTGTCACACACATGACCTAATATGGCATTTGTAGCAGGCCTTGTAAGCCGGTTCATGCATTTTTCTCATGAAGAACACCTTGAATTTGTATTTTGATATATTTGAAACAGTGTTATAGATTTTGTTAGGAGGAATCGGTGTGACGGAGGGCCTCCTAGTGCCTAGGCAGCACAGGATTTCTATTTTGAATTTTAAATTTCGAATTTTCTGAATTTTTTTGAATTTTTTTTTGAATTTTGAATTATTTTTTTTAGTTTCAAATTTTAATTTTTTTTATTTCCCACCTAAGCAACATAACCGAATTTTTTTTTTAAAAATTTTGAGTTTTGAAATTTTTTTTTTTTGATTTTTTGAAATATTTTTGAAATTTGAATTTTTTTTTTAAATTTTTTTTGACTTTTTTTGAAATTTGAATTTTTTGAATTTTTTTTTAAATTCTGATTTTATTTTTGAAATTTCAAATTTGATTTTTTTTTTCCATCTAGCCGAAGCCTAGGAGCGCCAACAAGGTGGTTTCCGGTGCGGCGGCAGGCGGCTGACTAGGTCAAAATTTATAACACTGATTTGAAAAGCACTTCAGGAAAGGGTGTATTCTTTAAAAGAATGACCGATGAAGTATTGAGGCGTATGCAAATGCAGACTGATCAGGCTCAAATACATATAGAAAAACAATATCAGGATATTGTAATTTTGTGTGGAAAACCATAGTGACCTGGAGAAGCAAAAAACAAAGTATAGTTGTCCGAAGTAGTGCAGAAGCAGAATATAGATCGATGGCTCATGAAGTGTGAATTTCTGTGGCCGAGATATCTTTTAAAAGAGCTAAACAATATGTGACCATGTCTATGAAGTTGTACAGTGACAACAAGGTCACGATTAACATTGCACATAATCCAGTCAAGCATGACAGAACAAAGCATGTTGAAGTTGACCGACTCTTTATAAAGAAGAAGCTTGAAGCATAAGCTATTTGTAAGCCATTCGTACCAACAGCGCAGCAAATAGCTGATATTTTCATAAAGGGATTGTTCAAATCTAACTATGAGTTTCTCGTCAGCAAGTTGGACATGATAGATATATAAGAACCAGGTTGAGGGAGTGTCGAATAGTTAGGAGGAGAAACAGAAAATTAGTTTCAAATTTTTTTTTTTACTTTTCTGTTGTAAGAGAATTTGTTACGGTTGTAACAAAATATATTAGGGTTTTTTCTGTTACTAGAATTAAGTAAGTTACTAGAATCAAGAAATTCAATGACATATGCGTTGTCATGGCTCCCTATATATTCTAGTTTTTCTATTTGATTCAATAAGATAGAAGAAAAATGAATTACTTTTTCTAAACGAACACTTCCCCTTCTAAAATTTCAAGGGATCTTGTTAAAGTTAGGGTTGTCAATAGGTCGGGCATGGTTCTAATTCATGAAAAAGTCGAACTTAAATTGGGTTATGTTTTTAACATAGAGTGAGGTTTTTCATTAAAAAAAACGAGTCAAGTTACCAGATTATATAAAAGAAAGAAGAGTTTTCATATTTAACAAATACCCAAACCTGACCCAAAATATTTCTAGTTTCATATTTTGTACCCAACCCGACCTTTTTTCTTCCTTTTAAATTTTTTACATCTGCACCCAAATTTTTATTTACAAATCGGCCGGGTAATTAGTTACAATTGATAGGCCTAACGTAAGTAGAAGGTGAAGAGGGAAGGAAAAATGATTGATGGTCTAGAGTAGAAGTTAGGCTTAGGTACAGTGATGTGGACAAGTGGGAGAGAACATTAGATGAGATGGTGCACATAGTATATGGAAATCAAGCTCATTTTCTAGTTTCATTAAGTATATGGAGGACTAGTCAGATTAGATCCACTTTGAGATCGGCTCCAGTTGTACTTGATTTAGACCGTCACGTCAGATTTTATTATATGGTTGAATTATTCCCGACCACTGGTTTTACTTTTAGGGTTATTTGTTAGGCATTGATTTTATTTGCTAATGAAGATTAGGACTAGTAGTCTTAGACGCCAAGTTTGTATGCTTATATAAACTCTTGTAATCTTTTATTTTAATATTGAAGAAAATAACAGATTGGTATTTTTGTGTTTGAGTATAAATATTCTTCTCAGATTCATCTTTTCACATTACATCAAACCCTACATGAAACCTATAAACCCTAATTAATCCCATTGTCCAATCTTTCAATCTCATAAGAAAGCATGTGGGCCTGGATTTTCTGATTGCAGGAGTGTGATCTCCTCACCAGCTTTCTGACACGCAGGCAAGGGGTCCCCTACATTATGATCGCAGGAACATGCCTATTGTACATATTTTTCCCACATCGGTTAGGAGATTGCACTCCTCCAATTGTATTTGTATATATACCCATGGCCTAGAGCCTAATAAGTTCATTTAGGCCTACCCCAAGTTCTAGAATCTCCTTTGATTAATATTCTACCGCTGCTAACTAGTGCATTTATTGGTCTATGTTGCACATGTCCAAACCACTCGAGACAATATTCTCTCATCTTATCCTCAATTAGGCCTCATTTGGTTCGCAGAAAGGAGAGGAAAGGAAATCAATTCCTTGCTATTTCCTTTCCTTTAGGAAATTGGTATTCCTATCAAATTTTTTTCCGGTGTTTGAAAAGGCCAAAAAAATTGGAAGGGAAAGTAAATCCTTGGGTGGGTGGGTGGGTGGGTGGGGGGAACCATTTTCCTCCCTATTTTCCTTCCCTTTGGGAATCATTTTCCTTTCCTCCCCCTTTCCTCCATGCATCCAAACATAGGAAAGGAATGACTTTTCTTTCCCAAAACCATGATTCCGTGAACCAAACATGGCCTTAGTACCACCTCCAACTAATTTTAAAGACAAATCAGTCACAAAAAATTTCTGTATGTCAACAGCTAGCGATAGTATGCATGAAAGTAAAGAAATAAACACACTAAACAACTTTAAGTACAAAGCTCTTTCTAGTTACTGGAATATTTACGAATTTGCAGTGTCACGAAGGAACATGGAGAAAAGAAAACATTTGGTAGATAAAGTTTTGAGGAAGAGCAAGCACCTCATTTTTTAGCTGCATCATAGCATCATATATGGCAAATCCTTCGGATTCCATCCCAACCTGAAACACACAAGCTTAACCAGTTGTAATTGCATGAAACATGAAGATCTCTGTATACACCATGTACTCGAACAAAACTAATTCTCAAATATAATAGCTTTCCATTAACTTTGACTATTCTTTACAAAAAACGTTGGACAGGTAAGCATTTTTTATCATTCTAAAATGAGGCATACAAAAGGAAAATAGCTTGGAGAGTCTACCTATTTTCCAACTAGTCACATAGGTTTTATGACATGACCTCTCTTGCTCATAGCTACCTTGGCTAGAAATTTAGAAACAACATAGAGGGTCGACTTGATGTCGACAATGGGTCATAAACTTTGTCAAATCTTGTATGGAACTTTCTCATTCTCCGTAGCCGCTCATAAATTTCTGATCGAAAAAAGCTTGGATGACGATAATGATGATGAGGAATTATTTTCAGGATTTCTCTTCATAACCATATCATGAGAATGTCGAGCCAATATCAAACTTGTGTGCATGAAGCTTCGAGCCAATATCAAACTTGTGTGCATGAAGCTTAATGAGAAGCCACGGAAGAGGCTACAATCAACAAAGATAACCAAGATACAGTTTTTCGGTGTAAGCATGTGTCTGTGTGCTATTGGCAAGAACTTATTGAATACATCGTTTGGGCTCATTAACAAATTAAAAGTTGCTTGTGATACTCAGCCTAGAGCCTTGAGCATTGTACAAGGACATGTTGAAACTGAAAGAGTAACCCATTCCTTCTAGGTGGAAT
Organism: Iris macrosiphon; assembly: GCA_036927795.1. Classification (NCBI taxonomy): domain Eukaryota; kingdom Viridiplantae; phylum Streptophyta; class Magnoliopsida; order Asparagales; family Iridaceae; genus Iris; species Iris macrosiphon. The sequence continues at coordinate 148,921,177 of JAYESA010000011.1, forward strand.
TACAAAAAATTGGAAAAGGGATGTGTAATGAAACTTGGTAGCGCATTTATTTTGGATACAAAATGTGGAAGATCTACATGGTTCCACTCTATAAGAACTCTGAATCATTCTCTTTAAGTTCATTCCCTTTATAATAATTGATCCCCTTGCCCTGAAAGGGCCTAGCCCAATAAGGAAATCTAATTTCAGTGGACCTTTCGATACAATCAAATATATTGCCACAAGATGCAAGGATATACAATAGTCACATCAGAACTATGTTGCACGTACATAGGCATGGTAAGGAGATGGCTAGACCGGCATGACACCTTTTTTGGTGTCCTTGTGTATTTTGGCATGCCCGGGTACGATACGTGTCCGATACGACACAACCCATATTTTCCTAGCATTAGAATGTTAAGCCATTCTAAAACAGCAAAGACAGACTAGGAAGCAAAGCCATTAATACTGGTGATACAGCTTGAACTTCTGGGATTAGTTAAATATGAGTACTCATCATATGCTAGATGCATGCTATCATTTGACATTCAGGATGTCGGCTCCAGCTAAGCCAAACCAAAAGACAGAAAAATGTGTATTATTTTTCTTTTTTCAAGTTCAACGGATATCTAGACAAGCTATGGTGATCTAGATCAAAGTTGACATTGACAATGAGAAAATACCAAGATTTTAAGTATTAACCGACACCAAACCCGAACTGCCGAAAATGATATTCATAGGAAGGGCCCGAAACCGAGTTTTTGAACCTTGGAAAATACTCGAGCAACAAACTTAAAGATCTTGTAATATAGAGTGATCATTCGTGACAAAAAAGCCTAACTATAGCAGTTACCTTTGAGCATAAATTATTTCAGTAGAGGACAACTGTTGTGATATCAACAGAAATAACTTGTTTACTATGAGCCATTTATATTTTATAGCCATGGGGACCACATACCATTTGGGAGGAGCCAAGAAGCATTATTATAACATGTTTCATCATCCTATTGACTGCTCTACATGACACATGGAGAGTCATTTATAGCATAGTTTGCAGTATCGGCCGATACCGATATGGTTTGACATGTCCCGATCCGATACCGACCGATACCTGATACTGACCGATACCAACATTGGAGGTCTCTTTTCAGTCAATTCGATTTAGAAAATTGAACGAAAAAGACCAATTAGCAAGGTGTAAAGGCATAGTAAGGTTGTAAAAAACATGTAAAAGAGAAACTTATCTATCGTATGTAAATCAATCGGCAAGGGTTACTACTATTTCATTCAATTTCAAAACTATTAAGAAACCACACTGGAAATACTTAAAATTATGCCTAAACGTATAAAATATATTTTCTAAAATATTAATAATTTACTAATAGTTATTTGCTTTCCGATACCAAAAAATCCGATACTCCGATCAGTAACTGTCGATATTGCCAATAACGTCGATACCGATACTCATAGGAATGGTCCGATACCGATTCCGATACTTTGAACGTTGATTTATAGTAGGGGTAAAGTGTAAAAAATCTCTTGCAAGATTTACACATTTAACAAAAAAAAGACTAGATTATTTGATCAACCCTCGCATTTTTTGTACTTTGATCAAATCACCGCCCTCCATCCACTAGAAATTACAATTTGAACGTTGGAGTCAAATTTTGATTGAAAAATGCTTGAAATATCCAAAATAATCATGCATATGACTATTAAAGATTGCAACAATCTTACCATCCTTCTGTATATAGGTTTAAAATACTCCATATTTTATCATTCTTTCCATTTTCTCTTCCATGTTTCACTTTGTTCCCACACTGTTTCACATTTGTATATTATTAATTTGTTTTCTTTACTACGTAAATAACCTAAATAAGCCTTATTGATGATAAATTGGCAGTCCATTGATGTCGCTTTTCAATTTGGGTACAAATTGCACCAAATTAAAAATTAGAGAGTTTTTAAAACTACGAATCTTTTTTTTTAAAGTGTAAATCTTGCGAGGTGTTTTTTTTTTTTTTGCACTTTATCCTTTATAGTAGTTTATGATTTCTAACACGCCATCCCATGTAAGAGTTATCAACTTATCACTAATCATCCAAGGGTATGGTGTATATGCCCACTAGAAAGTGCAAGTTGATAATTTATGAATTGGACAGACAAGAAAGAGATAAACAGCATCCCAGGAGCAATAATGTACGCTGTCATATAGTCCAGCAATAAAAATGAGCTACAGTTTAAGATGGTGAATGGAAATTATAAATAGGATCACATGATTAGCAAAAAAATCTACCAACATCCTAAATAGAAAATTGTTGCCATCTACGAAGCTGGAAACAGTGCTGGAAATTGACTGAAAGAGAACAATAACACCGTATCCCATTGGACGAAGTAACAAGGGAAAACTTAGATAAAAATGCCAACAATGCATTAAACAACAGCTGAAACTCAGTTGTATAATTTGGATAAGTGTGCCCTTCCCATTCATACTACACAAATGTAACATATTGAAACATAATGATACAACAACAAAAAAGTCTTTATCCCCAAAATTTGGGGCCAGCTGATTTCATAAAGATCTGATAATGTTTTACGCTGGCTGTCGTCGGTCTACCAAACGCAACCCTCCTTTATCTGGGTCTGGGACCAGCAAAAAAAAAAGGAGACATAGCACAGCACAGGTGGAGTTACTGAATACATAATGATACTATGAATAAATGAACAACAAGAAAAAGAAGACAAAAGCCTTCTATCTCAAATTCTATGGCAAACTACTATGAACTGGTTAATTCTATGATATAATTAGAGATGAAAGCCAGAACAGCAGTTAACCATACTTAGTAAATACATTAAGACAATATGAAATTACATGGAAAGACAAGAAAGAGATAAACGCATCCCAGGAGCACTAATGTACGCCCAACGAGTCATACATAGTCCAGCAATAAAAATGAACAACAGTTTAAGATGGTGAATGGAAATTATAAATAGAACCACATGATTAGCAAAACAAATCTACCAACATCCTAAATAGAACATTGTTACCATCTACCAAGCTGGAAACAGTGCTGGAAATTGACTGAAAGAGAACAATAACACCCTATCCCATTGGACGAATTAACAAGGGAAAACTTGGATAAAAAAGCCAACAATGCATTAAACAACAACTGAAACTCAGTTGTATAATTTGGATAAGTGTGCCCTTCCCATTCATACTACACAAATGTAACATTTTGAATACATAATGATACAACAACAAAAAAGTCTTTATCCCAAAATTTTGGGGTCAGCTGATTTCATAAAGATCTAATAATGTTTTACACTGGCTGTCGTCTACCTAACGCACCGCTCCTTTATCTGGGTTTGGGACCGGCAGAAAAAAAAAAGGAGAGCACAGAACAGCACAGCACAGGTGGAGTTACTGAATACATAATGATACTATGAATAAATGAACAAGAAGAAAAAGAAGATGAAAGCCTTCTATCTCAAATTCTATGGCCAACTACTATGAACTGGTTAATTCTATGATATAATTAGAGATGAAAGCCAGAACAGCAGTGATCCATACTTAGTAAATACATTAAAACACTATGAAATTACAATATAAAATGAGAGGCGAAGGCCATGAAACATAACAGTCAAGGGGCAGAATTGCTTGAATTTTTTTAAAAATATGCAGCATCCGTCATTGTTATATTTTAAATCCTTTTCAAAATGGAAACTGAAACCTAATGTAAGCATGGTGAAAGAAAAAAGCAGCAGAATCCCACATACAGTTTCACCATCATCCCGAGTTGTTCCAGTTGAATTGATATACATATAAATCGGTTGATTTGGATCCATCCATTGCAGGTAAAGCAGCTCTGCAATCACAAGCTCTGTAACAGCCGGTACCAACTGATCAAGGAATATAGGTTAGTGTGGTTGAATTTTTTTTACAATGATTACTTTAGGAGCCACATATAAACTTCAGCAGATACAATGAAATGCAAAATGTACATGGAAATAAGAAAAAACAGTATTAGCTATAGTGAAGTCTGGAGATGGAGATGGAGAGGAGAAGGAGAAGTAGGAGAAGAGAGAATATGAGAAAGGAGATTGCAAGGGCCTAAAACCCTAAGTTGCATCTCATGTCTATTTATATAAATATGCAATACACCCACAATTACTATTATACCCTCATATGATAAATAATAAAATAAAATAACTCTAACACCCTCCCTCAAGCAGGAGCATAGAGATCAGACATGCCCAGCTTGCTACATAAATCAGAAAATGGACCACGAGCAAGTGGTTTGGTGAGGATATCACCTAATTGATCCTCTGACCGAACATAAGGAGTGACAATCTGTTTCTTCAACAACAAATCACGAACAAAATGACAATCCACCTCGATATGCTTCGTGCGCTCATGAAACACCGGATTACTTGCGATAAACATTGCCGACTGATTATCACAATACATCTCCATCGGAATAGGAATCATGATTCTCATTTCATGAAGAAGAGACTGCACCCACATCATCTCAGAAGCTGTATGAGCCATCGCACGGTACTCGGCCTCTGCACTAGAACGAGCCACAACATTCTGCTTCTTACTACGCCACGTGACAAGATTGCCACCCACAAACGTACAATAGCCAGAAGTAGACCTCCTATCACTGCGACTGCCTGCCCAATCAGCATCACTGAATCCAGTCACCGTAAGCAACTGGGAAGGTTTGTACAACAAACCCTTTCCAGGTGCACCCTTCAAGTATCGAAGAATGCGAGAGATAGCCTCCCAATGTGGTTGCCGAGGGGCATGCATAAACTGACTAACTACTCCAACTGCATATGTGATGTCTGGTCGAGTAACAGTAAGATATATAAGTTTGCCAACCAAACGTCTATAATATCCAACATCCTCAAATAACTCTCCCCTGTCAGCATCAAGCTTGTCATGATAATCCATAGGAGTCTCAACTGGCCGACACTCTAACATCCCAGTCTCGGAGAGCAAGTCTAGAACATACTTGCGTTGTGACAGAAACACACCTTTCTTAGATCGAGCAACCTCGATTCCAAGAAAATATCGAAGAAGACCCAAATCCTTAGTATGAAACTGACGACTAAGGTAGGCCTTCAAGTCCACAATTCCAGCATGATCACTCCCAGATATAATGATATCATCAACATAAACAATCAACACGATAATACCTGCTGAGGAAGAATGGCAAAATACTGAATGATCTGATGTGGTACGCCGAAAGCCATACTGAATGAGAACTGAACTGAACTTGTCAAACCAAGCACGAGGTGACTGTTTCAGTCCATATAATGCTTTCTTCAATCGACATACGAGTCTTTTATTTCCTGCTACAACATATCCCGGTGGTTGATCCATATAAACCTCCTCCTGTAAGTCACCATGCAAGAAAGCATTCTTTATGTCCAGCTGATATATAGGCCATTGGTGATTAACCGCCACAGAAATAAGAATCCGAACTGAATTCAGCCGAGCCACGGGAGAGAAAGTCTCCATATAATCCACGCCATATGTCTGAGTATACCCTTTGGTAACCAATCGTGCCTTGAGGCGCTCAACAGAACCATCAGGGTGATATTTAACAGTATACACCCATCTACAACCCACTGTTTGTTTTCCAACAGGAAGTGATGTAAGCTCCCAAGTCTGATTTTGATGTAAAGCATACATCTCCTCATCCATTGCACTTTTCCAACCAGAAGATGACATAGCCTGCTTGTAAGTTTTGGGAATAAAAGTAGAAGACAATGAAACAACAAATGCATGAAAAGATGATGAAGCACGGTGTAATGAAACATAGTTAGAAATGGGATGCTTATGCTTTGTGGTACAAAGGCGTTGTCTTTTTCTGAGAGCAATAAGAAGATCATCTGGATCTGTGGTGGTGGGAGCAGAAACCTCTAGCACGGAAGATGATTGGTTAAAGGCTGAATTTTGCAAAATCACTGGCCTGTCCTTGGATCTCTGATAAACCTGTAAATGGGGAATGGAGACAAAAATTGATTCAGGAATGACCGGAAGTGGTATGGAAGATATCAAATATGTTGTAAAAGGAATACAACGGTCTCCTGAAGGAAAGAAAGGGGTAGACTCAAAGAATGTAACATCCGCACTGACATAATATTTGCGTGACTGTGGACTGTAACAACAATAACCTTTTTGAGTACGGGGATAACCAAGAAAGACACACTTCAGAGATCTAGGAGCCAACTTATCTCGATTAGGTTCCAAGTTATGAATAAAAGCGACACAGCCAAACACTCGAGGAGATAAGGAAAAGGGTGCGACATCTGTATGTAATATGGTAAATGGAACTTTGTTATTTAATACAGATGATGGCATACGATTAATAAGATAACATGCAGTAAGAACGGCATCTGCCCAATACTGTTTAGGGACATGCATATTGAACATGAGAGTTCGAGCCACATCTAAAATGTGTCGATGTTTGCGTTCGGCTATACCATTTTGTTGAGATGTGTGGATACAACTGGTTTGATGAATCATACCACGATCAACACAAAAACTGTTCACAGAAGATTGAGTATACTCCAAAGCATTATCAGAACGCAGAATTTTGATACGTTTATTAAACTGAACATAGACTTCATTATAAAAGACAGATAACACATTTGGAAACTCAGATCTTTCTTTCATTAAATAACACCAAGTCATTCTGGAATAATCATCAATAAAAATAACAAAATACTGAAATCCTTTCGGACTTTTGACTCTAGACGGACCCCAAATATCAGAATGAACAAGATCAAAAGACTCTAATTGACGACTCTCACTACGACGAGGAAATAAACTACGGTAATGCTTGCCTAACTGACAAGCCTCACATTCAAGACTAGAAACATGACTCAAACTAGGAACAACTTGACGCAACTTAGCCAAAGACGGATGTTCCAAACAATAATGCCACTGCAACGGAGAAGTAGAAACAGAAGTGAAGGCTTTTCCAGGTAGATCCAAGTAGTACAGTCCATCTTTTTCATGTCCCGAACCAATCATCTTCTTCGTCCTGAGGTCCTGAAAAACACACGAATTGGGAGAAAATGTCACAGAACATTGAAGAGATTTGGTTAACTGGCTCACAGATAACAAATTAAATAGAAAATTAGGCACATATAATGAATCAAATAATGATAATGATTGAGTAGGGTGAATAACACATTTCCCAAGCACAGGACGAGTAGATCCATCAGCCAAGATAATATTATGTTTCATGGAACTACGATTATGAAAGATAGATGTTATACCAGACATGTGAGAGCTTGCTCCTGAGTCGATGACCCAAGAGGTGGATGGTGACTGGGTTGCCACAAAAGCAGGATTACCTATATGTGCCATGGTTGCAATAGGTTGGGAGGTGGTACTAGCAAGCGCGTCCAACTTCTGGAGGATCTGTTGAAATGGAGATGAGGTATCGGACGTTGAAGTTTGATTGAAAACCGAAGTATCATCTCTGAGAGCAGAAGTGGTGACCTGGGACTGCATATTTTCAGCATGCACTTGATGTGCATATTCTGGTTTGCCCCACTTGTCTCAACAGTAGTCTTCTACATGACCGAGCATTCCACAATAGTTACACTTCCGTGGTTGACCACGGCCACCACCACCACCGCAGCCACCACCACGACCATTGTCTCTACCACCACGGCCTCCTCCTCAACCAAAACTACGACCACCATCTCTACCGCCACGTCCACTACCACGTCCACCACCACGACCAACAACACTAGAAACTAGGACAGAAGAGTCAGTACTCGGCACCACAGAACTCTGTCCCAGAAAGGAACGATTGAGACGGGAGAAAATATCTGCCACCGTAGGTAACTGCTCTCCAGCAAGGATTTGAGCTTTATAAGGTTCGAGCGCAGGATCCAAGCCGGCTAGGATAAGTGAAACATGAAACTCTTCCTTCTGTCTGCGAGCTTCCTTCAAATCAGTAGTAACAGGATGATATTGAAGCAGTTCCTCCCACAAAGCCTTCTTTGAAGCCAGATATTCATTCACAGGCCTCCCATTTTGCTTTGTATTGAACAATAACTCGTACAACTCATAGATACGGGCAACGTTTCGCTTCTGCGAATATGATTCTTCCAGAGATGCCCAAATCTGTTTGCTTGATTCACACCACTGAACATTAGCAGCGATATGTGGTTCCATACTATGCCACAACCACGACATAACGTATGCATCTACACTCATCCAATCTTCATACTCAGCGGACGTTTCAGGCAGGGGTTCTTCCGTCAAAAACTTCAACTTCTTCTTCGCCCTTAATACCACTTTGATAGACTTGGACCAGGCAAGGTAGTTCGCACCATTGAGTTTCACCGCTGTAATCGACTTTCCCAATTCATCATTATGAATAACAGTAAAAGGAGAACCACCTCCGTTACCACCACCACTATTAATCTCGCTAGAAGATTCGGTCCCCACCATACTTGCAGATGCAACAGAAAGACGAGATCTTTGAAACCCTAGATCTCACAACGAACCTCAACCGACGACGAATAACCAACGAAGATCTGTAGAAACCCTAGATCTCATAAACGAACCACGAACGACCACGAACAACGAACGACGACCGGCGAATCATGAAAAGTAGACAAAAAACAGCCGAAAAATATGCTCTGATACCAAGTGAAGTCTGGAGATGGAGATGGAGAGGAGAAGGAGAAGTAGGAGAAGAGAGAATATGAGAAAGGAGATTGCAAGGGCCTAAAACCCTAGGTTGCATCTCATGTCTATTTATATAAATATGCAATACACCCACAAATACTACTATACCCTCATATGATAAATAATAAAATAAAATAACTCTAACAGCTATAAAGTCTTATCATTTAATGGATGATTAGCATGTGGTGTTTCCCCTTCCAACGTTTATATGATATAAGTTTGTGTTATATGCAACACAAAAAACTAGACAACATGCTAATTACTTATCAGAGCTGGCACTGCGCTTGTCACTACCAATCTATTGAAACTTTTTAAGCATTACTGAGAATAAAAGTGATGTAATGACCAGTATATAATTAACAGACCCATATCTTGCAGCGTGTTTTTCTAGATTTGCTTCACTACCTAATTCCACTTGATTCCGAATTGCATCTTCAAGCTTTTAATGATCGTCTTTTGGTGTTGTTGAGTAAAAAGTAAAATTCCAAGTGATTTATAGCAGGCATTGCCTGTAGAGACCAAACATTTAATATAGAAAATATCTTATAACATATCTATAGTCCATTACAGTATGTTAACATAAGTATGGGTTAGAAATAAAGGACAGGACATTCATTTATCCTCCCCTCCATTTATTGGATAATGTATCTAAAATACTACAAGTACAGGGCACAATGTGGTCAGCCCTTAACTGACATCAAATGCCAAAACAATGGCATATTGTTGTGTCTAACTGCTAGAGAACATGTCTGCATGGACGAAAAAAGTGTCTTCCGCAATTTCTTTATGAAAGAACGTCCAACATGACAAATAAAGTATAATGATTTGTTATGTAAAACTAGGTCACTAAAGTGGTCTTTTGTATAAACTTCAGTAAGTTTCAATATCACCAAAAGTGACATTGAATTCACATTTATTCCTTTTTCTACATTTGATCACACAGGAAGAGAACTCATGTATACAACAATTTAGTTTTGGCACTTTCTTAGTGTCATACAAAAAGGGTCACTCCAGCCAATACCAATTACACTAACAGGAGGAATGCAGCCCTCTAGTGCAATAGGGTCAAGGGTACCTACATCTTGATCCTAAAACTTGCTTTAGTTGGAGCCTCGTTACACCAGGACTTTCAGCTTGACTGACGATGACACCAGGAGCACAAGATAGTGGTTGAGTTGCTTGACCGAACCAGCTAGCAAGACACTTGGAGGAAGTAATCCCATGATTTATAGGATTTGAATAAATCAGTGTTGTAGTAGTTTGAAATTAAATGTAAACAAGTTGTTAGTTTGTTATGGGAGTCGGTTTTGTTCCTAGAAAATAGAATCTGAGAATTGATTCTACTCTATTTAAGTCTAAGTCCTGTATCTTTGAAACCACGAGGAATTAATGCAGTAAATTATTGTTCTTTCCTCTAGTATTCGTTGACATGGAGTCAAAGCTATACACCCTATCTGGTTAAGAGAGAATATGGCCAGTGATGTCAATTCTGGAGCAAGCAAAGGCGACGTGAGTGAAGATTTTACGGACACTTCCTAGTCAGCTTCTACAATTGCTCCTACTGCATTTTTTTTTATCATTCTACATCCCTTAAAATTACATCTTACAAGTTAAATGGAAAGAACTTCCTCAAATGGTCCCGAGCTGTCCAAATGGTGATTAGAGGCAAAGGGAAGATTGGATTCTTAACGGGTTCAGCAAAACAACCAAAGAAAGAAGATCCAAGTTTTCAATTATGGGATGCTCAAAACTCGATGGTGATGGCATGGCTTGTCAATTCCATGGAAGATCATATAGGAGAATCAAAATTGTACTATACCGCTACCAAAGAGCTACGGGATATGTTGTTACTCTTGCATATTCTGACATGGAAGATTCGGCTAAAGAATTTGAACTCAAGAACTTGGCAAGAAACTTAAAACAAGGTGAGTTGGATGTTACTCAATATTTCAATAAGATAACCAGGTTATGGTAGGAACTTGATCTATTCAACCAAGTTGAATGGAAATGTCCAGAAGACGGAAATCAGTATCGAAAGATGCGTGACAAGGAACGGATTTATGATTTTTTGGTTGCTTGAACAAGGAGCTTGACGATGTACATGGTTGACTTCTCGGAACCAAACCGCTACCAGCCATCTTTGAAATTTTTGCTGAAGTTCGACGTGAAGAAAGCCGAAGACATTATGTTGGGCAAAACCACAGTTTTTCTCCTACGGAAAGCTATATACTTGCAGTTTATGGAACGGGAAAAAAAGGGAAGAATCGATCCAACAAAAAGCAACTATGGTGTGATTATTGTCACAAAACTAATCAGACTAGGAAGACATGTTGGAAAATGAATGGAAAACCAAAAAAAATACAAAAGCAAAGAAGAACTTCGGGACAATAAGGGATATCAAGCTACATCCAAGATTTCTCAAACCGGTTCACAGTAAGTTGAATCTTACAAAGGACCAAATTGAGCAGTGCTTGGTAATCAACCGAATTCCTCTCAGAATTCCTTATTATTTGCTCAAAAAGGTAATGTTTTGTTTGCACTACATGGAAAACAAAAAAAGATGAATCATAGATACCTTGACTCCGGAGCAAGTGATCACGACTAGTTGTACGACAGTTTTTTCTAGATCCTGGTAATGTTAAAAATAGCCGATGGAACTTTATCTACGGTGACACGAATTGGTAGTGTAAAAATCAATTCATTTCTAATTTCAAATTCAGTTTTACATGCTCCGAAATTGATGTAATTTAATATCCATCAATAAACTTGTTAAAAATCTTGGTTGTGTGGTGACTTTTTCAAAATCTGACTGTGAATTTCAGGAGTTGACATCGGAGAGGAAATTGGCAATGCTAGTAAACATGGAGGTCTCAACCTTCTCAATAAGAATGAAGCCGAGACTAAACAAGCTCTTACCGTGTGTAACAACTACTCTGTCTAGGAAAGAAAAGGTCATACTTTGGCATCATAGATCAGGACATCCATCATTTCCTTATTTATGTCATTTGTTACCTTTCTTAATTAAAAAAAAAAATGGTGTGTTTCAATGGGAAATGTGTGAGTTGTCTAAACATATCCGTGTTATTTATCCTCCTAATAAATATAAGTCTACTAGAACTTTTTCCTTGATTCACATAGATATTTTGGGGTCTTCACGAATTCCAAACATTTCTAACAAAAGGTGGTTCATTACTCTTATAAATGATCATACAAGACTTTGTTGGGTATATCTTTTAAAGGACAAATCTGATGCTGCAAATACTTTCAAAGAATTGTATTGCTATGATCAATACTCAATACACCACTAATTTTCAAATTCTTCATACATATATTGGAAATAATATTTTGCCTCTATTTTAGGCAAAGAAAAAGAGATTATTACATGTGTCAACAAAACACCTCAACAAAATGTGATTGTTGAACGAAAAAACCGACATCTCTTAGAAGTTCTTAGATCCTTGATTTTCAACACTAATGTGCCAAATAGGTTTTAGGATGATGCAATTCTAACTGCCTGTTATTTAATCAATAGGTTGCCATCTAAGTTCTTAGATTTTGAAAACTCTCTTGATTTTTAGAGAACTTTATCCTCAAATTCGTTCATCGTCATCTTTAGCACTTTAGATCTTAAGGTTTTTGGATGTTTGTCTTTTGCCCATAATCTTGATATTGATCGGAATAAATTTGATTCTAGGTCTCATAATGCATTTTTCTAGGATATTCTACAACTCAAAAGGGGTACAAGTGTTGTTCTCCAATTCCTCGAAAATATTTCATATCTAAAGATATTACTTTCTTTGAAGATAAATCTTTCTTTTCCAAAAAATTACTACAGGGGAAGAGTTTTAATCAGGTGGAAAAAAAAGTCAATTTTTGTGAGCCTTACATACAAAATACACTTTAACATCTGGCTACTCCAAAATCTGCAATATCTGCAACAATACCAAAACTAGTAATTGAGCCTGAAACAGCACCTATTGTGTTATATTCTGAGTCATCCAAGCATACTTCATCCAGTTCAGCCAAAATAGCACCTAATTCATCTAGTCCAGTCGAAACAGAACTAGATTCGTCCGGTCCAACCGAAATAGAACTACAGACTCCTTATCTAACCAAAACAGGGGGACGAGACGGAAACACACAATCTGAGCTGCATGTTTATTCTCGGAGGAAAAATTATATGGAGGTAGTGAAATCTTGCAGTCCTCGTTGCCAAAAATCCAAACCAATATCAGATAATGAACCTTCGAAACAAAGCTTTAATTCTACCAATGGATTTGAGCATCATGCATCTATAGCAGTGAGGAAAGGAACTCAACTTGCACTCAACATCCACTATGTAATTATGTCTCTTATAGCCATCTTTCGAGTTCATACAGGAATCATATCAAGAATCTGGAAGAAAGAATACCAAGATTTGCCGAAGAAGCTTGCATTCATCCAAGATGGAAGAAAGCTATTCTTGATGAAATAGTTGCCTTGGAAGAGAATCTGACTTAGGACATTGTAAGCAGACCAAGTGATAAAAATCTAGTAGAGGGTAAATAGGTGTTTACAGTAAAGTATAAGGCAAATGGATCGGACAACAGATATAAAGCAAGGCTTGTTGCAAACGTATGACATTGATTACCAGAAAATATTTTCTCCAGTAGCCAAATTGAACACAGTCAGAGTTCTACTATCCTTAGCTGCAAATATCGATTAGGGGATTACAACAGCTAGATGTGAAGAACGTCTTTTTAAATGGATATTTGAAGGAAAAAGTTGGAGCTTCCACCCAGGTTTTGATCAAGATAAAAAGAATGGCAAGGTTTGTAGGCTTAGGAAATCCTTATATGGTTTGAATTAATCTCTCGGAGTTTTGTTTGAACGATTTACAAAAGCTCCAAGGAGACAAGGATACAAGCACGCACAAGCAGACCATAATTTATTTCATCAACATAAAAATGAGAAAGTAACTATTCTTACTGTTCATGTTAATGACATCATTTTAACTGGAAATAATGAGGAAATGAATAAGCTGAAAAGTACTTTAGCAACTGAGTTCGGCACCCTTGTGTGCATGTTAGGCCCCTGTTCAGGCATGTTTGGGCATGTGCGGCTGTTCAAATTTTGATTTTTTTTATCTTATTTTTTTGATTTTTTTTTATACTTAGTTGTATTGTGGATATGTTGTTTGGATTTTAAGATTGTATTTGGATTTAGAACATTGAAATTTTAAATTTGTAATATGGATTTCAAATTTCAAAAAATTATGGATTTAGAACATATTTTGATTTCAAATTTGTATTATGGATTTCAAATTTCAAAATAAAATAATCAATTCGGCCCCTAAGCGGCGCCTAGGCGGTCCTCCGCCGTACCAAATCCGCCTAGCGAATTTTAGAACACTGGTTCGAAATAAAAGACCTTGGAAATTTAAGGTATTTTTTGGAATGGAGGTTGCAAGAAACAAAGAAGGTATCTTTGTTTCTCAGATAAAGTATATCTTAAACTTGAAACAGGGATGCTAGGATGCAAGCCTGTTGATACTCCCATGGACCTAAACATCAAGATGAGAGAAGATTCCTCAACTAGGCTAGTTGATAAAGGAAAATATCAACGTGATTAATCTACTTATCTCATACTAGACGGGATATTGCCTTCATTGTTAGCTGTGTCAACCAGTTTATGCATCCTCCATATGAAGAACACTTGGAGGCAGTAAATCATATTATGAGATATCTCAAAGGGACACCTGGTAGAGGACTTCTTTAGAAAAACAGGGCATATAAAGGTTGAAGCATTCATTGATGCAGATTGAGCTGGATCATTGAGTAATAGAAGATTTGCTTCTGGATATTTTGCATTCTTATGGGATAATTTGGTGAGTTGAAGAAGTAAGAACCAACTAGTGGTGGCTAGAAGTAGCGCAGAGGCGGAATTCAGAGCAATTGCACAAGGAATATGTGAACTCCTTTGGCTAAAAATTCTACTTGGTGAATTTAAGTTAGATGAAGCTAGTCCTATAAAGCTATACTGCGATAACAAAGCTGCTATTAACATTTCACACAATCAAGTGCATCATGATAGGACAAAGCATGTTGAAGTGGATCGACACTTTTATAAAGGAGAAGATTGAGCAGGGAGTAATTTGTGGGACCTGCATTCCAACTAGTGAAGTAGCTAATTTACTTACTAAAAGTCTAGCAAGATCAGCCTTTGAAAAACTTGTAGACAAGCCGGAAATGTTCAACCCGAACACACCTAGCTTGAGGGGGAGTGTTGGAGAGCAAGACACTTGGAGGAAGTAATCCCATGATTTATAGGATTTGAATAAACATTTAGTTTTAGTTTGAATTTTAATTTTAATTTAAATAAGTTGTTAGTTTGTTATGGGAGTCGGTTTTGTTCCTAGAAAATAGGATCAGTGATTTGATTATATTATATCAAGTCTAAGTCCATTATCTTTGGATACAATGAGGAATTAATGCAGTAAATTATTATTTTTTCTCATGGTATTCGGTGACAATAGTATAAGGCTCATTACTAAAGACATGGGAAATATTGCCACGTATCCAAATTTCTAGATGGATCCTTTTCTTCCAATCAGCTCTATTGAGGATTATCTACTTTGTAACATTAGCAAATGACATCCTTCTTTTCTCATTCACTTCATGTTTGTTTCAGTTTAAACCAATGTTCTGAATACTGGTACAACTATTGGACCATCAGAGTGATGGTTGGACTGGCAGGTCCATCTATGCTGACACTAATACTTTTAACAGTTTTTAGTTTTAATTCCTAATTTCAACAATAGTACTTCAAAATAATCATAAAGGCATACACACACATACACTAAATTATCTTAGTTTTCTTTTCAAAACTATATATTTAAAATCCTACAATGAAAATAAAATCTAACTAATAGTCAAAACAAACTGAAATTTCAATAAAAAATTCAGTATCCCTGTTTTTCTATGACTGGTTACAACTTGGTAATAGAATCAATCTCAATATTTTCAAATTTCAAGTCTAACATACCCTGTATTGCCCCAGATACTACACATAAGACAGTATTTGTTTCGACATGACACTTCCTCGACAATCATGTTGGATATCGCTCCCATGTCTAGACTCCAAAGAGACGAAAAACATGGTTGAAAACGATGTTGCATGGTCATGATCATGACAAACTCAATTGAGTTATGAAAAGGTAACATTCTTTGTATCAAATTCTTTAACTTTTTTGAACCTAGTTATTACCCAAAACATGCATAAATAAAGATATTATTAATAATATCTGATGTATAAATTATGTATATAAATATGTTTTCATGTGTATATATAACTTTCATACCGTACTCGTAAGCCTAAATTTTCTAAAAATGTCGTATTCTGAATATCTATCCATGTCTATGCAGCATAGAACATATCATTTGCTCTTACTATGAATATTGAATATGACAATAGTTGTTGTCATATAATCGTGGAATACAAAACTGAGACCAATGGTTGGCCAGCTCAGTGGTGGAGAAGTTTTTGTAGAACCAAATAGTGTTGGTCAGGGAACATAATTTTGCTAAATTCAGATTTGACCTTGCTTTTTTTCTTGTGGGTTAAACCACACAGTTCAACTGAATCATGCCCAATTTGGCCGGTTTGAATCGTTCAATCTGGTTCTAATTACTGGACGGAACTAAACAAGTTGTTGGTTCATGGTCCAACCATCCAATTCAAACCAGTTTTTAAACACAGGTTTAAACCTAGCTATATCTCCACTAACTAGGGCCTTGGTCACTCTTAACTGATGCACCTAGCAATCTTTATTTCACATGTCGAAACAATCTCAAATGCTTCTCTCTCGGCTTATGCAAGTCCCCTATGAATTCCCCTGAAATGCACTCATTTGCTATCATATCTTGTATTGCCACTCACTCGTGCTATAAGAAAAGGTAATATTAATGACAGCATAATCAAATAACATAATTTGCTTGTTTCAGAAAGTATAGGTTATCTTTTGGACATATATAAATAGTTTCTCTATCGACATATCCTCCGACATAGGTGAAGTTCTCCAGTAACTAGATCTGGTGCATATATGAGAACCAAGTTTGATATTTCTGCCATCCATATGTTTAAGTTCTTTCAAAATTGACACCAAGGTAGCCAGGTGAATGGGGTTGAAGGGACAATAAAGAACAGTAGCTGAAAATACATGTGATATCAAAAATAAAAACACAAGAAGCCGGCTATATTCTTTGGGTTATCCCCTAAGGTCCCACTCTCATCAAGGCATTTGATAGAGTACAAAAAAACCAAATTGAATATAAAAAGAGTTTAAAATAGAGTTATTGTAAAGGAAAAAAATCAATTACAAAAAAATAAGTAAAATGATATTATGAGTCTATGACATCACCAAATGCAAGGTAAATCTTTAACAACGAAAGCCTACATACATAAACCCTACATCAGAATTTGTCAGCACGTATGAATTCGAAAGGCAATTACTATGAAACTTCATTGATTATCGTCAAAATAACACCTAGTGAACACAAAAAAGAGCACAAACCGCGCGCGCACACACACACACACACACACACACACACACACATATATATATATATATATATATATATATATATATATATATATATATATATCATGATTACATGGCCTATGTATGCAGTTACTATTAGTTGTAGAAGTGAAAGATGACAAAGTAATAAGAATATTATTATGGCATATTTTTTTTTCTCTTTTATATATATATATATATATATATATATATATATATATATATATATATATATATATATATATGCTGCTTTCAATAACGCATGTCAAGTGCTAGTCTAAATAATAGGCAGCAAGTACCTTGGAACATAGACTAGGCAATGAAATGGTAATAAGTGTCTAGGTGACCAACTGTGGATATTGGTAACTTCAGTCAAGATTTTCCCTCCATCTGCTGGTTACAAAATTATGTCGATTCATAAAACTTATTTGATTTTATCCTCTGAGAACAATTTCAACAGATTGTACATGCAAAGAGTGATTGGTGATTTCTCTCTTTATCCACAAGAAGAAACACTAGAATTCCATGTACATATAAAACTATATTCTTCTGTGTATACATCTTCTTTCTTTCTAAAGTGTATCAATTTTCTATTTCCATTTTTAATGAAGAAATTGCACCTGAAAGCTACCATCTGAGGAACTAGCAGAAGCTATACCCTAGTCTGATTATAAGAAAAATGAAAACCAATGGGTGATACTGGTTACAAGAGAGGCCAAATATTGGGCACAGTGCCCTGTTACAAATGAAAGGAGAATATGTGGGCATCAGTATCGTCCGAAACTGGCGACCAAAAGTGACTGATCTGAAACCCCCCAAAATTGCTGAAACTGGTACTCATAGAAAGGTTCCTTACTGTGAACTTTGCCAGCATTAAAGATGTGGCCTTATACACAGTATATATAGTGTTTGGTAGATATAAGCTTTTGGGATTTTGGCTTGCAATAAGGAAAGTCTTATTAGGGTCTACTTTTGGATAGGATTTGATCCAATATTTAGTAATATTATGAGAGCCTGCTTAAGGTTAGATTTGATCCAATATTTAGTAATATTAGGAGAGCTACTTATGGTTATTTATAATCCTAATTTAAGAGAGCTTGAGGCTATAAAGAGTAAAAAAAGGAGGTTTTGCTTGTGATTGTGCTTGGAATCCATAAGGGAGTCTTTAAGCGAGAGAATGAGAGAGCTCGTTGGATTTTTTGTAAGAGAGGGTTGCTCCTTTTTGCGGTGTGTGCGATTGTAAACATGTAAGGTTTTTCCTTGACGATTCTATAAAGTTTCCTTTGCCTCGTGGAGTAGGTCGAGTTTAACCAAACCACGTATATTTTGTGTTCTTGTGCTTATTAATTTAGTATTAGTGCCTTATTAGTTTTTTCCTCATCAGTAGGTTCAAGTACTGTTTCGCACTCGCTTTCGCGTCGTGCACAATAATTGGTATCTGATCTACATGAAACATAAGGGATTTCTAACTTTTGGATCTAGGTCAATGGTAGGTGACGACATTGGTCCGCTCCTCATCTTCCCGGATCGAATTTGTTGAAATTAATTGGTTTATAAAGATCCGAGGCATTTTCAGATTTTCGGGATGACGGGTGGCAAGGTTAGCATCTAGTTCGAAGTGAAAAAATTCAACAGCAAAGAAAACTTCTTTTTGTAGCATAAAAGGGTCAAAAATCTTCTCGTGAAAGAGGGGGTGTTTAAAGCCATGATGGGAAAAGATAAAAGGCATTCGAATATAATAGAGGAATCATGGGAGGACATAGATCATAAAGCACAGACCATGATAGAACTATGTCCGGTGGATGAGATGATATACAATATGATGTCAAAGACTTCTGCCATAGGATTATGGTTGAAGTTAGAGGGCGTGTATATGACAAAGTTATTGTCTAACAAGTTGTACTTAAAGAAGCAACTCTACAGTTCACGCATGAAGAAAGAGATCCCAATTTTCAATCACCTAAACAGCTTCAACAAGATAGTCAATGATCTTTTGTACCTAAAAGTAAAGCTCGAGGAGGACTAAGTGCAATTACCATTTGGTGACAACAATTCTCTACGGAAATGAGACCATCGATATGGAGGAGGTTACTACTACTCTTCTTAATAATGAAATTATGAAAAGGCCATATCCAGTCGAGGAGTCATCGGGGTTGTTTGTCAATAAATGGAAAAGGTCGAAGAATAAGAATAGAAGTAAGAGCGGAAGGGAAAACTCCAAATTATCAGGACAAGATAGCAATGCATTTTTTTTGCAAACAAGGACACATGAAGAGGAATTGTTCAAATATAAGGAGTGGTTGGAGAAGAAGGGTAAAGGCACTAATTCAGAAGGTTAGGGTCAAGCAAGTGTTACTCAGAAGTCGATGAGTTCACGTGTAATGTGCCTTCAGTACACAGCAGGAAGGACGATTTCTCCAAGGCATGGATACTTGACTCTCTGTGCTCATTTCATATGCGACAGAAAAATGAGTGGTTCTGCACCCATAAGGAGTTGGATGGCGTTGTTGTTCTCAGGAGGAACAATGCATCTTACGAGGCCATTAGCATAGGGAACATCAAGGTTAGGATGTTTGATTGAGCTGTGCAAACACTAATGAACGTGAAGCACGTTTCAGAGCTGAAACAAATCTCCCTTTGGGTGCATTGGACGTGACAGAATACAAATTAAGGATATTAAAGGACAACTTGATGGCCATGAAGGGGCATAAATTGCGATCGAACCTATATCGGTTGGACGGAAGCACAATCAAAGGTGGTGCAACCGTCATTGTGAAGGACGAGGTGAAAAGGAAGTACAAGTCTATAGTGACTTTCATTTAGGTACTCTGGTCGGAGTACGGTTCTCGACCCCGATATAAGTTTTGTGGATACAATCTCTCGA
This sequence comes from Iris macrosiphon, assembly GCA_036927795.1. NCBI lineage: Eukaryota > Viridiplantae > Streptophyta > Magnoliopsida > Asparagales > Iridaceae > Iris > Iris macrosiphon. The sequence continues at coordinate 148,941,322 of JAYESA010000011.1, forward strand.
TATCCGGAACAAAGACAGTAACAGTAGTCAAGTTGTAGTTTCACGGTTATGGTAGCAAAGACCGTGGTACAGTACAGCTTTTCGATTTTGGAGACCAAAACAGGATAAAGAAAGTAGCTAGCAATAGTTTCTCAGTTATGTGACCAATTGTGTCACTGTGCCAACAGTATAGTCTCTCGGTTCTGGTGGGAAAGACCATGACGGAGGGAGAGGTTATAGTTTCTCGATTCTGGTGGCAAAGACCATGATAAAGTTAGTTGGCAAGTGTAGTTTCTCGATTCTGGAGAAAATGACCGCGGTAGGGTGGTCAAAGGCAGTTTTACAATTTCTGGGATAAAGACCGTGGCAGTTGGAGGAACAGTTCTTGGTTTTGAATCAAAACCTGTGTCAATTCCATATTCAATGTTGGACAAGATTGAAGCGGTGGATGGTTTCATCATTCATGGTTCTAGCAAAACCGTGAAGGTAGGGAGAAAACAAAAAGTCAAAGCTAAGGTAAATGAGCACAAAACATCGGAATACTAAACATCGGAATACTGCTATTAGGTGTCAAGTAAACAACTCGTCAAGGTGAAGATTGTTGGGATTATGGCTCGTGTTCAAATAAGGAAAGCCTTATTATGATGTAGTTTTGGATAGGATATGCTCAAAAATTTAGTAATATTGTGAGAACCTATTTAAGGTTAAATTTATTCCAATATTTAGTAATATTTAGATCTCTATTTAAGATTAGACTTGCTCTAATACTTAGTAATATTAGGAGAGCTACTTATGGTTATTTATAACCCTAACTTAAGAGAGCTCGAGGCTACAAGGATTAAAAAAGGAGGCTTTGCTTGTGATTGTGCTTGAAGCCATAAGGAGTCTTCAAGAGAGAGAAGGAGAGAGCTCGTTGGAGTTTTCACTAGGAGAGGGTTGTTCTTTGCGGTATGAGTGATTGTAATCCTATAAGCTTTTCACAAAGATTCAAAAATCTCCCTGTCTCGTGTAGTAGATCGAGTTTTACCAAACCACGTATATTTTATGTTCTTTTGCTATTAAGTCCTTATTCGTGCCTTGCTAGTTTTTTCGTCATCATCATGTTAAAGCATAGTAGTCAGAGGCGAGCCTCGCACCTCACTAGGCGAGGCACATTTCTCAAAGCGCGTCTTTCAGCAAGGCGCCAAAAAGAAAAAGCGTGTCTTATATATATATATATATAAAAAACTTTGAGGCAAGGCGATAGCACTTACCTAATACAAATGGGAGGGAGGGATGTAGCCATTACCATGGTTACCAAAATTGGATACAGTTGAAGTGAAAAAACTAAAAAATACTAACAGTATGGTAGGAAGATTATACTAAAATTTGTGTTCCTTTCATTTTGTTAGTTATTGTTAGATAACACAAATTCTTGTTAGTTCTGTTGACTGTTACTCTACAAGTTCACTTGGTATGTTTTAACATATTTTTGTTGGTTTTAACTTTTAATATGTCATTTGATTTTATTTCTTACATTACTAATTTATTTATTTATTTATGTATATTTTTATTATTTTTTAGTCTCGCTCGGACGCGCGTCTTATGCACCTTGCGCCTCGGACGATACGGACCATTTGCGCCTCGAGTGCACCTTATGCCTTTGACTACATTGGGTTAAAGTATTGTTTCGTGCTCACTTTCATGTCGTGCACAACATAAGCCAAGAATAACTCGAACATTGTTAAGCAAAAAAAAAAAAATTGCACGGATTCTGAAATCAACTTACTGGAGATATAACAGGAAGATCCATATTCAAAATAATACTAACATAGCTATCAAGGATAGTATTCATAGATTAAATAAAAGGAAGCTAAAATTTTCCATTACAAGCAATTACTACTTAAAAGAATTAGTGACATTAGTAGACACTGATTGACTAATGAAACAGGCTAGGTCGTAACACTTACAGGCATGCCAATGTACACAATACGTCCATGGAGAAGCAATGATGGCAAATCTGGAGGCGGCTTTCGTGGCCTGTGTTCATTGTAGGACACAGATCTTTCCACCTATATTAGGCAAAGAATAAGTTGAAAACTAGCAATGTGTAAACAGACATAAAGCATAGCATGCAATCAAGAGCCCGTACCAGGTGAGAAAAAATTGGTAATATCAGCCATGACAAGATATAAAGTTCCATATAACGCATATTCCTCTCCTCTTAATGGCTAATTGGCTATGCTTCCCAGACAATTGTCTACAGTCTCACAGGTCACAGCCCAACTTCTAGTGTTATAGAAATGTATAAACACTCAAATTTAGACTGATTACTTTTTTTTCATCGCCAGTTTTTATTGTTATTTCAGAAATAATGTTAACTCCTTTTCTTCCGTAAACTTGATAACATATTTGACATTTTTTGTTAAGGCAATAATCTTTTAAACTGTATATTGTAGTGAACTTTTTTTATTGAATCCTCCATTTCCTTATTATATTAACACAAAAAATCACCAGCCATAACATATAGATGATATCGTCACAGACAAGCACCATTTATTTACATTTGACATCTAAATGATACTGAACTGTTGCACCAATCAGGAGGTTTAACCTATTGTAAAATAAGGCAATTACTCCTAGTCGCATGCTGCATACCACCTGAGCATTCCAAAGATGTCTACCTGACCATTCCCATTCCACACCAAGTGGCGTCTTATGTTCCCTTTTTCATTCCTTGTTCCATAACAGTCCACGTTCTAGGTAACCTTAATCATACCTTCACAGAAAACTACCTACTATGTAAAATTTCTGACTGATGGTAATACTGAGCTTTATCCTAATAAGCCCTTCTTTTACAATAGTCTAAACACCCAGAGAGAGAGAGAGAGAACTTGAAGTGCACATGCAAAAACTAATATAGATTGTCACTGCATTTTATCGGTGTACACAAAAACAAACAAGGTATCGATCAACTTTCTGTTGCCCAGTGTATTTAAGTAAAAATGAGAACTATCCATTTCCCCCATTGGGATGCTACTTCTAGCAGGGCACCAGAGTAAACATTAACTAGACAGAACAAGAAAAGCTTAGACCCAACTTTTGGGTTCAGCTACTTGAATACATTTACTACATTTTTACAAAAATTCATTTCATAAAGACTTGATAAGGTTAAGCACTAGCGTAGCTACTAATGCCACCTTAATTCTTAATCTGGATTCTGGAGCCAACATAATCCTTCTTCATTTAAGCTCGAGACTAGGTGGCAAAAACATGAGTATAGCACAATATAGATATAGATGTGAAGTTATGTTTAATAGTATTCCGTTGGTACCCTCCTAGTGAAGTTTTTTGCATATAAACCCCTGTACACACGTACAAACTCACAAATTTTGCTTCCAAGCCCCCTCTAGATGTGCCATTTTCCACAAATCACTACAGTTCATGTCTTTCTTATGTGAGGATAAAATTGCCTTGGTTATGAACCACAGATGCTCAAAGATCCAATATGCTAAATTACAAGAATCGACAGCTGTCCACCATGGTTGATGTCCACTTAATTGCCTAAGCTTACATGCCCCCCTTGCATATGGTGTTTCAGAACATTGAACACTCCACAAAGTTGGAACAAAGTCAAATCATTTACAACTCTCGTCTTGTGTTACAGTAACAGACCTCAAAACATTTACTCTTCTTAAAATTATTTTTATTCAACATACTTAATTGCATAAACATAAGAACAATTATCAATTCCCAACATAAGACAAAATTTCATAACACAGATAATATTGTTGTTTGTCATGTACCAATAAGACAAAACATAGATGTGAAAAACATAGGTCAAATAGGAAGTATTCTATTATTTTCTCTCTCCATGCATACTACCAACAGGCGACACTCAAACATGCAAATTTTACTAATACCTCCTTTTTTTTTTTTTTGACATGCTACTAATACCTCCTGTGACAACATCATTTCCCCTTGTTTATATACCCTCAGGAAAACTACCATGATCTAAGTTAGACAACAGCAGGTCATTATCTAAATGACTAATACCTGAACAATAAGGAAAAGGGAATTCCATAAAAAGTACCAAGAAATAATGTGGAGAAAAAAGAAGGTTTCAACAACAAACTCTTTGTTGCTTCTGCAATTCCTTCCTAGTTTTATCACTACTCAGGAAAAGTTATATTATGAAATAAAACCTTTTGCGATACTTGTTATATAACTCCCCTTACGGGAATGGCATTACTTTTCACTCTTCGGCCTAATGAGTCATAGAGATGAATGTGTTTCCCTATAGCAAATTGTATGAACTTGCCTCTTTGTCTACACTGTTTACGGAACTTGAGGGTGATCCTTTTGTAGGAGAAAGCACCTCTTATTATGTATTGTATAATTTTTATTAGCTTATTAGCCTTAGTTTAGTCCTATATATAGAAGCTTCTATGGAGGGAGGTATACTCTCTCCTATACAATGTACTCACTTTTTCCCAAATGAAGTAACTGCATTATGTTGAGCAACTACTCAATATGGTATCAATACATGGTTCCTTTTGAACCTAACTCTTTTGCCTCCCAAAATCCCCAACTCTAGCCCTATCATAAAGCCTATCATCCTCTTCCAGAAACCCTAGGCAAGTCATCATCCTCTTACCGAGACAACTCGAGACCCTAACCTAGCCATTTTGACATCATCAAGCCAATCCTAACCCCAGTGTTAAAGATGTCACCGACGTGTGGCCGACATGTCATTTTCATAAGGAAAATGACACATATCGGCACCATACTTCGGTATATGGTTTGAGAGAATGTCAGTCGATAAATCGGGTAGAGACCGATATTTCGCCGATATGAAAAAACCTAGTATCAGCCGACATATTAAAAAAATCAAGTTTTATTTGTTAACTTTAAACGAATAAGAAATTGATGTGCAGCCCAAGACTTGGATAACTTATAGCTGCAACAAGTATGACTAGCCACCAGAGTATCCGTTTTAAGTCTTATTGGAATCTGTATTACTGTTTTTTTTTATCTTTCATCGAGTTATCAGGGTATTCTCCTTTGTATTTGTGTTTGTTTCATTAACTATCTTTAATGAAATGCACACAAAAAAAAAAATTTTATTCCTACCATTTTATCTCAGAAAAATTATAGCGTTAACTGGTCCCAACCCCTTAACCCCCAATATAGAATTGTTGTTGTAGAATGAAATGTTAAGATATATAGGATTTATCTCTAATGGATAACAAGACTAAGAGTCTGAAGGAATATATTGGTCAGTAGTTTTATGTTTGTACTTAATTAGACTTCAATTAAATTTTAAATTTACTTGACACACAATTCTAATATCTGTACTTATTTTTATTTGAACTTAAATTGTTATCGTGTTATGTTAGTTGGCAGTTAGCTTTAGGACAGAGAGAACATTTGTATACTAGAATTACATAGAACATTTCGTATATGTAATATGTATATACTATAAATTAATTGATACCCGACATCTTAAAATATCTCCGACATGCGACAATTTGTTAAAAGCGCTAGGCGCTAGTTGGGCTGGTACCCGCCGCCTAGGCGGCCGTCTAGAAGTAGGCGGTTCAAAACATATTAAAAAAATTAAAAAACATAATGAAAATTGCATAAAAAGTCCATAAAATCCCATAACATGCATAGTTTGGCGTCGGGGGGACTAGGCGGGCATCGGACAGACACCAACCGCCTAGCGCCTAGGCACCGCCTAGACGGCCGCCTTTTAGAACAGTGTGTGACATCTGACATTTCAAAATCCAAATCGACATGAAGCCAATATCCAACATCTACAACTTGCCTAACCCTCACCTAACCTTAACCCTGTCACTGCAGCCCTCCCTCGGCTAGTGTAGCACCACGCTCTAGGACGCCTACCCCAACTGACCACCTTATGATTCCCCTCTGGCCTCTCCTCTCATCAGAGCTTCACAACTTGTCTTATTCGCTCATTGAGACCCCTATTTGAATCGTGCATAAGCCACTCATTGAGACCCCTGCCTGATTCACGCCTCCCATGGTTCCAGCCACATCAATAGCCTAGCTATGTTGCTACCGCCAACCTTCCAGCTTCTCCACTTGCATGTTGCTTATGTTGCACAAATATGAATACGGATATAGGCAAGGAAATGATAGGATACGGTATATAAAAAAAATCAAATAGGTACATGGTAGTCACCTATTTTGCATGAACACAAACACGATATGGATAATATAAGATACCATTTTCCCATGTCTGTACAACATACTTGGCCCCACACCCCAAATCGATCCTAACCTATTTCCTTAATTGATTTATCACCGTTCTATCTAGATCCTAAACCGATCCTAACCTATTTCCTTGATTGATTTCTCACCATTCTATCTAGATCCTACGGCTATTAAACTATTATCCTTTTCACTACTCTTTAAAGACCCTATTACAGACAGACTCTATTAGACCTTATAGACTCTATTACACCTTATTAGACCTCAAACTTGACGCACATCCTCATTAGAGGCGAGACAACTCACTTCCTTACCCTTTTTTTTTCTTACTGGTCCTTCATAATGTATCCTTTTTTACGCTCAAGTTTCTGCCCAAACATGCACCTCTACTCTTCAAATTTAAAATCTACAGACTGACAACCCTGGTTCTCTCGACCAACTGCTTCAATATTCGTGCTCCTGTCTATAAATCTATCTTTCTGGCTAACCGATCAGCTAGTTGATCCTCACTACACCAATCGGCCATCCGATGTGTTGAATTTTTTAATTGTTTGTGTTCTCTCATGTTGCATTATTCTAGCCTTAAGTACTTATTTCGGAAGAGGAAAGGGGGAAGGGGGGGGGGGGGGGGGGGGGGTGTTCTCTCTCTCTCGGCTTCTTCTTCAGCGAGCATGGCCTCGAAGTCTACTTCCTCGTCTACTCTTCTCTCTCAGTTCAAAAGTTCGTCTGAATCTCTCATTGACCAACAATTATCTTGACCGAGCCTCTTAGTACTACGTGAACTCGCCGATCGTGCCCTTTCCTATCACGTCACGGGCAATCCATCGTCTGATAATATTATTGTTCTCTGGCTACAGAATCATGCCAAGGTGTGTTCATGACTTCTTAATTCCATAGATGATTCTTGCTCTACCACAAAAGAAATATCGTTGCTCTAGTCCCTCTTCTCATAGCGACTAATCTTTCGAATGTATATGATTGTTCCTTTCCGACTTATCTTCTCTTAATACAGATTGTGACATTGTCTTCCTCTCGGTCGTGGTCGAGACCATACTTCTACTGGGGGTGGTAGTCGTGTTGGTTGTCACACTAGACGTGGTGCTCTATCTTGCCCCCATTATAGTTCCATGATGGGATCTCCATCACCTCTGCACTCCAATTGTATGATCATTGTTTCAATTGTTGACATAATGATGTGGTGGTCTTTAGGACCGACTTTCTATAGTATGTCAATAAAATTCATTATCGATACAATGTTAAAGGTAAAACTTGTTATAATTGTATAACTATAAATTCACAATATCCATCCATCTTAAAATTATTCATTCAAAGCTATCAAATGTGGGTGTATCTTATTTAAAAAGCAAGTAAACAAATAATAGTATTTATCAATATTATAGAAAGCGCTAGGCAGCCGTTATGCGGCAAGGAGATGCCTACTTCCTAGGTGACTAGGCGGCTGTCTAGAAGCTTAGGATTTTTTAGTTCATTGAAAGTAATACAAAACTAAATATTTACATGTATATATAAAAATGATTACACTATAAAGTACTTTAGCAAATACTCAAATGGACCAAAGACTACAATAACAAGTACTGAACAAATAGAATTATAATTTATAATCCACTAAAAACAATATAATATGAAAATAAAATGTCAACATAAATACTTTTGGATCAACCCAAAAAACTGACCAAGAAAATTGAAGGGACTAATCCATAAAATAATTTGGAAAAATTGACAAAAAATAACTAAACCAAAATCTAGGCTGCATTTTCTTCTTTGGCTGCATAATATTGTTTTTCCCCCATAATGTCGTTTTTTCGTATAATATCGTCTAATGCCTAAAACACACAATATACTAAATATTTTAACGGTGGGTCTAGACGTCGCTTTTAGCGCATTTTAGAATACTATTATCTATTGCTGGCTAATAATTCTACAAAGTTGAATCTACTACATTCAAAACTAACATGAAATAAGTAATACATAAAATTATGCCTAAATGTATCAAATATTTTTAGTTTCTTAAATATATTTTTTATTATTTTTGGGTTTCAGTATTACATAATATTTTTAGTAATACTTAAGATATACGCACCTTTTCATTTATTACGAAAACATGGTTTTCTCTTTTAAGTTTTAACTCATCCAGGACCTCATCAAAGTATAGTCAAGGCAATCCTCTTCTCTTCTTTTTTTAACTTGGAACAGTATACCCATAGTTTAAAGTATCGGCCGATACCGATCCGATACGGCCGATACCGATACAGTTTGGCATGTCCCGATCCGATACCGACCGATATCCGATACTGACCGATACCGACATTAGAGGTCTCTTTTCCGGTCAATTCGACAAAAAATATTGAATTAAAAAACCAATTAGCAAGGGTGTAAAAGCATAATAAGGTTGTAAAAACATATAAAAGAGGAAAATTTATCTATCGCATATAAATTAATCGACAAGGATGACTACTATTTCATTCAATATCAAAAATACTAAGAAACAATACTGGAAATACTTTAAATTATGCATAAATGTATAAAATATATTCTCTAAAATGTTAATAATTTACTAATAGTTGTTTGCTTTCCGATACCAAAAAATCCGATACTCCGATCCGAAACCGCCGATACTACCGATACCGCCGATCCCGATACTCATAGGAATGGTCCGATACCGATTCCGATACCGATACTTTGAACCTTGGTCCCTAATCCCTCGTTTTTTTTTACGTCAAAATGAATCTTTGACTGCCCTTTTCAAACCATAAAAGTTGGATCACATAATGGTTGTTCCAACACAATAATGATTACCAAAACCATCAATCCCTTCCAAGCTCCTTCCTAACATCCTCAAACATTGCCTAACTTAAGTCGCATAAAATCTAACCATAGAACATAGTTTTAATTCAAAATCCATCTCTTTCTTCCTCTAAAGCCCGACTCTAACATATAGTCGGGCATCCCCTTTCTTCTATTAAAACCCCTACAAACAGTCCCTCATATCACTTTCCCCTACTAATACCAGAACCTGGAACCCTAATTCCCTTTCCAATTTGGAATTATTTTGAAGGGTTTATTCGGTTGCACAGGTTTACCACATTACACTTAAAAGTGAAACAATCAACTAATAGATAAATCAAAGTAATAGGGTTTTTCAGACTTCCCTCTCTTCCACGGTTAGAAATCAAACTTCCCCAAATATAGATAGTGCAATAATCTTGTAAAATTTAATTCATTTGCTAAAAAAAACCAAACTATATTTGTCAATCATTTACTAAGGGCTTGTTTGACAAGCGGAAAGTAGAAGGAAAATAAGAAAAGTAATGACTACTTTTCATTTTTTTTAGTTGTTTGGTAAGTAGAAAGTAAGTTAGGAAACTAATAAGACTCGCAACCAAATTAGAAACTAGTCATAATTCTAGTTTCCATCCAAATAGGTAATTAGTCATGGAAACCAGTATTGCAAAAGTCGGGCTAGGCGGCCGACTAGTCCGGCCCTAATCGGCAGTCCGCCGCCGCCGACTCGATTAGGGCACTAAGCGGCCGAAAATTTGATGAAGGTCATAATCGGACCTAGTTGGCCGACTATGTCACTACCCGAT
>JAYESA010000011.1:148953624-149081124 GCA_036927795.1 Iris macrosiphon
GATATATATATTTATATATATATATATATATATATATATATATATATATATATATATAGTTATGTAGATATTCATATGTGTTTATATATGTAGTAGCCTAGATATATACCTAGGTGTATATAAGCATAGTTAGATAGCTAGTTAGTAGTGTTAGTGAGAGATGGGTGGATATCTCAATACCTTGAGATATCAAGGTATCTCAATACCTTGAGATACCCAAGGTATTGAGTATCGGAGCGAGGTTTTTGAGCGTTGGCCTAGGAATAGGATTAGAGTTGCTTTTATATGTATTTGTGTATATAATTACGCGTGCTAGCATAGGTTTTAGCGGGTATAGGCGGGGTGCGTAGCCTAGGTTGAGATATTGGATACCGAGGGTATCCTGGTATCTCAAGGAGGCGAGGTTGAAGGTTTACTAGCTTAATGAGCTAGTTTTGACCTAGAATTTTAGGGGCACCCTAGTTTGACCTAGCGTTGACCATAATTGTCCTCGTTGACCGTAAAAGTCAACGTTTGACCTAGTTTTGACCCAGAGTTGACTTTTGGACCCCGGGTTGACTTTTTGACCCAAATTTCACCGGTTTGACCCGTTCGACCTAGAATACCCCTAGAACCTTGTTTTTAGTTATTTTATATCAGTTTAACTCTTTAGAATCCCGTTTAATCTTGCTTTTCGCAATAGGTTCTTGCGACGCCAGTTCGGATCTCGATCCTCATCAGTTGCTCAGGACGTCAGGCGAGTACCTACCTCTGATCATTTCCATTTCATGATAGCGTTTATATCACCTGTTCTAGAACTGTAACACTTGATTCTGACACATTGTTTCACGAGCTGGTACTAGTGGATCCCGTCATGAGATGTTATCCCCCTTACCGTGTTCAGCGGGTACTCTATCACGTGTATTTCATCATGTGCTTCGGGTATTGATTCTCATGTGCTATCATGTGCTTCGTGTGCTCTCGCCTTCATGTGCGCGAGTTATTTATCATGTACGTAGCGTGTCGTGGTTTGATCCAAGAGTATTAGTGGGGAAGGGGAGTAGGAGTTGGTTATGTGATCAAAGCCAAACAGTATTCATGTGTATGTCGGTTATGCAACTCACGCATAACGGAGTTATCGTAGATTATTCATGTGCAACCTAAGCCGATCACATAACGAACTTGTGCTCAAGGCACTTAGCTAGTATTCCTATTTTCTCACATGCAGTTACTTCTCTACTACTTGTATTGTTCTCCAGTTTACATTGCAGCTACTTTATCTGCTCCACCATGTATTTATTTTCCTGTGCATCTTGTATACTTTTCTATTGCTAGTCATATACACCTTACCATGTATTTGGAGTTGCTTTCAGAGTTATGTACTTCGCTCCAGTCCTGACTGGACATATTTTTTTCCAGAGGATCCTGAGGATTTTTGTCCGACATTCTACGGGCCGGGCGTCGAGGAGTGTTGCGACCCGGAGATTGAGGAGGAGCCCGTCGAGGAGACGCCGTTAGCACCCTAGTTAGCTAGGTGGATTTCTTGGGTTGTTCCCAGTTGATATTTTGGATGACTGTATTTATTATTTTGTTGCTTCTGTGAGATGTTGTAGACTATAGACTTGGACTGTATATTTGGATATTGTACTTGCTCTTTGGTTCTTGTTTCTTTGTGATATCTTATCGTGCTTTTACTCTTCCCCTAGTTATTGTGATTGAGGCATATATATATTGCGTGATTGCCCTCCTTTTGGAGAGGTTATATTGACTGATCATTGTGAGATATAGATATTGTGACCTAGAACGAACCTTTACAGCGTTCTACCGCCGATTCTGCGGCGTAGGCTGGACGTACCCACGACTCATGCCCGATTTTTCGGGTGCGGGTCGTGACACGTTTTTGGTGGCGGCCCATGCAGATCGTAGTTTGCAGGTCTAGTTTCTAGGTCTACCTGTAATAGGATATAGGATATAGGCTGAGAGAGAGTGTGCTCAATCACAACTAGGACCCTTCCTGATTTCTTTTGCTGTCTTTAATTTTTCTGAAATTGTTTCTTTTGCAATATTAATGTCCTTCTTTGATGATATCGTATCTTGCACCGTTGGTGATGTGATCTTAGGTTCTGTTCTTCTTGATTCCATTCCAGCACTTGCTTTATTTGATTCCGGTGCTTCCCATAGCTTTGTGTCTGTATCTTTTGTTATTAGACACCATCTTGTTGCTGAACCTTTAGCTAGACTCTGCAAGATCACGACCGGGGGTGGCATCATCCTAGTCAGTGATGTCTGCAGAGACCGGAGAGTTACCTTGGGAGGCCGGGAGTTGAGTGTGTGCCTACTCGTAATGCCACTTCCGAGCTACGACATTGTACTCGGGATGGATTGGTTGAGTATGCACCGTGCTAGTATAGATTGTCGTGGAGGCAGAGTGTTGTTTAGTCCGCCGGGTGAGCCAGAGTTTGAGTTTGCCAGAGGAACAGCGGAGCAGGGCGAGGGAGTCTTCTGCGGAGCCCTGGTGGTAGAGCCGAGGTTGCCACATCCACTGATAGCGGAGTTCATGGATATCTTTCCGGAGGAGTTGCCAGGGTTACCTCCGGACAGAGATGTAGAGTTCTCTATAGACTTGGTGCCAGGCGCGGAGCCGATATCCCTGCACGTCTATAGAGTCAGCAACAGTGAGCTGATAGAGTTGAAGAAGCAGGTGGATAAGCTTCAGGACAAGGGATTTATCAGATCTAGTTCTTCTCCGTGGGGTGCTCCAGTACTTTTTGTGCCGAAGAAGGATGGGTCGATACGGATGTGTATCGACTACAGGACTCTGAACAACCTCACAATCAAGAACAAGTATCCGCTGCCGCGAATTGATGATCTTTTTGACCAGTTGAGCGGAGCGAGGGTGTTTTCCAGGATTGATCTGAGGACAGGCTATCACCAGGTGAAGGTCAGGAGGGAGGATATTCCGAAGACAGCTTTTCAGACCAGGTATGGACAGTATGAGTTCATGGTGATGCCGTTTGGGTTGACTAATGTCCCGGCAGTGTTCATGAATCTGATGAACAAGGTGTTCCATCAGCATCTGGACAGGTTTGTGGTGGTGTTTATAGATGACATCTTGGTGTATTCGAAGACCCCAGAGGAGCATGAGGAGCATCTGAGGATAGTGCTGGAGACTCTCAGGAAGGAGAAGCTTTATGAAAAGCTTTCGAAGTGCGAGTTCTTCCTTGACAAGGTTGAATTCCTTGGTCATGTGGTGACTGGAGAGGGGATCTCGGTGGATCCGAGGAAGATCATGGCAGTTGAGGCATGGAGTGCTCCGAGTTCAGTAGCCGAGGTCAGGAGTTTCCTGGGACTGGCAGGTTACTACAGGAGATTGTTCAGAATTTTTCCCGGGTTGCAGAGCCGTTGTCTAGGCTGACCCGGAAGGACATGGAGTTTGTTTGGTCAGAGGAGTGTCAGGTTGCCTTTGATGAGCTGAAGAGGATGTTGACGACAGCTCCAGTGTTGACGTTGCCATCAGAGTCTGGAGGATTCACTATCTATAGTGATGCATCGGGGAAGGGACTGGGTTGTGTGTTGCAGCAGAATGGGAGGGTGATTGCCTATGCTTCTAGGCAATTATGTCCTCATGAGAAGAACTACCCTACCCACGATTTGGAGTTGGTAGCGGTCATCTTTGCTCTGAAGTTGTGGAAACATTATTTATACGGGGAGCGTGTGGAGATCTTCACAGACCACAAGAGCTTGAAGTATGTGTTTACCCAAAAAAAGCTGAACATAAGGCAGAGGAGATGGTTGGAGTTTATGAAAGACTTCGACATATTGTTGCAGTACCATCCAGGGAAGGCGAACGTAGTTGCGGATGCGCTGAGCAGGTATCCGGTAGTTATGTGCCTGACTACAGATCGTTATCTTCTGGCAGATCTAGAGAGCTTGGGATTGAGGTGATAGTGCCTGGAGTTGAGATGCAGATGTGGGGACTGCAGATTCAGTCAGAGTTGGTAGACCGGATCAAGGCTACACAGTTTGAGGATGAGTCCCTGAGGAGCATCAGGGCACAGGTTCAGATTGGATTATCAGATGACTTCACCATTGCTGATGATGGTTCGTTGCGGCACGGTACTAGGTTGTGTGTGCCGAGTGGGTCGTTGCGCGAGGAGGTTCTTCAGGAGGCGCATCGATCCCAGTACTCTATGCATCTAGGTGCCAACAAGATGTATAGAGATCTGAGAGAGCATGTATGGTGGTACGGGATGAAGCAGGAGGTAGCACGCTTCGTATACCGATGCTTAGTGTGCCAGCAGGTGAAGGCGGAGAGACAGAGGCCAGGAGGTTTACTCGAGCCGTTACCCATTCCGGAGTGAAAATGGGAGCATGTGACCATGGATTTTGTTTCTGGACTTCCCCGTTCTCCAGGCGGGAAGGATGCGATTTGGGTCATCGTGGACAGGTTGACCAAATCGGCCCACTTTATACCATTCAAAGTGGGTACGTCTACGGAGAGACTAGCAGAGATGTATGTGCGCCAGATAGTCAAACTGCATGGAGTTCCTGTGAGCATAGTATCAGACCGGGACAGTCGCTTTACTTCGCATTTCTGGAGGAGTTTGCAGGCTAGCTTGGGCACCCAGCTCAAGTTTAGTAGTGCATATCACCCACAGACAGACGGTCAGTCAGAGAGGACCATTCAGACACTCGAGGACATGCTTCGCACTTGTGTTCTGGATTTCAGAGGCTCTTGGGAGGATCGCTTGCACTTGGTAGAGTTTGCTTACAACAACAGCTACCAAGCCAGTATCGAGATGTCACCATTCGAGGCGTTGTATGGACGGAGGTGTCGCACTCCGTTATCATGGGATGATGTAGGCGAGAGAGCATTGCTTGGCCCGGAGATGGTGGTTGATGCGGTGGAGAAGGTCAAGCTCATTAGAGATAGACTTCGGGTGGCGCAGGACAGGCAGCGGCATTGGGCCGATAGCCACCGAAGACCTTTGGAGTTCGAGGTATAGCTTATAATCTAGATTTTGTTCTTGTGTTTGCTTGTGATTGCTTGTTTTAGATTAAGTGCTGAGACCTTGTTTGTGCTAGGTTGGAGATCTGGTGTTCCTGAGGATTTCTCCGACGCGGGGCACTATTCGCTTCGGTGGAGGCGGGAAGCTTAGCCCACGTTTCGTCGGACCCTTCCGCATCCTTGAAAGGGTCGACGCTGTAGCGTATAGGCTAGATTTGCCGCCTACGCTAGAGGGAGTTCATGATGTGTTCCTCGTGTCGCAGTTGAGACGGTACGTGGCGGATCCCAGTCACGTATTGGATCACTCAGAGATCGTGGTGGGCCCTACTCTTAGCTATCCATAGCAGCTAGTGAAAATTCTGGATCGGCGGAAGAAGGTGTTGAGGAACCAGACTATTCCCTTGGTTCGCGTCGCGTGGAGGCATCACTCTCCAGGTGTGTCGACCTGGGAGAGGGAGGATGAAATGCGCGAGCGATACCCTTATCTTTTCGAGCCTTGAGGTATGGTTCTTTTCTTTTCCTTGCATTCATGTCCTAGTTTCGTCTTTTAATTTCGAGGGCAAAATTATTTTAAGGAGGGTAGGCTTGTCAGTACCCGATTCTAGAAAATAGGGTTTTTATTTTTATTTGGTAAATTGTGTATTGTTTATAAATAATTATATTTATATTTAATTGATGGTTGTATTATTTTTCTATTGATTGTTTTAGGGTTTTGGCTAGTCTGGATCCATGTCAGACGCTAGTGGACCCATGTCTGACCCAACCAACACCCTTGTGAGGCCTATTTTTGGGTTTAGAATTATTATTATATTTTATTTTAGTTAGTTGGAGTGATTAGGAGTTAATTTGAGTGTATTTGGAACCCCAAACCCAAATCCCAATTAGCATGACTAATTAGGAGGGTATTTTAGTCATTTTGCATTAAGGAAACCTATTTTTACATGCTATGGCCGGCCCCCCTTTCCCAGATCAGAACCTCCCCCCCCCCCCATTCTTCATTTCTTCTTCTTCCTCTCCACTCTCCACTCTCCACTCTTTCTTCTTCCTTCTTCCAATTTCTCATTCCAAGTAAGTGTTTCTTCATTTCTTCTCTTCCTTCTTCTATTTCTTCCATGGATGTGAACCATAACCATTTGTTTTTCCCTAACCTAGGTGTTTAGAGCCTAGACTTAGTGTGGAGGCTTGATTTGGAGGCTTGGAGCTTGAGGGTGGTGATTTCAAGAGTTTGGAGACTTTGGCCTTGGGATTCCAACTCCCAAGAGTTAAACCCTAACTTTCCTCTTAGTGGTTGCTATTATATAGTATAATTAGTAGTTTAGAACCTTCCTAGACCCTAAGGCTACCCGTGGGAGGAAGTTAGAACAAGTTTGGTTGTGTTTGGAGACTTTGACATTAGATTTTGTGTCAATTTTGGGTGAAATCCGAGATTGGCCCAATTTTGGGTGATGCCCTAGGTTAGACGGACCTAGGTAGACGTGCTCGGGTGTCTTGAGGGTTAGTACGTGTCTCCGTTCGGACACGTGAAGTCGTGTCGCGGAGAAATGGGCATTTCGGGCAATTTGGAGATTTTCGTCGTCGTAGGTTCTATGTGCATGCGCGTTTTTGCCACGTACCTAGAATCGACGAGTTAGCATTTTTTTCTAGGATCTAGACATCGATTAGAACCCGTGGGTAAATTTTGGGCCGATTCCGAGTAGGTTTGGTGTACATTTCACGAGGTTTTGCGAACCGCACACCATGTGTTCGTCGAAATGACCGAACGGCCATTTCGACTTAGTTTCTTGGTTTTGGGCTTGTGCGCGCGTTGGGTTAGCTTCGGGGAGTGTGTGCTAGAGTTTTCGGGTTGTATTTTATATATTTATATATGTTTATTAGTGTGTGGGTCGTTGGGCGTGCGTTGGTGAGTGTTGTGTGTGTTGTGTTGTGTGTGTTGTGTATTAGAGTGTGTATATATGTATGTATGAGTTTATATATATGTATATGTGTCTATATATATATAAATATGTGTTTGTATATATGTACGAGTGTGTGTATATCTATATAAATATGTGTTTGTATATGTTTATATGAGTGTGTATATGTGTTTGTGTATATATATATATATATATATATATATATACACAAACACATATACACAACTCATATAAACATATACAAACACATATTTGTTTGTGTTTGTGTATATATCTATATATATATATCTATATATATATAGATATATACACAAACACAAACAAATATGTGTTTGTATATGTTTATATATCTATATAAATATGTGTTTGTATATGTTTATATGAGTTGTGTATATGTGTTTGTGTATATATATATATATATATATATATATATATATATGTGTGTGTGTGTGTGTGTGTGTGTGTGTGTGTGAGTTTATATATATATATGTAGGTGTCTATATATATATATATATATATATATATATATATATATATATGAGTGTGTATATGTGTTTGTGCAAGTGTATCTTTACATATATAAGTATATGTGTATATGTGTCTATATATATAAGTGTGTGTATGTATATATATATGAGTATGTGTATATATATGTAGAGTGTGTGTTTATATATATATACATATGTGTGATTATATGTATGTGTGTGTGTACTTATATACATAAGTGTATAAGTGTGTATATATATATATATATATATATATATATATATATAGTTGTGTGTGTGTGTATATATATATGTATATATGTTCGTGTGTATATATATGTGTGATTGTGTGTGCGTTTGGTGTGTCGAGAGGGGTGGGCAGTAAGCAGTGGTTAGCGCGCTGCAGCAGGCGAGGCAGCGAAGTGCAGCAGCAGCAGCAAGTAGCTGCTGCAGTGGCAGTAGCAGCCAACTGCAGCAGCAGCAGCAGCGCACTGTAGCAGCAGCAGCCAGGCGCAGCGCGGCACTAGCAGTAGCAGCAGGTAGTGAGAGGGAGAGAGAGATCTATATGTTTAGATAGATAGATAGATAGATAGTAGTTAGAAATATATATATGTATATAAGTATGAGTTTGGTTATATAGATATGTACGTATGTGTGGATATATATATAGTTATGTAGATATTCATGTGTGTTTATATATGTAGTAGCCTAGATATATACCTAGGTGTATATAAGCATAGTTAGATAGCTAGTTAGTAGTGTTAGTGAGAGATGGGTGGATATCTCAATACCTTGAGATATCAAGGTATCTCAATACCTTGAGATACCCATGGTATTGAATATCGGAGCGAGGTTTTTGAGCGTTGGCCTAGGAATAGAATTAGAGTTGCTTTTATATGTATTTGTGTATATAATTACGCGTGCTAGCATAGGTTTTAGCGGGTATAGGCGGGGTGCGTAGCCTAGGTTGAGATATTGGATACCGAGGGTATCCCGGTATCTCAAGGAGGCGAGGTTGAAGGTTTACTAGCTTAATGAGCTAGTTTTGACCTAGAATTTTAGGGGCACCCTAGTTTGACCTAGCGTTGACCATAATTGTCCTCGTTGACCGTAAAAGTCAACGTTTGACCTAGTTTTGATCCAGAGTTGACTTTTGGACCCCGGGTTGACTTTTTGACCCAAATTTCATCGGTTTGACCCGTTCGACCTAGAATACCCCTAGAACCTTGTTTTTAGTTATTTTATATCAGTTTAACTCTTTAGAATCCCGTTTAATCTTGCTTTTCGCAATAGGTTCTTGCGACGCCAGTCCGGATCTCGATCTTCATCAGTTGCTCGGGACGTCAGGCGAGTACCTACCTCTGATCGTTTCCATTTTATGATAGCGTTTATATCACATGTTCTAGAACTGTAATACTTGATTCTGACACATTGTTTCACGAGCTGGTACTAGTGGATCCCGTCATGAGATGTCATCCCCCGTACCGTGTTCAACGGGTACTCTATCACGTGTATTTCATCATGTGCTTCGGGTATTGATTCTCATGTGCTATCATGTGCTTCGTGTGCTCTCGCCTTCATGTGCGCGAGTTATTTATCATGTACGTAGCGTGTCGTGGTTGGATCCAAGAGTATTAGTGGGGGAGGGGAGTAGGAGTTGGTTATGTGATCAAAGCCAAACAGTATTCATGTGTATGTCGGTTATGCAACTCACACATAACGGAGTTATCGTAGATTATTCATGTGCAACCTAAGCCGATCACATAACGAACTTGTGCTCAAGACACTTAGCTAGTATTCATGTTTTCTCACATGCAGTTCCTTCTCTACTACTTGTATTGTTCTCCAGTTTACATTGTAGCTACTTTATCTGCTCCACCATGTATTTATTTTCCTGTGCATCTTGTATATTTTTCTATTGCTAGTCATATACACCTTACCATGTATTTGGAGTTGCTTTCAGAGTTATGTACTTCGCTCCAGTCCTGACTGGGCATATTTTTTTCCAGAGGATCCTGAGGATTTTTGTCCGACATTCTACGGGCCGGACGTCGAGGAGTGTTGCGACCTGGAGATTGAGGAGGAGCCCGTCGAGGAGACGCCGTTAGCACCCTAGTTAGCTAGGTGGGTTTCCTGGGTTGTTCCCAGTTGATATTTTGGATGACTGTATCTATTATTTTGTTGCTTCTGTGAGATGTTGTAGACTATAGACTTGGACTGTATATTTTGATATTGTACTTGCTCTTTGGTTCTTGTTTCTTTGTGATATCTTATCGTGCTTTTACTCTTCCTCTAGTTATTGTGATTGAGGCATATATATATTGCGTGGTTGCCCTCCTTTTGGAGAGGTTATATTGACTGATCATTGTGAGATATAGATATTGTGACCTAGAACGAACCTTTACAGCGTTCTACCGCCGATTCTGCGGCGTAGGCTGGACGTACCCATGACTCATGCCCAATTTTTCGGGTGCGGGTCGTGACAGACTAGGCAGTCCTAAACGGCTAGGCGGGCCTAGTTGGCCGACTGGACGTCGTTTAAAAAAAAAATTAAAATGGATGAAGGAAATCAAAATCCGACCCGACCCATTCGTTCAAAACCCTAAGTAGACGACAGACGAGAAGAAGAAGAAGAAGAAGAAGAAAGAAGAAAAGGAAAAAGTTCAAAAAAAAAAAAGCGGACTAACCTTGATTCCAGCCAACCACCATCATCTGCGATTTCAGGTAAGTCCTCGGTGTCGAAGCTCGCCTCGCCACCGCTCCTCGCCTCCTCTCCCGCCGAGATCACCATGGGAACACAATTTTTCCTCTTCAGTTATTACTGAGAAGAAGCTATAGTATATATATAGAGAGAGAGAAAATTTGTTTGTTTGTTTTTCTGAGAAAAGAATTTTATTTACTAAACTGGTAAAGAATAGTTGGCTGTCATTCTTTTATATGTTATTCGTTTATAGGGAATGATGGCAATGTGAATACCACTGCATGGGGCCATGTGGACATGTCTCTTGGCTTGTAGCAGGACCCTTTTTGATCCCTACAGCCACATGCTTCCCGGCCTTTGTCGGAGCACAAATACTTTGTAAATCATCTTTCTTCTATTTTGTTCCACTAGCTGGATTCGAACTCCTGCTAGCTTGGGTATATGTCCTTGGCGCTTCCACTGATATATATATATATATATATATATATATACTCAAAATGATTAATTCGACTAGTCTCCAATTAATTTGATTAATTTCTAGTTCCCGCGAACCGACTAGCGATTTTTACAACCTTGATGGAAACTCATGAAAAACAATCATAGAATATATTTTTATTGTTATTTATTATTTAGAACTAAATATCCACTAGTAAGCACTCCATGTTAATTACTTTTTATTCTTATCATGTCATCATATACTATTGGGATTGTCATTCATTCACTCTCTTTGGTGTTATGTGTCATAAGATTAATACAATCATCTATAGCAAATTCGATCATCAAACATCTTCGTCTAAGCTTTTTATAGTCTAGAAAATTTGGAAGGTACTCCTTGGTTACATGAGCTTAAACTACAATCCAGAAGATGGGTCTACCTACCTGCTAACTGGCCTCCATCGTTTTATGGCATGGCTCTCTCATGCTAGTAATTACCTTTGCTAGAAACTTAGCACTAACATAGAGGGTAGACATTATTAGGTCGATAGTCTGTTATAAAACTTTGTCAAATCTTATATGAAGTTCTCTTACGTTCCACAGCATACTCCATACTAATGAGAGAGCTTGGATGATGATGATGTCGCCATATACTACAAGTTTCCATCTTTTAGTTTCTATGAAGCAAACATCATTTCTAATTGGAACTTACTTTCCTTAAGTTTCTAGAAACTAGAGGCTTGTCTAGCAAATGAAAACTTTTAAAACTAAGAAACTCTATTGATTTCTAGAAACCTAAGGAAACTTTCATTCCTACATAAATATTGTATTGTTTGGTAGAAACAATAAGATGAAAAGTGATAATTAATAAGGACATAGTAAAATATAAATATATAAACATATAGGGTTGTAAAGTAGGTGTTTGTTTTTCAAAAATTAACAGTAATAAAAAATAAGTCATAATTGGTTCTCATAACTTTCTATGAGTTTCAATCTACTTGGATGGCTTTCCACTTTGGTGTTGGATGCTACAACTTTTCTAATCTTGTTTCCAACTACGAAATAAGCAACTAAATGGAAACTAGTTCTACTTTCCACCACTTTCCTAATTTCTCTCTTACTTTCCATTTCTCAAACAAGTCCTAGAAACTAAGAGCATGTTTGGATGTTACTTAAAAAGCTGTTTTTTGCGTTTAAAAGCAAAAGTTTGACAAAACAGTGTTTGGACAACTCGACTGGGAAAAGAATTGTTATAACTCAGCTTTCCCAACGTACCTGAAAGCTACTTTCTGAGAGCTCTTTCCAGAGCATTGCGGGCCCTACACCATTGGGCCCACCCCTCCCCCCAAACCCCCAACTCTTTCTCTCTCTTCATTTCTTGTGCTCAGACCTCCTCCCCAAGTACTTCTTCTTCTTCTACTCCCTCCTTCCCGTCGCCACCCGCCGTTGGCGATCTCGGCGCCGAACTGCAAGGGAGGAGGAGCAGGCCGAGATGGAGCAGAGGCTCGCGAGGACGGTCCTGGAAGCCGTCGTCCTGTCGTCGGACGCCGACGAGGAGGGGACGTTAGAGCCGGTCATGATGACCTCGACCTCGAAGTCGAGGTCGACGGAGCGGGCTGGAGATCTCGTCTCCGACCTCACCGCCTCCACTTGAGCCGCTTCTCGAGTTTGACACAAATTTTTGAAGTCCGGACACGGCTGGACAGTCTTCATAGTCTGGACACGGCCGGACACAAAAATATTTTCTGGAAATTATTACCAAAAATTTTTTATTAAAAAAATATTTTCTGAACACAAAATATTTTCTAAAAAATCCATTAATATTTTTTTCTAAAAACTCTTTGAAATAAAAGTAACTAAACGCAAACTCAAAATTTATATGTTCAGAAATCTACTTTATAACTTACTTTCAGAACAAAAAAAATTCAAAAAGACTATCTAAACGGAAGTTTCCAAAAGTTTCCATCTGCTAAACAAACCCTTAACACATA
This sequence comes from Iris macrosiphon, assembly GCA_036927795.1. Classification (NCBI taxonomy): domain Eukaryota; kingdom Viridiplantae; phylum Streptophyta; class Magnoliopsida; order Asparagales; family Iridaceae; genus Iris; species Iris macrosiphon. Next base: position 148,966,137 of record JAYESA010000011.1, read on the forward strand.
AGAAACTCAATTAGTATAATCAAACTTCCCCTAATATATATAGTGAACATACCAAAACTATGTTGCATGAACATAAATATGGCACAACAACAGAACGCACATATTTTGGCATGCCCTAGAGTGTCTTGTATTCAATAAGTGTGACGACAAGACATCTCGCTTCAATTTTTGGTGTACATACTTCCTAGTACCGAGAACAACCAAATTGATGCCATACCAACAAACTCAAATGAGTACAATATGGTGAACACACTAGCAATCATACCAAAAACCTAGGTTGCATGGAGTCGAATAAGAGACAGCACTATAGGGATACAGCGATACAGAGACAACATTGATTTTGGAGGGTCCGTATCGAACCCGATACATGTCTGACACGACACGACATGACACAGGCACATCATCAGCTTTCGTCCCGGGCTTCCTAGTACCAAAAGCTAACCACTTTATGCCAAATTCCACACACCCAAACTCAAATACCAGCAAACTGGAGCAAAATAAGGACGACCCACGAGCCGAAACGCCCGAAAAGGACCGAATCCGAACAAAAGGTCCCTCCTTTTTACCTGCGCTGGAGATGCCATGAGTTTGGGGCTTTCGAAGAGGTCGAGGAACGGCGGGAGGTCGGAGTCGCTCCTCGGCCGGGAGGAGGAAATGATGTCGGGGTTGGCGGCAGCTACGGAGGCGAGCTTGGCGAGGAAGGGGTCCCTCGGGTTCAGCGGGGGCATCGGCGGGGCCGCCGCCGACACCATGGCCGACGCTCTGCCGACGCTGCAGCTAATTGCTCTCTTCGGAGAGACTGAGGAGGAGGAGGAGGAGGAGGAAGTGGGGATTGGGATTTGGGGACGGAGAGTGCTGAAGCTTAGGCTTCCGCACGCGCACGTCATTTTTTCCTTCTCCTCCCTCTTTCTTGGGAGGTTTGGGGAGGAGGAGGAAGAGGGGTTTTGATTGATTAAATTCTAGGAAGAATCTATACACACCCCCTTGTATTAGTTAGCACATCCCAATGCTAAGTACACCCCTTGTATTAGTTAGCACATCCCAATGCTAAGTACACCCCATTTTAAATGAATAAAATTAACATAAATATTCAATCATCATTACAACTGGTCCTCTCTCTACTCTCATCTCTCAAAACATAACCGGTCCCCTCTCTTCTCCGTTCGATACACCATTGCCGAGGAGTTTTCGGATTGTTCGGCCACCACAATGGAGAGAAATCCCAAGACCAATCCGCAGACGATCTATTTAAGGGTGAGTATTTCAAATAGAACATCCTAATTAGTTCAAAATAAGTATTATTTTCGTTGAGGATCACTGCTAGGGTTATGAATCCCTTATTTTTTTTGTTAAAACGAAACAAATTTCGAAAAAAATTGGGTGTATTCACAGTTTTGTTCGAGCCTGGTATGTCGAGTGCATAGAATGGTGTTCGACCCACGACAGTCGAACATTTTTATGCAGATTCGACTATAGTGTGTCGAATGAAAGATCACATGTTCGGTCCTTGTTGATCGAACAATAAGGATATGTTCGACCTGTGTTGGTCGAACATTAGTAATATGTTCGACATGTATTGGTCGAACAGTAGGGATATATTCGACACAGACTGGTCGAACAGTTCATTTTCAAGCCCAAATTGTTTATCCTCGTTAATTTTTTAATTGTTGATATTTTGAATCAATATAGCAGGAAGGACATATACGAGAAGGAGACGACCTATAGCTTCTTATAGGAGGCATCGGTTGGAAGAGTTGGCAGATGCACCGATTCAAATGAGCGAGCAATTTGATGAGGAAGAACCCGAGCTTGTTTTGAACATGCAAGTTGAGGAAGAAGAGGAAGAACGCCTAGAAGAAGAACAGAGTGAAGAAGAGGGTGAGGACGATGATGTATTGACGGGCCCTTGTCCCGGTGGACCTAAAGATCCCCGACTTATCCGAAGTTTCAAGACTCATGTGACGTTCGATATTTGGAATGGGATTGAGAGGAACGTGTTGAAGTGTTGGTGCCACACGACCAAGATGGAAACATGGAGATTTGGTAGAGATATTAGTGATTTTTAATTGTTGATTCAACATTCCAAAATTTCAGACTTGAGGTGGATTTCGTACAAGACGCCAAACAAAAATATTATTTGTGCGTTTGTTGAGCATTGGCAACCGGAGACCAACTCATTCCATATGCCATTCGGTGAGATGACAATTATGTTGGATGACGTATTTTGTCTTACATGACTCCCGATTAGTGGATTACCGGTGGTTGCACCAGAGTCGGGAAGGGGACCGGAGGCCCCTAAGAAAATGATTAGTAGGTTGTTGGGGGTGACAGAAAGGGAAGCAGTCGATGCCCTTTAGGGCTAGAGAGGTAGCTCGGTCCGGTTGGAGTGGCTCCGGGCTCGATTTAGTGGAGATGTCACTAGCCCGGATGAGAGGAAAAGAATATATGCAGCCCGTGCATACTTATGGTTCGTACTTGGATGCACAATTTTGCAGACAAAAGTGGCACACTTGTTGACACAAAAATTCTCAATCTTCTGGAGACGGTCAACCGCGTCCATGAGTATGCTTGGGGAGCAGCTGCTCTAGTATACTTGTATCGACAGCTTGGATTAGCATCTTGGAGTGGGGTGCGACAAATATGTGGATACCTGACATTACCGGAGGTAGCTATCTCTCCTTCTTATATGCACGTTTTTATGTTCTTATATGTCCGGTTTTTATGTTATGTTCTTATATGCTTCTTATTTTTTTGTAGGCCTGGATATACGAGTAATTTTCCGTCACAAGGCCAACCCATAATGTGAATTATAAGGTGGACGAACCACTTGCTATGAGGTGGGCCCATAGATCCCATTCTGCAGGAACTACCGACCGGGTCATGACCATGAGTGTCACTACCCAATTCTAGAAAATAGGTTTTTTTTTTTGGTAAATTGTGTATTGTATATAATTAATTATATTTATATTTAATTAGTGATTGTATTATTTTTATTTGATTGTTTTAGGGTTTTGGCTAGCCTGGACCCGTGTCAGACCCTAGTGGACCCATGTCCGACCCAACCCACACCCTTGTGAGACTTATTTTTGGGTTTAGAAATATTTATTATATTTTTAGTGGGTTAGTTGGAGAGATTGGGAGTTAGTTTGAGTGCTTTTGGAACCCGAAACCCAAACCCGAGTGAGAGGAGGACATTTTGGTCTTTTGGACTTTGTGAAACCCCTTTATTGTGCTATGGCTGATCAAACCAGCCCCCATTCCCAGCCGACCAGTGCATAGCAGCCCCCCCACTCTTCATCTTCACTTCTTCTTCTTCTCCACTCTTTCTTCTTCCCACTTCAAGTAAGTCTTTCTTTCTTCTCTTCTTTCTTCCATTTCTTACATTTATATAAACCCTAACCCTACATTTTTCCCCAACCTAGGTGGGTAGAGCTTAGACTTAGTGTGGAGGCTAGATTTGGAGGCTTGGAGCTTGAGGAAGGTGATTTCAAGTGTATTGGAGACTTTGGCCTTGGGATTCCAACTCCCAAGAGGTAAACCCTAACTTTCCTCTTACTAATTACTCTTGTATAGTATAATTAGTGGTTTAGAACCTTTCTAGACCCTAAGCCTACCCGTGGGAGGAAGTTGGAACTAGTTTGGTTGAGTTTGGAGACTTTGACACTAGGTTTTGCGTCAATTTCGGATGGAATCCGAAATTGGCCCAATTTTGGATGATGACCTAGGTTAGACAGACCTAGGTAGACGTTGTCGGGTGTCTTGAGGGTTAGTGCGTGTCTCTGTTCGGACACGTGAAGTCGTGTCGCGAAGAAACGGACGTTTCGGACATTTTTGGGGTTTTCGTCGTCTCCGGTTCTAAGTGCGTGCGCGTTTTTGCCACGGACCTAGAATCGACGAGTTAGCATTTTTTTTAGGATCTAGACATCGTTTAGAATCCGTGGATAAATTTTGGGCCGATTCTGAGTTGGTTCGGTGTGCGTTTCAGGAGGTTTTCCGAACCGCACACCGCGTGTTCGTCGAAATGACCGAACGGCCATTTCGACTTGGTTTTCTAGTTTCGGGCTTGTGCGCACGTTGGGTTAGCTTCGGGGAGTGTGTGCTAGGATTCTCGGGTTATATATATATATATATATATATATATATATATATATATATATATATATATATGTGTGTGTGTGTGTGTGTGTGTGTGTGTGTGTGTGTGTATGTATTCGTGTGCGTGTGGGTCGTTGGGCGTGAGTGGGGTGTGTTGTATGTGTGTTGTGTGCGTCGTGGTTGAGTTGTGTTTATATATGAATATAAGTTTATATATATGTATGTGTGTCTATATATGTATATATATTTATATATATGTTTATGTGTTTGTGTATCTATATATGTGTGTGTATTTATATATATGCTTGTGTTTATAGATCTATGTAAGTGTTTGTATATATATATATATATATATATATATATATATATATATATATATATATATATGTATATATATAAGTGTGCGTGTGCTTGTGTGTGTGTGTGTGTATATTTATATACGTAAGTGTGTGTGTTAGTATATATGTTAGTGTGTATATATATATATATATATATATATATATATATATATATATATATATAGTGGTATATATATATATATATATATATGTATATATGTGTGTGTGTGTGTCTGCGTGCGTGTTTGTGTGTGTGCGTGTTCGTGTGTGTGTGGGGCTGTGCAGCACAGCGGAGGGGGCAGGCAGCAGTGCGCTGCTGCATACTGCAGCAGCAGCATCAGCAGAATGCCGCACAGCAGAAGCATCAGCAGTATAAGCAGCAGCAGCAGCAGTAGGCCCTAGCAGCAGCAGCAGCTTCGTGGCTCGGCGCGCGCCGCGTTGCTCTAGCAGCTGGGTGAGGGTTTATGTAAAGATAGATAGATAGATGGATTGATAGATAGATAGATAGATATTAGATAAATAGATGGATAGATAGATAGATAGATAGATAGATAGATAGATAGATAGATAGATAGTTAGATAGATAGATAGAATTTTAGATAGATAGTTAGATAGATAGATAGATACTAATAGATAGGTAGATTGATAGATAGACATATAGATAGATAGATAGTTATATCTATCTATATGTATAGATATGTATACATATAGCTAGATAGATAGTTTAGGTATCTAGATATAGATATATATACATATTTATGAGTTTGGGTATATATATGGGTATATGTGTGTATGTGTGAATAGGTATACATATAGATACGTAGATATGTATATATATGATAGATAGATATATATATATTTTTTAGCCTAGATTATAGCTAGATATATATATCTACATACTTAGATAGCTAACTAGATAATTAGTTAGAGGGGTATTGGGCGATATCTCAATACCTTGAGATATCAAGGTATCTCAATACCTTGAGATATCCAAGGTATTGAGTTTCGAGTGGGATTTTTGAGCGTTTGCCTAGGAATAGTATTGGAGTAATTTTTATATGTATTTGTATATATATTTACGCGTGCTAGCATAGGTTTTAGCGGGTATAGGCGGGGTGCGTGGCCTAGATCGAGGTATCGGATACCGAGGGTATCCTGGTATCTCGAGGAGGCGAGTTTGAGAGTTTACTAGCTTAATGAGCTAGTTTTGACCTAGAATTTCAGGGGCACCCTAGTTTGACCTAGATTTGACCATAATTGTCCCCGTTGACCGTAAAAGTCAATGTTTGACCTAGAGTTGACTTTTTGAACCCCGGGTTGACTTTTTGACCCGAATTTTACCGGTTTGACCCGTTCGACCTAGAATATCCCTAGAAGCCTGTTTTTAATTATTTTATATCAGTTTAACTCCTTAGAACCCTGTTTAATTCTTGCTTTTCATAATAGATTCTTGCGACACCGGTCCGGATCTCGATCCTCATCAGTTGCTCAGGACATCAGGCGAGTACCTACCTCTGATTGTTTCCATTTCATGATAGCGTTTATATCACCTGTTCTAGAACTGTAATACTTGATTCTGACACATTGTTATACGAGCTAATATTAGTGGATCCCGTCATGAGATGCTATCCCCCTTACCGTGTTCAGCGGGTACTCTATCACGTGTATTTCATCATATGCTTCAGGTATTGATTCTCATGTGCTATCATGTGCTTCTTGTGCTCTCGCCTTCGTGTGCTCGAGCTATTATCATGTACGTAGCGTGCCGTGGTTGGATCCAAGAGTATTAGTGGGGGAGGGGAGTAGGAGTTGGTTATGTGATCAAAGCCAAACAGTATTCATGTGTATGTCGGTTATGCAACTCACGCATAACGGAGTTATCGTAGTGTTTTTCATGTGCAACCTAAGCCGATCACATAACGAACTTGTGCTCAAGGCACTTAGCTAGTATTCATGTTTTTTCATATGCAGTTACTTCTCTACTTGTATTGTTCTCCAGTTTACATTGCAGCTACTTTATCTGCTCCATCATGTATTTATTTCCTGTGCATCTTGTATACTTTTCTATTGCTCGTCATATACACCTTACCATATATTTGGAGTTGCTTTCAGAGTTATGTACTTCGCTCCAGTCCTGACTGGGCATATTTTTTCCAGAGGATCCTGAGGATTTCTGCTCGACTTTCTACGGGTCGGGTGTCGACGAGTGTTGCGACCCCGAGACTGAGGAGGAGCCCTGCGAGGAGACGCCTTTAGCCCCTTAGTTAGCTATGTGGGTTTCCTGGGAATCTTCTAATCGGGCGTCTACTAGTAGGATTCGAAGGCATCGTAGATTGTAGATTTCTGTATTTTGAAATATGATGTAGTGAATCGTGACTTTGAAATTGTCATATAATGTATTTGTGACTTTGTCATATTGAATTGTGACTTTGTTGTTTCTTTGTAGTGAATCATGTCTTTGAAATTTTGATTATGTACTACACTGTTCAAATTTGTACTTGAAAATGACATGTAAAGTGATTTCAAAATTTGTTCATGCAAAGTGATTTCAAAATTCTGAGAAAAAATGTGATTAATGTTTGAAAATGTACTGTTCGACCAGTACTGGTCGAACTTAGGCATATTGTTCGACCGTTACAGGTCGAACAGTCAAATATATGTTCGGCTGATCTTGGTCGAACTTGTTTTAGACTGTTCGACCTGTAATGGTCGAACAATAGACCTTTGGTCGACCAGTACTGGTCGAACAGTACATTTTCAAGCTAATCTTACAGAATATGTCGAATTACACACCACTTTGCATACACAATCACTTTGCATTTTCACAGAATATGTCAAATTTTGAGTCTTTCACAAGTCACATTTTGTAATCCAATACAATTTTATAATTAAAAATTTAAATTACATCCGGATAATACTAATCGTCCAAACTAATTGGATCACCATCAACAAATGAGCTTTTGGAGGGAACCGTTTCACGATACTTTTCAGTCCGTAGTTTATAAATTTTGCCCCGACAAGTAGCACATAGAAGAAGCAAAGTAGACCATCTATCGATAATGGGTGGTAGCACACCGTCTTTGGCCAAATTTACCTGCATACAAATAATAACATGTCAATATAATTGATGTTCGTAATACAACCTAAAGTTTACATTAGGAAATAAATTTTACCATGATAAAATAATTTGTATCAACAAATGCCATGCATACAAGCCGATGGTTCGTTGAAACTTCCGTCCTCACAGGTAGAAACATAACGTTAATTTGCTCGTGCATGTGGACGATGGCCATGTTGTAGGCCGACGTTGCCAAGTAGTACATATCGGGGAATGACCACCAGTACTTGCTGTCATAAACCGGTGCTACGAAGCAATTCAAAGATTCAAGTACTTTATTCGGAGACTGCATAAACGGACATCCACATTTCTTCTTGCCCGTAAGCCTTTTGTGTCTTGGCTTCTTGTCAATGTTCGCCGAATTTGCTTGAGCAACTTTTGTCTTAGGAGGCCAATATTTACCACCGCGCTCACAACCCAAAATTACCCGAGCTTGCCTTCTACCATCCCCGCTATCCGATCGTTTAACCAAAACGACCATATTATGACGGCTTCCTACCGTATATGTCCAACTCACCAACGATTCACGATTGTCAAATATCTCGTCCGTCCAAAATTCTTCTGAGAAATCAAGTTGTTAATACATGGGATAGTTAATAATATTCATTTTAGCATTCATTTCATTGTCATTTGTAGTGTTTTCCTGTAAAGAAAAAGACCTATAGCTTAATAAGTTGAACAAAAAAAAAAAAAATATATATAATGTTCGACCAGCATTAGTCGGACATAGCTCTTATGTTCGACAAATATAGGTCGGACGCTAACCGACATGTTCGACAATAATTATTCGAACTATGCATGTCTTGTTCGACCTCTGCCAGTCGAACTTTTACTAAAATATTCGGCCAATACAGGTAGAACAGACAGTGGTCCGCTCTACCAGTACTGGTCGTGCTCATCGCGAATTATTTTTTTGGTCCAACACTTCTCATACACTACTTCAAACCGAGAAATTACGTAAAGAGAGAACGTACATTGTGTCTTTGAAGTGGACTTTCTTCCTCCATGATGCCTTCTTCACAATTTCAATGTAGGGTTTTTGGATTTTTGGGTTTTTGGATTTTTGGGTTGGGTTAGAGAAGGTGGAAATAAAGAAGGAAGAAGAAGATGACTAGTGTGTAGGAGGAAGGCTGGTGGGGTGTGCTTAGTAGGTCATGTGGGTGTATGGGTCTTTTAACATGAATCTATTTTCCAACTTAAGTTATATGGGGTGTGGATAGTCGGGCCCTATATTCTATCTAAGGAAAACTTGGGATTTATGTGTTTCCAAAGACGCCCCTTGTTTTCTTTTTTGACTAATTAGCATTTATACTTTGAATTTTGTACAAATTAGAGTTTTAAGTCATAGTCTAATTGAAAAGTTTAGATCCTAAATTTTTTTTTTACTTTTTTTTATTATATCTTCATTTTCAACATGTGTTGATTGTTGTCATTGTACTAATATTTTGAATATAATAGAAAAAAAATCTAAATAAAAATTTATGGTCCAAATTTTCCAATTGGACATGTCGCAAGCTGGTATAAATTTTAAGATCTAAATGCTAATTAGCCTTTTTTAATGAAAATTGTAGAACATGTTTCTAGCAAAGTTGGTTTTGTTGCAAATTCAAATTAAATAAATTTATTAATTTATTAATTTCTTTCTTTCTTGAATGCTTAGGACCTCTAAATCATTCCTCATTATCTTCTCGCTGGCTCTTGTTGGGTCATCCCCTGGTAACGAATTTGATAAATCCATATGATTATTTATACTAAAAACTAAACCTACCATCGTAGCCATGTTTAAGAGTTTTTTTGTTAAAATGTTTAAGAGTTATTGACAAGTAGGAGGTGTAGTCATTATAATTTTAAATCATTCGGATTTAAAAAAAAAAGTTGGCAGATTTCTTGATTCAAAGTATTTTAATAAGTATTTCGATGGATTCTCTTAGGTTTTACATTTTTCCATCCAAATCCAAATCAAAATTATTATATTCGTTACAAACACTCTTCTCTCATAGTTTCGTTCTCTCATTCATTTTAAATAAAAAACTATAATTTATTTATTTATTTTCTTTATATCAAATTTTACTATTTTCGGTAGAAAAGTGATAAAGGTAAAATTCAATGGTACCAAAATGAGCATTGTTCCAATGTTGTACTCAATTAGAAAGTACCAAAATGAACATTGCTCCAATATTTAACACACACAAAATAATTTTCAAACATTAGCGTCATTACACATATTAGTAGCAAGCTAAACCTACCAAACGTTAGCATCTTGTCTTAGTTGCTTTTGAGTAAGAAAATTATTCCCTTCCTTATGAGCTTCAAGTACTTGATCAATATAATCATTACCATTATACATACCTACGTCCTCATTCGGGAGGATTCATCTGTCACGTCCCAGTACCTCTACTACGGAGAACAGGGGTATGGCACTACCAGCTACGTACTATGGAGTACACCATCACCTCGCAATCCGGTCACGGTTGTTATTAGGCTAGGGGATGCATACTAAAATCAAGTCTCTTATGGCCTCACAACACATCTCTGTCTCAATTAGTCAAACAAGAAGCAGTAATAAAGAGCATGTAAGATAAAGTAGTAAGGCATCACTAACGCTCTATCAAATAACCAAAAAACTATCCATGCAAAATAATAAGTAGTATAGTGCCAAGAGTACATAATCGTACATCAGCTACAGTCTGAATAATACAACCATGTAAAAGGAAACTAAATATCCAGAGTATCTAGTTAAACAGGTGCCAGTAGTTAAACGCCTAAAAGAGAACAAATTGTTATATGAGTGGTGGAGAATAAACCCACTCATCCCTTGGCGGCCATCCTCCTGGTTTGCGCTTGGTCAGATAATAGGCTGGATCTTTGGGCTCTGCTACTATATTTGGCCAAGCAAAACCTAGCAAGTATCACATGAAATCACGAGTGAAAGAAACAAAACCTAAATAATAGCAATATACATATAATAGCCACATGTGTCGTAACTTAGGTCCATATGCTATTATAAGCCCAATCCTAACCAAACAAGGACAAGGGTTGAACCATTACACCGTGACGATCTATTGTTAGAAATTTCACAGTTTTATTTTAATAATAATTTAAGAAAAAAAAAATAAATAAATAAATGTTTCCGGCCTCTGGGGAAGTCGTGCACGAAGCACTGCCCTAAGAGTTTATTCGGGATCTGTGTGCAGACGTACCCGAAGCTCCTAGTGGTAAAACCCCCGCACTACCGGTATCTCGTTGCCGCACACGACTTGGAGAGAACGACCAGAACTTAGCTCTGCCCAGAGCTCGGAGACAACGGAAACGAATAGAATATTGACAGAGGTTTGGAGTACGTAATTTTTCTCTGATCTGATTTACAAAGAACACAACCGAATATATAATGTAGTTGTGTAACGGTCAGAATTAATTAACGATTAATTCAGCCGTTACAAGAGAATTAACAGAATGAACCTGGACACACTCACAAAAAACGGTCCAAAGCATTTGTAACGTTTAGAATAAATTCCAACGTTTAAGAAAATAAATGACAGAATTAAGAGGAGCAAAAAGGATTTTAGGGTCCCAGCCCGAACCCGAAGAGGAAATCGGATCGGCATTCGGCGCCCGCAGATGTGGGCGCGTACCCGCACCCGTTACGCGCGCCGAACCGAACCGAGCCGAGCCGGGCCGGGCGGCGGCGGCGGCGCGCGCGTGTGGCCCAAGGGGTTCCCCACACAACAACTTAATAGAGAAAAGAAGAGAAAGTAATATATATGCACAAGGGGGCTTTGGTGCATCCGATGTGGGACTAAAGAAAGAAAGAGGAATTGAGCTTTTGCAAGAAAAGGAAAAACAAGGCCAACAATCCCCCCCCAAAAGGTCAAGTTCCGAAACAGAGATAAGAGTGAAGTAAATAGAGAGAGAGAGAGAGAGAGAGAGAGAGAGAGAGAGAGAGAGCATCTGGGCAGTAAAATACTATGCATAGATGAGATGGACTACAGCCTTGAATCTCACGTAGTGACTATTGCCTTAATCTGAAGAAGTGCTTGATGGACTATGCCTTGAATCAGACTTCTTTGAACCAGATTTAGAAAAATAGCACACATAGTACGCTAGAGGTCCTTGATCTATCGGGTGGCGCTTTTAAATGGCCACTTAAACTCTTGGGCTGCAGACTAGGGCTCCACACATGTCTCAGCCACAAACCACAGCCCAATAGAATTTCATTCTCCTTTCAGAGAGGGCATTTCTGCCACAAAGGCCCGGGGACTTTCTGCCACAAGACCAATAGAATTGTTGGCCTTGTTTTTCCTTTTCTTGCAAAAGCTCAATTCCTCTTTCTTTCTTTAGTCCCACATCGGATGCACCAAAGCCCCCTTGTGCATATATATTACTTTCTCTTCTTTTCTCTATTAAGTTGTTGTGTGGGGAACCCCTTGGGCCACACGCGCGCGCCGCCGCCGCCGCCCGGCCCGGCTCGGCTCGGTTCGGTTCGGCGCGCGTAACGGGTGCGGGTACGCGCCCACATCTGCGGGCGCCGAATGCCGATCCGATTTCCTCTTCGGGTTCGGGCTGGAACCCTAAAATCCTTTTTGCTCCTCTTAATTCTGTCATTTATTTTCTTAAACGTTGGAATTTATTCTAAACGTTACAAATGCTTTGGACCGTTTTTTGTGAGTGTGTCCAGGTTCATTCTGTTAATTCTCTTGTAACGGCTGAATTAATCGTTAATTAATTCTGACCGTTACACAACTACATTATATATTCGGTTGTGTTCTTTGTAAATCAGATCAGAGAAAAATTACGTACTCCAAACCTCTGTCAATATTCTATTCGTTTCCGTTGTCTCCGAGCTCTGGGCAGAGCTAAGTTCTGGTCGTTCTCTCCAAGTCGTGTGCGGCAACGAGATACCGGTAGTGCGGGGGTTTTACCACTAGGAGCTTCGGGTACGTCTGCACACAGATCCCGAATAAACTCTTAGGGCAGTGCTTCGTGCACGACTTCCCCAGAGGCCGGAAACATTTATTTATTTATTTTTTTTTTCTTAAATTATTATTAAAATAAAACTGTGAAATTTCTAACAATCTAAGAGTTTATTTTTGTTAGAATAATTTTTGTTAGAATTTTCTATACTGTTAGAATTGTTTCAATATTTTTGTTACAATTATTTCTCACTATTTGCTAATTACTGTTCAACAAACACTATTCTTTCGGACCAGAACCTAAATCTACTTATATCTATTGATAATTCAGTGCATCCGGACGTCCCTACTTTCTATATTATCATCGCCGTGGCACGTCCAAATCCAAATCTTACTGGAGGTCAGGATTAATCACGCAATTGTATAACATGTGTCCTAGAAATTAGACATCATGTTAGAGCATGTCCTATTATTGCACCAAAACTTTAGCCAGAGCCAGTCAATCCAATATTGATCTTATCTCCCCTTGATTATTTTTTTTTTTGGTTTGTTTCTGACTGAGCATTCACAGTAAAAGATATCAGAACCTTAATCTGCTGCCTTAGACCATATTGAATTAGTTACTGTTGCTAGTGTTAATTACTTGTGAGAAAAAATATCTACTGTTGCTAGTGTTAATTACTTGTGAGAAAAAATATCTACTGTTGCTAGTGTTAATTACTTGTGAGAAAAAATATCTACTGTTGCTAGTGTTGATTATTTGTTACAAAAACTTCATATTCTACTAGTTACTGTTAGAATAGAATTTTTGATCCAAATAGCTACTGTTAGAATTGCAAATAAAATCAAGTAGCTATTTGTAACCAAAACCAAGCAAATAAAATCAAGTAACAAATAGCTACTGTTATAATAACAAAGTGTATTAAACTATTCTCTCTTCCTAACTACTTGTTAGAATTGCTTAAACATAGTGTAGTAATTTATTTATAATTGCGTAAACATACTGTAGCAATTGTTACAATTCCGAAATTTGTTAGAATTGCTTAAACATACTGTTATAAGATAAATAAATAAATAAATTTATTTGATTTGCTACTGTTACAAATATTTTGAATTCAATTGTTTCATTTTGAATTCAATTGTTTCTGATTACAATTATTTATTGCTTCTGATTATAACTATTAGAATTAAATTCAAAATAACTATTAGAATTTAATTCAATTAACTGTTAGAATTAAATTCAAAATAACTATTAGAATTTAATTCAATTAACTGTTAGAATTAAATTCAAAATAACTATTAGAATTTAATTCAATTAACTGTTAGAATTAAATTCAAAATAACTATTAGAATTTAACTCAATAACTGTTGGAATTGTTTTCTTCTAGCTAGATTGTTAACACATTTTGCCAACATATTTGTTACTGTTACAATTTAACAAGTTGATTTCTTCTAACAATTCAAGTTAACAGTACAAATTTTCTATAAATTTGTTCTATAGCAATTTAAGTTAATACTGTTTCTGTTTTCACTGAAGTAAAATAAAACTGGTTGTTAAATTGCTACTTGCTACTTGTTGTGGATTATCAATACTTGTTAACAAGTTTTGTAGTTAACAATTTATGCTGTAACCAAACAATTATTTTATTACTGTAGCAAATTTGTTACTTGTAAAACTTGCAATCTAAGTAGCACTACTCATTTGGTACTTACCATTGCTCATTTGTTCTGTTGATTAGCACTACTTATTAGTTGCTGGATGCTGGAGCAAATTCTTTTGCTTAATTACTGTTAATACAATTTGCTTCTCACTGTTAACTTCTCACTATTTGCTTCTAATTAATAGTTAATACAATTTGCTTAATTGTTAATCACTTAGTATTTTTTGAAATCATTTTGGACCAAAAGAAAACAGTTTAGTAAAAGGAAATTGCAAATAAAATCTTCAAATCTAAAGTTTCAAAGTCGAGACAAACTCGGGCACAAGCCGAAAGGGTCCTTCTGTCAACCGGGTGTAAATAACCCTAAGCGACACGGTATTTAAGAGTCTTCGGACCACTGCTAGCTGGGAACCGGCCCCTACAGCTAACCTGAGTTGATCAACACTTGAAAAACTAAAGATTTTAAGATTGATTAGCAAAGACCACCTAAACTATTATCTTGGACATTGTTATTAAATAAATTTATATTTTCAGATCGCAATCATGACTGGAAAGGAGGAATCATCTACTGCAAAACCTGCTAAGTTTGATGGTTCATATTTCAAGAGATGGCAGAGCCAAATGAAATTTTGGCTCACGACCTTAGGTCTTATTTCTGCCATTGATGGGTCCACACCTATCACAAACGATTCTGATGATACTGAGTCTGACGTAGCAGTGTCCACCTCATCGAAACCTAAAACCCCTAAAGAGATAGACTTTCATTGTTTTCATAGAATTCTAAGCGCATTATCTGAATCCTTGTATGATATATTTTTTGAATACAAGAGCGCTAAAGAACTCTGGAAAGCCTTGGAAGATGAATACGGCTGTGATGATGCCGGAATAGAAAGGTTTAATTCTTCAACCTTTAATAGGTATTTCATGGTAGATGACAAACCAATGAATGACCAACTCCATGAATTCCAAGAATACCTTAGACATATTCAAGCAAAAGGGACATCTTTCTCCAATGAACATAAAATAGCATGCCTAATAGACAAGCTACCTCCCTCTTGGTCTGATATGGCTAAGGATCTTATCCATACACAAGGAGAACTTACCTACAATCAAGTCCTAAAGAAAATTAGAACCGAAGAACAAATTAGATTGAGGTCTAAGCCTAAGACTGAATCTAAAGCTAAGGTAAACCTTGTAGAAGGCCAAGGAAAACCCAAGTCTAATTTTCCTTATAAACCCAAAAAGAATTTCTTCAAGAAGAAGAAAAACTTTCAGCCTAACCACCACAACCATCATCAACAAAACCAAATACCTAGGAACTTCAGTCAGACTCAGGATCAGAAGAGGTTTTGTTTTGTGTGTGGTAAAACAAACCATGTGGCCACCAACTGCTACCATAGGAAGAAGGAAGCTGTCCAGACCTCCTACAAAGGAAAGGACTCAGTTAGACCAGAAGCGAATATGCTTCACAAAGGTTCTTCGAATTCCTTCAGGAATCAAGTGGAGGAGGTGTGACCCTAGGAGATGGCTCAACGGCACAAATTATTGGAAGAGGAAAAGTTAACCTGAAGATGACATCAGGAAAAAATCTTAACTCTTCATGATGTTCTTCATGTGCCGTCTGTCAGGAGAAACCTAGTTAGTGGATCCCTTCTTGTAGCCTCAGGATACAAATTTGTAATGGAGGCTAATAAAGTAGTTTTTTCTAAACATGACTCCTTTATAGGGAAAGGCTTTGTAAAAGACGGTCTTTTCATTTTAAGTACAATAAATAAAATTTCTGATTGTTCTCTCATTGTCTCTAATATAGAATCTTCAATTGTTTGGCATGGCAGACTAGGTCATGTGAACCTAGGTTCTATTAAAAGAATGATGACCTTAGATCTTATTCCCAAGACTGTAGACGCTGTTTTTATAGGATATACCTTAGACAGCTATGCCAATAGATTTCTAGTGACTCACATGATATAAAATTCCACTACTGGATATATATTTACTCTAGGAGGATCTGCGATCTCCTGGAGCTCTTGTAAGCAAACTATCATAGCTAAGAGTACACTGGACTCTGAAATGATAGCTTTATATACAACTTGTACAGAAGCTGAATGGCTTAAAAAATCCTATTATGCATATACTTGTTTCTCTTAGTCCTGTTCCTGCAATTTTTATAAATTGTGATAATAAATCTGTTATTGAACTACTAAAGCATGATTTTGTGAATGCTAAGATGAACAGGCACCTGCAGCTGCGCTTCAAGTCAATAAAAAGCCTACTAGGCAAATATGTGGTTCTTGACTATATAAAGTCAGAAAAGAACCTTGCAGATCACTTGACGAAGGGTCTGTCTAGGACTTTGATCCTAGAATCATCGAGGGGGATGGGGTTAAGCCCATAAATTAGTCACCAGCAGTGGCAACCCAACCGAGTCTGACTGGAGATCCCAAGAAGCCGGTTCAATGGGTAGAAACAAGCTGAACTTAGGTGACTTTATGGAACACTGACTCGAGATTAAAATCTCATTAAAATAAAGCCCAAGCGGCTGTACATGTGTACAATAACTCCCCATCCCTATGGTGACAGTGTTCCTGTGTGATATGGTTAGGATGAGTTTAAAACTCTTAATAGGTCCAAGCTGTAATGCTAGGTTGATTCATATCACCAACCATTAAGGACTTACCTATATGAGAGGTCGTGAAGGCCGCGACTATGGGACAGGGCGATCCCAGACAACTCTCATGAATGTAGAAAGTGCGCATGGCCATTTAAAAGCGCCACCCGATAGATCAAGGACCTCTAGCGTACTATGTGTGCTATTTTTCTAAATCTGGTTCAAAGAAGTCTGATTCAAGGCATAGTCCATCAAGCACTTCTTCAGATTAAGGCAATAGTCACTACGTGAGATTCAAGGCTGTAGTCCATCTCATCTATGCATAGTATTTTACTGCCCAGATGCTCTCTCTCTCTCTCTCTCTCTCTCTCTCTCTATTTACTTCACTCTTATCTCTGTTTCGGAACTTGACCTTTTGGGGGGGGATTGTTGGCCTTGTTTTTCCTTTTCTTGCAAAAGCTCAATTCCTCTTTCTTTCTTTAGTCCCACATCGGATGCACCAAAGCCCCCTTGTGCATATATATTACTTTCTCTTCTTTTCTCTATTAAGTTGTTGTGTGGGGAACCCCTTGGGCCACACGCGCGCGCCGCCGCCGCCGCCCGGCCCGGCTCGGCTCGGTTCGGTTCGGCGCGCGTAACGGGTGCGGGTACGCGCCCACATCTGCGGGCGCCGAATGCCGATCCGATTTCCTCTTCGGGTTCGGGCTGGAACCCTAAAATCCTTTTTGCTCCTCTTAATTCTGTCATTTATTTTCTTAAACGTTGGAATTTATTCTAAACGTTACAAATGCTTTGGACCGTTTTTTGTGAGTGTGTCCAGGTTCATTCTGTTAATTCTCTTGTAACGGCTGAATTAATCGTTAATTAATTCTGACCGTTACACAACTACATTATATATTCGGTTGTGTTCTTTGTAAATCAGATCAGAGAAAAATTACGTACTCCAAACCTCTGTCAATATTCTATTCGTTTCCGTTGTCTCCGAGCTCTGGGCAGAGCTAAGTTCTGGTCGTTCTCTCCAAGTCGTGTGCGGCAACGAGATACCGGTAGTGCGGGGGTTTTACCACTAGGAGCTTCGGGTACGTCTGCACACAGATCCCGAATAAACTCTTAGGGCAGTGCTTCGTGCACGACTTCCCCAGAGGCCGGAAACATTTATTTATTTTTTTTTTTTCTTAAATTATTATTAAAATAAAACTGTGAAATTTCTAACATCTATGTCCCTGGGCTACTCGCAGATGAGATAAAGTAAAAGTAATAGTTTACATGAACGACCAATCAATGTCTACATGTTGCTATGTGGTTGTAATACCTCATATTTTTATTTTTATTTTAGTAATTATAATTATTGAGAAATTTCATAGGAGTCGTGAGACTTACAAATAAATTGTTAGAGATAATCAATCAATCTTCTCAAATCATGTCTAGCATTAAAGCAGCCCAATCATCTCATTCACTCACTCCTATTAAATAGTTTTTTGAATTTTGAATTAGCTAACATTATGCACAACATTTATTTGAATTTTGAATTAGCTAAGATTATGCATAGCATTCATTGTGTAATTACTCAGTTGTCTTGTAAACCTCTACTATTTATACCTACCGTTGTAAACATATATGGATCAATGAAAATCAATTTCTACATGGTATCAGACTAGGTCTACGATCTTACCTGTGTCTTCAGTCCTCATTTCCTCTTCTCAGTCTCCTACATCTGTCATCTTCTTCCTTTTCTCTTTTAGTATCACATTCTTCTCTTCTCTTCTCTTCTTTTCTCTTCCCACATGGCGGATTATTTTTCTCTCTACAACCAACATCACTCAAAACTCTTCCCACATCATCAAACTAATGAGACGAACTATTTGGTTTGGCTTCGACAAATCAAACCATTTCTTCATGGAGCTAAGCTTTGGGGATATGTTGATGGTTCCATCCGGGAACCAAGTTCTACCATCCAATCCCCGGCAACTGAAGGTCGGCCAGCCGCCACCATCCATAACCCTGCGTATGACAATTGGTTCACAACATATCAACAAATAGTTATTATTCTCACCACTTCTGACTGAAATTATTACTCGCCTCACCATTGGTTTCGACACCTCCAAGGCAATTTAGGATTGCCTCAAAAGGCATTTCTCTTAGAAATCAGTCGCTAGTGCACTAGCTTGAAGTTGCAACTTTTTGATCTCCAAAAGGGTTCTCAATTAGTCGATGCTTACCTTCAACAAGCCAAATCGATTGCTGACTCGCTGGCCTCCATCAATCAACCTATAGTTGATGCGGACTTGGTGGTTGCAACCCTTCATGGCCTGGGACTAGATTATCTGATGCTTCGAACTGCTCTCACCACCCAAAAATTGCCGGATGTCACAAAACCTTGTGATCGAATTTTAGCTTTTGATGCTCAACAAGCTCATCCCTCATATCCAAATTCTACCACTGCCTTATTCAATCATGCAACCCAGGACCACCAATCTTGTCCTCCTCGTTGCAACAATCAATTTTCTGCTGGTAGAACTAACTATGGTGAAAGAAATTAAGAAAATCAAAAATTTAGAAAAGGAGGCTTGTAAGGCAGCAAGCAACAACACAAACTGCGTTCTTTCCGAATACTCCAGCTGCTGTGACATATCCTTCCCCCCACCTACTTATGTTGCTAGATCACCTTGGTCTGATAGGCTTCTTGGTCCAAGCCCATAATGGTGCCCAAATTGCCAAACCAACCAACATGGCCTTAATCACTGCCCAGATCGCTTCTCCGGCCCAACAACAACACCACCATTTGTGGGGGCTCATTTTTATGGTGACCCAAATTAGTATCCAGATATCGGAGCCACACATCGCATGACGACCATGTTGCTCCATAATTCACAGCCTTATGGCGGTCCTCATAATATTTGTAAACCCCCTGATTTTCAAAAAATTTTAAATTGGAATTTTTCACAATTTTTTGAGATTTTTCTGAAATTAAACTAAGGTGTTTTAATTATTAAATGATTTTTAATAGATATTAAATAATATTAAAATATTATGAAAATAATATTTTATGGTGTAAAATAAAAAACTAGACATAGGGTAATTTTTCGAAAATTTATTGGACCCCGAAAGCATTTTAAAAGCCCTAAAAACTAATTATTAATTTAACCAAAATAAACCGGGTTTATTTTAAATAAACCAAACCAATTTCTGAACTGGACCGGGTTCATTTGAACCAAATCCAAATCCTTAGCGGGTCGGATCCGGGTCTAACCCAGACCCGATCCACTAGCCAGACCCGACCCGTAATCTATTTTATTGGATCGGGCCGGATCCATACCCAGACCCGACCCGTCCGCCCGACCCGTTAACTCTTTCTCCCCCAAACCGCCTGACCCCGACTCCTCACCTCCCGCTGTCGCCGCCCGCGTCGCTCCGGCTACCAGAACATCCGCCGCCGGCCTTTCCCTCTTCCTCTCCCTCACCGGACCGCCTTTCCTTCTCCCTCTTCCCCACTATATAAACCCTAGACCTCGCCGGAGCCCTAGACGCTGCCCTCCTTCCTCGCCGTCCCGCAGCCCCGAGCCCGCCCCTCTAGCGCTGCACCTGGCCCGCCTTCCTCCTCGCCCGCAGCGCCTCGACCCGCTGCTGCCCCCTCGACCCCAGCGCCGGCCACCACTCCCCTGGCCCCCTTCTCCGCCTCGCCGCCCTAGCCCAGCCCTCGCCGGCCTTCCCTGACCCGCCGTCTCCCTCCAGCACTCGCCCCCGACCTCGGCCCGCTCTCCTCCGACCAAGGCCATCCCGCCCCAGCCGAGCCGACACCTCCAGAAGCTGCATCACCCGCCGCCGTCTCCACCAGTGAGCTCCGGCCGAGCCGCCTCCCTCCGGCGATACCCCAGCAGCCTCCGGCGAAGCTCCGGTGAAGCCCCGGCGCTCTGTGCAGCTGACGATCGTGCCCTAGCTTGGACACAGTGTCCAGGACACGTATCCCCTTGTGTCGTGTTGCCTCGGACACGAATTTCCCATTCAGCGGAGCCCTGTTCAGGTACTCATATCTCTCTCCTCGTAGCTCTGTTTCTCGTTCCGTCAGTTGCATCGCGTAGCCTGCATGACCCCCTCGATGCCCGTGCAACCCGCTCGGTGCATCGCGTCCTGTGGTGATCGCGAACCGCGATCCAAAAACAGGAAAACCAACGCCCTGTTTTACCCCGGAACTGAGTACGCCCCGCCAAACGGGACGACTCGGTCGCGTGCAGTCTTCACCGATACGTGCGTGCCGTCGATACGGACGAGCGGGATTTTGCAGAAGTTGATTTGGATGTGCGTGCACACCGGAATCAACGCGTATCCGCCGACAACGCCCCGTATCCGACCTTTTTGGATCTCGCTGTAACTTAGTGTACACACATCGGATCAAGACGAAACTTGCTCCATCGGACTTGTAGCAATACGCTGGTCCTGTGACCCAAGTTTGGTTTGATTCTGAGAACGTTGACAAAATCGCGTATCGTGGGCCCCACATGACGGGCAATTTTGTGACCGGCTCATCGGAATCCAATTCTGGAAGTTTCGTTGGGTTCGTATCATCGTTCCTGACCTGTTGACATTAAGTTGGACAGATTTAGAGACCTTTGACCCTGACGCATTTTTTGGTGCAAAACGGCCCACATGTGGACCCCGCCTTGACCTGAAAATGTCATTTTCGCCCCTGTGTCCAAATTGGACTCAAGGACAGGCATTTCTAGCTGATTAATATTTTCTGGATCTGATGGTGATATCTATTTCAGCAACCGGAGTACTGCCTGCAATCCCCGCTGCTGCCAGAGCTACAATTGAAGCCGAAATCCCAGGCAAGTGTACCTTGCCATAATTGCAGTATAATGATTCAATTTGTTCTCTTGATTTATTCCTGTGACTGTTGTACATGCTCAACCCTAGGGCCGTGTGACTTGCTTAGCGTCCGATTATTAGTCGGGTGCCAACACCGTACGCGGGGTTGTGCAACGTCACTTAGAGATGGATATCGTGATATTTACATTCTCGTACTTGCCATATCAAGTACATTATACCCAGGACACCTAACACGAATCATGATTAGAATCTTCCTGAAATATTCAAGGTGATTCTGTATAGGATACAGGTTTATGACATCTTTACATGCTTAGATTTTATCCTGACTTATTGCATTAGTTTGATCTTGCGTGACATGAACATGAGACATTATAAAACTGTGACGTGAGATTACATTGGGTAGGGAGAGTTTTACCAT
Organism: Iris macrosiphon; assembly: GCA_036927795.1. Taxonomy (NCBI): domain Eukaryota; kingdom Viridiplantae; phylum Streptophyta; class Magnoliopsida; order Asparagales; family Iridaceae; genus Iris; species Iris macrosiphon. The sequence goes on from JAYESA010000011.1 coordinate 148,988,112, forward strand.
ACAAAAGGCTGAATATATATATATATATAATACTTTAATGGATTGTGCCTTAGACTCTGACACAGAGCTTTGGTACCGTACTGGCCCTTCGAAAAAATACTGCTATGGGTTTCTCCGACACTGATCCTGTATTAGTCTCAGTCCGAGTATGACTAAAACTCTCACTTGTATATCACTTAGCTGGTTTATTTATTTGCCCTATTGTTTCCTTTATTTCTCTACTGCATTATTTTGGCTTGTTTTATCTGTACCTTGCTATGTCCCCTGAGGACCTGGATCCGGATTATGTCCCCAGGGTTAGCAGACGAGAACTACCCTGAGGTGTACGGAACAAGAGCACTTCTCGGAGCAGTACCAGAACCTGAGGACGAGGTGATCGCTGAGGACTTCTCCTGAACATCTGCTTCTTCCATGCTCAGTTGTTGTGGCAATTAAACTCTTTATTTCCTGTTTATGAAAACTTTTGTAACAGACTTAATATCAGGTTGTTCCCCGATTTTATTTACTTGTGACTGGATATTGTTTAATACTTTTTATTGATATTGCTGTCTTTAATCTGTGGATGAGAATAGTAAATTCTGACTGTTGTAATACAGCTTAAGTATGCCCCGATAGATCCATTAAATTGGGTTTGTCCATCGGTGCGTGCTGCTGGCCATTGCCACGTGTCTAGTCCCTTAGTATTTTGGGACTGGGGCATGACATGGTTTTTGTGGTGGCCCATGCAGGTCAACGACTAAATTGTTCGGTTTTAACTTAGGGACCGAACAGGCATGCAATAAGAATATGATAAGTTTTTAGGATCTCATTCACTTGCTTGAAACGTTCTTGATATCTGTATCGGATTCAAATTAATTCTTGACTTGCATCCTGCTTTGATCCCTGTACGCCTCTTATTATTTATTTTGGGTGCAGAGATATGGATTCATGAGCAAATGACGAGACTCTTGCAGAAATACCACAAGGTGCTGTGGTCACCCAGGAAGATGAAGTGACACCAGTTGATGAAGGTCGATCAGCTCAACAAAGCAGTCAAGCAAGTCAGCCTACCTCGAGAATCCAGGAAGATGACGTTCTACCATCGACGCAGTTTGCTCCACCAATGCTTACCGTCCCACAAGGGCAAGCTATGGACGTGCAACAACTATTTCAAATGTACTACCCGATGATGCAAGCTTATCAGAAGGCTCAGCAAAGTCAAACGGAGGAGTTCATTTGCAGACTTAGCTCATAGCTACGGAAGTTAATCAGCTCCATTGCAACGGACGTTGTTACTGTAGAACGGACCATGGAGAGCATCACCAGGATAGATTCCAGCCAAAAGTGGCCGCATGCACCAGACCAAGCACAGCAGGAAAGAGCTGCAAAGCGACCCCAGAAGAATCCACCGAGAGCAACATCCAGAGCCTCATTCCTTCCTACTTGTTACTATTGTGGAAAGGTAGGCCATATTGAGCGGGAGTGAAGATGCAAGTTGGGACTGTGCTTGATTTGCGGATCCAGTAACCATTTAGCCAGAAGTTGTAAGATTCACAGAGGAGAAGCATCAATGGTTAACCAACAAGCGTTACCAGTACCGAGGCCAGCCTATCCAGCATTGGGAGCACCGCAAACGGGAGTTCAAGGAGTCCTACCACAATCTCCAGGAGAGAATCAACCGAGGCCACCTTTGATATCCCAGGCTGTCACGCCCCAGTCCCAAAATACGTAGGACTAGGAATACGTAACACGCCAGCCGTATGTATACGAACTCCAATATATGGAAACCATATACACACGTACGCTGTACATGAATATCCAATCCACAGTGGTAAATATATGTCACAACAAGTCACACGCAGTTCTATATCTCATCCACAGCACAAATAATAGAATAAAGGAAATCAATAACTGAATATCAAAGAAGCAGTCTCAAATAGTAATCTCAAAGTGCAATAGTCGGGTGGAGACAAATCCACTGCAAATCGACTATAATAAACTACTAAAGAGAGAAAAGAATAAACTCTAATATAAGAATAAATGTCTAGAAAAGAATAGCAACTAGAATCTCTAAACAGCTGCAAATGAATCACATATAATCAGAAGATAAGATCGTCTCAGACTGATAGGTAGCGTCAGGTCCAGGTCCATACTCCTGTGGATACTCCTGCTCATCTATATCTGGAAAATGGACCAGGTCCTCAGAGGGACGTAACAAGTATACTTAAACACATGCCAATAAAGTACTGAAATTAAACATCCATTGGGGTCGCCTAACCATCTATGTGAATGCAGTTAAGAACACCTTTCCCCACAAGTGAGCTATCTGGCTGAAAACTGGGATTTGGCATAGTTCTCTTTTGAAGAGCCAGGGGCCTAAAAGGCACGTCGTCTTTTGAACGCCGGTGGCCCGCCTGATAGTACATAATATATAGTGGTCATCATCACCCGTATCTCCAGCGGAGAATTCGGGCTTCACAGAAAAAGTGCAAAGGAGCTCAAATGCGGTACTTGTTGTTCTCCCCACCCAATGCTCTAAGCATGTCATGTCCATGACACGATAAACCTCTAATAACCGCCAGGTCTACTAGTATGCAAAGTTTCTATTGGCAGTTATCCCTATCCGTCGCACGACCTATACGTACCAGTGGCCAGCCGAGTACGCAAGTCCGTGTCCTACATGTGACTCACACTCGTGTAAGAATAGTGTCATGGCCAATGAAACATAAATGCCTCATGAAGATGGGGTAGTCTCATAAAGTAGGTCCAATGCATGTACATAACTAAAAATATAGTACGACGACACCGTCGTTGCACCCAAGTTTCCTTGGACGCGCAGTTTATATAGCAGTTAAAATAAATGAACTAAATAAGCAGAAAATAAACATGCATGCCTCATATGGAATGTAAAAACAGTACAATGGCAAGGTATACTTGCCTGGCAAGAAATCTGTAAAGTGTACGCGCCCAAATGTCAAGGACACTGAACCTGGAACTAAGGACTCCGAACAAACGTCTCCGGATGCTGAAATAAACATCACCAACATTTTCGGAATGAGCAAAATAGCTAAAAAGTACATCCCTTTCGTCCCATTTGGACACAGGGGTAAAACGGTAATTTTGGGCAAAAGTGGGTCCACGTGTGGCCCACTTTGCACCAAAAAGCGTGCCGAGGGTAACAGTCTCTAAATGGGACAAATTATGGGTCAAACAACTCTAGATGTCAATACGAACCCAACGGTATGTCCAAATTTGGATTCCGATGAGCCGAACAAAATTTGGTCCAAAAAGTCAACTGTGGGACCCACTAATTGGCGATCTGGTCAACCGTCTCAAAAATGCGTGAAAATTGGGTCACAGGACCAGCGTGTTACCACGAGTCCAGTGACGCAAGTTTCGTCGTAATTTGACATACGTGCACAAAATACGCGCGAGTTTCACAAAAGTGGCGACACGAGATGTGTCCGCGGATACGGCCTGATTCCGGCGCGCTCACGCGTCCGAATCAGTCCCCACAAATTTTCACGTGTCCCATTATGCTGCGTGCACCATTCGGTACACTTGGCACACGGCGGGGCGGTCCCGTTTGGCGGGGCGCGCTCCGATCTCCAACTTTTGGAAAACCGGAAAAAGTGGGTGCGCACAGTTTTGTGACGAATATATTTTTGTCCACAGCAACTAATAGCACAAAGTTATAATACAGAAAATAAACTAGGTCATGTAATCTACAGGTATCAAAAAGAATCACCGAATTCGGATCTCTGTGGTGGGAGATACGAACTCGGCAATATGGGTGGTCAATCTGGAATTCTGCGATTGCAGAATTCTGTCTGCTCCTCCAACTTTGGACGCTGTTTTTCACCTAGGGGCACACGTTTTCCGAGGTTGACTATAAAACAAATACTGGAGAGGGTTGAGGGAAGATCATACCTATGAAAATGGAACAGCGTTTGGTCGAGCGAGTCAACGGGAAAACACGCCGGAGCGAAGGTGCCTAGAGTGGAAAACTGCAGTTCGCGATGTCGGCGTCGACGGAATGGTTGGATGGCTTGGGGAGGCTTCTCTGGCTGCGGTGACGGCTCTAGATGGGAAGAGGAGGTCTGGGAATATTAGGTTAGGGTTTTGAGAGTTATATATATATATATATATATATATATATATATATATATATATATATATTATCTACGAAGAAAGAGGGGAGAAGGAGCGGGTTTGTTCGGCCAAGGGGCGGGTCCTGGCGCTGAAGGGCTCTGCCAAATGAGCGGGTGTAATTTGCTGAGGAGTCAGCAAATTGATTGCTAAGGAGTGAAAGCAATTGCTTAAAGAATAGTAGTATAGTGATTTTATTATTATTATTATTATTATTATTATATTATATTATTAGTATTATTATTATATACTTATTTTCTTTTCTTTTCTTTTACTTTCTTTATAAAATATATATACATATATATATATTTGTATATACATATATATATATATATATATATATATATATATATATATATATATATATATATATATATATATACTCATAAGAAAATTTATATATTAGGGTATTGCACATCGTTAGGCTAGCAACTGCTTGAGGGATCTCCTACATGGAATAAATTCCGAAAAAATTCCTGATGGTCCCACAAGTCCTCTAAGTGCCCGAATACCTAACATAAAAATTATTAAAAATCTATTTCTCCTGTTTAGACCTAATTACTACAATTTAATTAATAATTAATAAATAAAGGGTATATACGATTTTCTAGGAAGGGGGTTTTACATTCTACCCAACTTGTAAAAATTTTGTCCTCGAAATTAAAATTAAGTCACGATAGAATGCAAGGATGATATAAGATATGAATTAACAATGTAAATTCATACCTTGGTCTGCGAATAGGTTCGGAAAATGCTTGCGCATGTCGTCCTCGCGCTCCCAAGTTGATTCTCCTGGCGCGCCATGCCTCCATGCTACGCGAACCAAGGGAATAGACTGGTTCCTCAACACTTTCTCTCGACGATCAAGGATTCCCACAGGTTGCTCTTGGTATGACAAGCTCGGCCCAATGGTGATCTCTGAATGGTCGAGAACATGACTGCTGTCTGCCACATATCGCCTGAGCTGCGACACATTGAATACGTCATGTACTCCCTCCAGTGAAGGTGGTAGCGCAAGTCGATATGCCACCTCTCCAATTCTCTCGAGCACGTCAAATGGTCCAATATACCTTGGACTCAACTTGCCGCGCCCTTCGAATCGGATGGTGCCTCTGGTCGGTGATATCCTCAAGAAGACGTGATCGCCCTCTTTGAACTCCAAGGGACGACGATGAAGGTCTGCCTACTGCTTATGCCTGTCTTGCGCTGCTCGCAAGTGTCCCTGAATCTTCTTGACTGTCTCTACGGTGTTGACCACCAACTCGGGTCCCAAAATCTGACGTTCTCCCATGTCACTCCAACACACAGGAGACCTACATTTTCTTCCATACAATGCTTCAAACGGAGCCATCTGAATACTCGCTTGATAGCTATTGTTGTAAGAAAACTCTACAAGATGTAGGTGGTCCTCCCATGATCCTCCGAAGTCTAACATGCAAGCTCTCAACATGTCCTCCAAGGTCTGAATAGTACGCTCCGACTGCCCGTCTGTCTGCGGGTGGTAAGATGTACTGAACTTCAGACGAGTACCAAGACTCTCTTGCATGCTCCTCCAAAAGTGCGATATGAAGCTCGAATCTCTGTCCGATACAATGCTGACTGGTATGCCGTGCAATCTCACGATCTGCCTCATATATAAGTCAGCTAAAGCTTCTGTAGACTGACCCACTCTAAAAGGTATAAAATGGGCTGACTTGGTGAGTCTGTCCACTATTACCCACACTGCATCTCTCCCACTTGGACTCTTGGGAAAACCCGTGACGAAGTCCATAGTGATGTGCTCCCACTTCCACTCTGGAATCGGAAGTGGTTGCAATAATCCTGCTGTCCTCTGGTGCTCCGCCTTCACTTGTTGACATACCAGACATTTAGCTACAAAGCGAGCTATCTCTCTCTTCATCCCATGCCACCAAAAATGCTGTCGTAAGTCACGATACATCTTGGTGCCTCCCGGGTGAATAGAATAGATCGAACTATGAGCCTCTGTCATCAGCTCCTGTCGAATCTCTCCATTTGGAACATAAAGACGATCACCACATCGTAATATCCCATCCTCATGAATGCGCAATCCGGTCTGCTCTCCGGCCTCTGTCCTTTCCTTTAGTCTCTTGAATTTGGCATCTGTAGGCAAAGCTGCCTTAATCCTCTCTACCAATGATGATTGTACTTACAAGTTGGCTAGTGTCCCATCTGCTCCGGGTAATATCACTTCAATGCCAAGCTCTTGCAAGTCCTCCAATAGTTCCCTCTGTGCTGTCAAGAAGTAAGCTGCTGGCTTCCGGCTTAACGCGTCTGCTACCACGTTAGCCTTGCCTGGATGATAATGTAGCTCTATCTCAAAATCTTTCATCAACTCGAGCCATCGACGTTGTCTCATATTTAACTCCTTCTGCGTGAAGACGTACTTGAGGCTTTTGTGGTCTGTATAGATCTCCACTCGTTCCCCATATAAGTAATGTCTCCATAGCTTCAGAGCAAATACAACGGCTGCAAGTTCCAAGTCATGAGTCGGATAATTCCTCTCATGTACTCGTAACTGCCTAGATGCATATGCAATCACCTTGCCATGCTGCATCAATACGCATCCTAAGCCCTTTCCTGATGCGTCACTGTAGATCACGTATCCTCCTGAGCCTGATGGAATCGTCAATACTGGTGCTGTAGTCAGTCGCTTCTTCAACCCTTCAAAGGCTGCTTGACATTCGTCAGTCCATATAAATTCTTGATCTTTACAAGTCAGACGAGTCATAGGTGCCGCTATCCTTGAGAAGTTTTCCATGAACCGTCGGTAATATCCTGCAAGTCCAAGGAAACTCCTCACCTCTGCTGCTGATTTAGGAACAGGCCATGTCTCAACTGCTGAGATCTTCTCTGGATCAACAGAAATACCATCTCCTGTAACAACATGTCCAAGAAATGAAACTCTGTCCAAGAAGAACTCATATTTGCTGAGTTTAGCATATAACTGCTCTCTCCTTAAAGTCTCTAGAACAATCCGCAGGTGCTCCTCGTGCTCCTCGTGGCTCTTCGAATAGACAAGTATATCATCTATGAAGACGACCACGAACTGGTCCAAGTACTGGTGGAAGACTCGATTCATCAAGTCCATGAAGATCGCTGGAGCATTGGTCAATCCAAATGGCATGACCAAAAACTCGTAGTGCCCATATCTTGTTCTGAATGCGGTCTTCGAAATGTCCTGCTTCCGTACCTTCACTTGGTGATATCCCGATCTCAGATCTATCTTCGAGAATACCTTAGCTCCACTGAGTTGATCAAACAGGTCATCAATGCGTGGCAATGGATATTTGTTCTTTACTGTCACTGCATTCAAGGCTCTGTAGTCAATGCACATACGCACTGACCCATCCTTCTTCGGTACAAACAACACTGGTGCTCCCCAGGGTGATGCACTCGGTCGGATGAAACCTTTCTCCTGTAGCTCTTTTAACTGTGCCTTCAGCTCGTCCATCTCCTTCTTCGCCAGTCTGTAAACATGCGATGCTATAGGTGCTGCTCCGGGTGCTAGTTCAATTGAAAACTCTACGTCTCTGTCTGGGGGTAGTCTTGGCAAATCCTCTGGAAAGACGTCTAGAAATTCTGAAATAATAGGGTGATAGACAACATCGTCCATTGCGAGCTGCATACCATCAAGGATTTCTGTGGATCCTCGGGCAAACTCAAGTTCAGGCTGGCCTGGTACCTTAAAAAGAATGCTTCCTCCAAAGCAATCGAAGAAAGCATGGTACTTGCTTAGCCAGTCCATTCCAAGCACAATATCAAAAGTCGGCATAGGAAGGACTAAGAGTTGGACATTCATCTCCCTGCCACGTATCACTATAGGGCCCGATCTACAAACTCGACTAACTGGTACAACTCCTCCTCCGGTAAGAATTCTAACACAACTAGATAATGGTGTAGAAGCAATGTTGTGTTTGGCAATAAAACTAGATGATATGAATGAGTGTGTGGCTCCCGTATCAAATAATGTTACCGCAGGAAAAGTAAAAGCAAGGGTAATACCTGCTATGACATCCACCTCATGATCCATGTCATCTACCTCCAATGCGAAAGCTCGCCCGTTCCTCTGCGGTTGTCCATGTCCAGTCCTCATATACTGCTCCTCCTGAGTAGGTAGCGGTGGTCCTCTCTGAAATCCTCCTGCTGCTGGGGGTCGAGGTGCTCCCGGTCCAGTCATCTGCTGGGCTGGCTTCGGTGCTGGAAGCGCTAGTCTCTGTGCTGGAGGTGGTAGTGTCAATATCTGCTGTTTTGGACAGTCTCTCGCCATGTGCTGTCCAGAGCCACATCTCATACACTGACCCAAGCGAGTCCGACAATCTCTCGAAATATGTCCGATCTTCCCACAATAATTACATTGGAGTTTTTCCAGAATCTGGTACGGTCCGGCTCTGTGTTGCTGATGCTGTTGTGCCAAGGGGCGTCTGATAGGTCCCCCTTGTTGTGTCCTGACTGGTCCTTGCTGTATCCTTGCTGTTCCTTGTTGTGTCCGCAGCTGACCTCCATTTCCTCTGCTAATGGTTTCCTGAAATCTGGCCTCTGTCAGTAGTTCAGCGTAAGAGACTCGGGACTGCGAGCTTGTATAATATTGTAGCTCCTGGTTCAGTCCTCGATGAAATCTCTTAGCCTTAGCCAAGTCATTTGGTATCAATGCAGCACCATATTTGCTGAGTCGACTAAACTCGGCATCATACTCGTCCACGGTCCGATTCTCCTGCCTTAAGTGAAGAAACTGATCATACAAGGTATCCCTGACAGTGTCCGGGAAGTACTTTCCCTCAAAGCACTCCAAGAACTGCTCCCAAGTCTGGTAAGTACCCAACTGGCGCTCCATGGATTCCCACCAGTGATGAGCATTACCATCTAGAAGCGTCCGTACACCCGTCATCCATAGGTCCGTCGGTAACTGTGATGCCTCCAGTAGCTTCTGTGTGTGAGTGATCCAGTTGGTAGTCTTCTCCGGGCTCTCAGTGCCCTTGTACTGCCTTGCACCCATCTGAACAAAATCCTTTACTGATCCAACCCTAGCTCGAGGTACTGGAGCTAGTGCTTGGGCTGGTACAGTAGCATGTGCAGCCATCCTCTCCAGTGCTGCCAAAAATTCTTGTCTCTGCTCGACTGCCTGCTGTCTCTGCTCGGCTGCCTGCTGCCTCTGTTCCTGTATCATCATCTGAAAGAATTGGAACATCTGTGCTTGGCCATCTTGCGGTACTGGGGCAGGTGGAGGGTTCCCAATAGGTGAAGCGGGAAGATCAGATGGAACTGGGGTGTGAGTCTGTCCATCTGGCCCCGGAAGCCAAGGAATCGTTGGGGTCCCTCCTTGAGTCTGACTATTGACTCCAGAAGTTGCGTCGCCATTGGCGGCAGTACATCCATTCTGCGAATCCATCTCTCTGCAGTTGATGTACGAAAAAATTAGAAAAAGTACAGGAATCAAACAGGATACAAGTATTAAATAGGAATGATGAATTTCAATCAAGCGTGGATGAGATCCTTATACTCTATTCCTATTACGCAGGCTTGTTCGGTACAGTTACGTAACCACGACAATATATTCTAGACCTGCATGGGCCACCACAAAAACATGTCACGCCCCAGTCCCAAAATACATAGGACTAGGAATACGTAACACGCCAGCCGTATGTATACGAACTCCAATATATGGAAACCATATACACACGTACGCTGTACATGAATATCCAATCCACAGTGGTAAATATATGTCACAACAAGTCACACGCAGTTCTATATCTCATCCACAGCACAAATAATAGAATAAAGGAAATCAATAACTGAATATCAAAGAAGCAGTCTCAAATAGTAATCTCAAAGTGCAATAGTCGGGTGGAGACAAATCCACTGCAAATCGACTATAATAAACTACTAAAGAGAGAAAAGAATAAACTCTAATATAAGAATAAATGTCTAGAAAAGAATAGCAACTAGAATCTCTAAACAGCTGCAAATGAATCACATATAATCAGAAGATAAGATCATCTCAGACTGATAGGTAGCGTCAGGTCCAGGTCCATACTCCTTTGGATACTCCTGCTCATCTATATCTGGAAAATGGACCAGGTCCTCAGAGGGACGTAACAAGTATACTTAAACACATGCCAATAAAGTACTGAAATTAAATATCCATTGGGGTCGCCTAACCATCTATGTGAATGCAGTTAAGAACACCTTTCCCCACAAGTGAGCTATCTGGCTGAAAACTGGGATTTGGCATGGTTCTCTTTTGAAGAGCCAGGGGCCTAAAAGGCACGTCGTCTTTTGAACGCCGGTGGCCCGCCTGATAGTACATAATATATAGTGGTCATCATCACCCGTATCTCCAGCGGAGAATCCGGGCTTCACAGAAAAAGTGCAAAGGAGCTCAAATGCGGTACTTGTTGTTCTCTCCACCCAATGCTCTAAGCATGTCATATCCATGACACGATAAACCTCTAATAACCGCCAGGTCTACTAGTATGCAAAGTTTCTATTGGCAGTTATCCCTATCCGTCGCACGACCTATACGTACCAGTGGCCAGCCGAGTACGCAAGTCCGTGTCCTACATGTGACTCACACTCGTGTAAGAATAGTGTCATGGCCAATAAAACATAAATGCCTCATGAAGATGCGGTAGTCTCATAAAGTAGGTCCAATGCATGTACATAACTAAAAACATAGTACGACGACACCGTCGTTGCACACAAGTTTCCTTGGACGCGCAGTTTATATAGCAGTTAAAATAAATAAACTAAATAAGCAGAAAATAAACATGCATGCCTCATATGGAATGTAAAAATAGTACAATGGCAAGGTATACTTGCCTGGCAAGAAATCTGTAAAGTGTACGCGCCCAAATGTCAAGGACACTGAACCTGAAACTAAGGACTCCGAACAAACGTCTCCGGATGCTGAAATAAACATCACCAACGTTTCCGGAATGAGCAAAATAGCTAAAAAGCACATCCCTTTCTTCCCATTTGGACACAAGGGCAAAACGGTAATTTCGGGCAAAAGTGGGGTCCACGTGTGGCCCACTTTGCACCGAAAAGCGTGCCGAGGGTAACAGTCTCTAAATGGGACAAAATATGGGTCAAACAACTCTATATGTCAATACGAACCCAACGGTATGTCCAAATTTGGATTCCGATGAGCCGAACAAAATTTGGTCCAAAAAGTCAACTGTGGGACCCGCCAATTGGCGATCTGGTCAACCATCTCAGAAATGCGTGAAAATTGGGTCACAGGACCAGCATGTTACCATGAGTCCAGTGGCACAAGTTTCGTCGCAATCTGACATGCGTGCACAAAATACGCGCGAGTTTCACAAAAGTGGCGACACGAGATATGTCTGCGGATACGGCCTGATTCCGGCGCGCTCACTCGTCCGAATCAGTCCCCACGAATTTTCACGTGTCCCGTTATGCTGCGTGCACCATTCGGTACACTTAGCACACGGCGGGGCGGTCCCGTTTGGCGGGGCGCGCTCCGATCTCCAACTTTTGGAAAACCGGAAAAAGTGGGTGCGCACAGTTTTATGACGAATATATTTTTGTCCACAACAACTAATAGCACAAAGTTATAATACAGAAAATAAACTAGGTCATGTAATCTACAGGTATCAAAAAGAATCACCGAATTCGGATCTCTGTGGTGGGAGATACGAACTCGGCAATATGGGTGGTCAATCTGGAATTCTGCGATTGCAGAATTCTGTCTGCTCGTCCAACTTTGGACGCTATTTTTCACCTAGGGTCACACGTTTTCCGAGGTTGACTATAAAACAAATACTGGAGAGGGTTGAGGGAAGATCATACCTATGAAAACGGAATAGCGTTTGGTCCAGCGAGTCAACGGGAAAACACGCCGGAGCGAAGGTGTCTCGAGTAAGAAACTGCAGTTCGCGATGTCGGCGTCGACGGGATGGTTGGATGGCTTGGGGAGGCTTCTCTGGCTGCGGTGACGGCTCTAGATGGGAAGAGGAGGTCTGAGAATATTAGGTTTGGGTTTTGAGAGTTAATATATATATATATATATATATATATATATATATATTATCTACGAAGAAAGAGGGGAGAAGGAGCGGGTTTGTTCGGCCAAGGGGCGGGTCCTGGCGCTGAAGGGCTCTGCCAAATGAGCGGGTGGAATTTGCTGAGGAGTCAGCAAATTGATTGCTAAGGAGTGAAAGCAATTGCTTAAAGCAATTGCTTAAAGAATAGTAGTATAGTGATTTTATTATTATTATTATTATATTATATTATTAGTATTATTATTATATACTTATTTTCTTTTCTTTTCTTTTACTTTCTTTATAAAATATATATACATATATATATATATATTTGTATATACATATATATATATATATACTCATAAGAAAATTTATATATTAGGGTATTGCACATCGTTAGGCTAGCAACTGCTTGAGGGGTCTCCTACATGGAATAAATTCCGAAAAAATTCCTGATGGTCCCACAAGTCCTCTAAGTGCCCGAACACCTAACATAAAAATTATTAAAAATCTATTTCTCCTGTTTAGACCTAATTACTATAATTTAATTAATAATTAATAAATAAAGGGTATATACGATTTTCTAGGAAGGGGGTTTTACACAGGCCGTACTCTTCCAGCAGGTCCAGCAGCAGCAGAGGGCACCACCTCAAGGACACGGCCAAGCTTTCGCGATGACTGTGGGAGACGCGCAAAATCATGGAGTAGCTAATGAGCGTAAGTTTTTGTAGTTCTGTTTCTATTATTGCTTTAGTTCGTGCCCGTTGTTTCGTGACCCTAGACTTGACCTGACAGTTTTAAATTGATAATAATTGATAACCTAGTGTTAATCTAAGTAATTTTGAACTTGCCAATGATTTAGAATGTTTTATAAATGTTAAACTGATAAGTTTTTAAAGGATAAAACTTGTTTTCTAAAACTGTAATTTTCTAGATTTCCTTCATTCGGGAAGTTTCATAACTTTTAATGCTTAGGGAAATAATTTTTCCTAGGTGTTACTCTCAACCTTGATTCTCCTTGATTTTGATGTGCTTCGAACAATGTTTGCAACCGTATCATCTCTGTTGACCGGTTATTCTTTGATTGCGATGACGCAATCCTCTTAAGGGGGGTAGATTGTAAACCCCCTGATTTTCAAGAAATTTTAATTTGGAATTTTTTACAATTTTCTGGATTTTTCTGAGATTTTTTTGAAATTAAACTAAGGTGTTTTAATTATTAAATGATTTTATTTGATATTAAATAATATTAAAATATTATAAAAATAATATTTTATGGTGTAAAATGAAAAACTAGATATAGGGTAATTTTCCGGGAATTTATTGGACCCCGGAAGCATTTTAAAAGCCCTAAAAACTAATTATTAATTTAACCAAAATAAACCGGGTTTATTTTAAATAAACCAAACCAATTTCTGAACCGGACCGGGTTCATTTGAACCAAACCAAAATCCTTAGCGGGTCGGATCCGGGTCTAACCCAGACCCGATCCACTAGCCATACCCGACCCGTAATCTATTTTATTGGATCGGGCCGGATCCATACCCAGACCCGACACATCCGCCCGACCCGTTAACTCTTTCTCCCCCAAACTGCCTGACCCCGACTCCTCACCTCCCGCCGTCGCCGCCCGCGTCGCTCCGGCTACCGGAACGTCCGCCGCCGGCCTTTCCCTCTTCCTCTCCCTCTCCCTCACCAGACCGCCTTTTCCTCTCCCTATTCCCCACTATATAAACCCTAGACCTCGTCGGAGCCCTAGACGCTGTCCTCCTTCCTCGCCGTCCCGCAGCCCCGAGCCCGCCCCTCCAGCGCTGCACCTGGCCCGCCTTCCTCCTCGCCCGCAGCGCCTCGACCCGCTACTGCCCCTTCGACCCCAGCGCCGGCCACCACTCCCCCTGGCCCCCTTCTCCGCCTCTCAGGCCTTCCCTGACCCGCCGTCTCCCTCCAGCACTCGCCCCCGACCTCGGCCCGCTCTCCTCCGACCAAGGCCAGCCCGCCCCAGCCGAGCCGACACCTCCAGAAGCTGCATCACCCGCCGCCGTCTCCACCAGTGAGCTCCGGCCCAGCCGCCTCCCTCCGGCGACACCCCAGCAGCCTCTGACGAAGCTCCGGTGAAGCCCCGGTGCTTTGTGCAGCCGACGATCGTGCCCTATCTTGGACACAGTGTCCAGGACACGTATCCCCTTGTGTCGTGTCGCCTCGGACACGAATTTTCCATTCAGCGGAGCCCTGTTCAGGTACTCATATCTCTCTCCTCGTAGCTCTGTTTCTCGTTCCGTCAATTGCATCGCGTAGCCTACATGACCCCCTCGATGCCCGTGCAACCCGCTCGGTGCATCGCGTCCTGTGGTGATCGCGAACCGAGATCCATAAACAGGAAAACCAACACCCTGTTTCACCCCGGAACTGAGTACGCTCCGCCAAACGGGACGACTCGGTCGCGTGCGGTCTTCACCGATACGTGCGTGCCGTCGATACGGACGTGCGAGATTTCGCAGAAGTTAATTTGGATGTGCGTGCACACCGGAATCAACGCGTATCCGCCGACAATGCCCCGTATCCGACCTTTCTGGATCTTGCTGTAACTTAGTGTACACACGTCGGATCAAGACGAAACTTGCGCCATCGGACTTGTAGTAATACGCTGGTCCTGTGACCCAAGTTTGGTTCGATTATGAGAACGTTGACAAAATCGCGTATCGTGGGCCCCACAGGCTCCACTTGACGGGCGATTTTGTGACCGGCTCATCGGAATCCAATTCTGGAAGTTCCGTTGGGTTCGTATCATCGTTCATGACCTGTTGACATTAAGTTGGACAGGTTTAGAGACCTTTGACCTTGACACATTTTTCGGTGCAAAGCGGCCCACATGTGGACCCCGACTTGACCTGAAAATGTCATTTTCGCCCGTGTGTCCAAATTGGACTCAAGGACAGGCGTTTCTAGCTGATTAATATTTTCTGGATCTGATGGTGATATCTATTTCAGCAACCGGAGTACTGCCTGCAATCCCCGCTGCTGCCAGAGCTACAATTGGAGCCGAAACCCTAGGCAAGTGTACCTTGCCATAATTGTAGTATAATGATTCAATTTGTTCTCTTGATTTATTCCTGTGACTGTTGTACATGCTCAACCCTACGGCCGTGTGACTTGCTTAGCATCCGATTATTAGTCGGGTGCCAACACCGTACGCGGGGTTGTGCAACGTCACCTAGAGATGGATATCGTGACATTTACATTCTCATACTTGCCATATCAAGTACATTATACCTAGGACACCTGACACAAATCATGATTAGAATCTTCCTGAAATATTCAAGGTGATTCTGTATAGGATACAGGTTCATGACATCTTTACATGCTTAGATTTTATCCTGACTTATTGCATTAGTTTGATCTTGCGTGACATGAACATGAGACATTATAAAACTGTGACGTGAGATTACATTGGGTGGGAAGAGTTTTACCATACAAAAGGCTGAATATATATATATATATATATATATATATATATATATATATATATATATATATATATATATATATATATATATAATACTTTAATGGATTGTGCCTTAGACTCTGACACAGAGCTTTGGTACCGTACTGGCCCTTCGAGAAAATACTGCTATGGGTTTCTCCGACACTGATCCTGTAGTAGTCTCAGTCCGAGTATGACTAAAACTCTCACTTGCATATCACTTAGCTGGTTTATTTATTTATCCTATTGTTTCCTTTATTTCTGTACTGCATTATTTTGGCTTGTTTTATCTGTACCTTGCTATGTCCCCTGAGGACCTGGATCCGGATTATGTCCCCAGGGTTAGCAGACGAGAACTACCCTGAGGTGTACGGAACAGGAGCACTTCTCGGAGCAGTACCAGAACCTGAGGACGAGGTGACCGCTGAGGACTTCTCATGAACATCTGCTTCTTCCATGCTCAGTTGTTATGGCAATTAAACTCTTTATTTCCTGTTTATGAGAACTTTTGTAACAGACTTAATATCGGGTTGTTCTCCGATTTTATTTACTTGTGACTGGATGTTGTTTAATACTTTTTATTGATATTGCTGTCTTTAATCTGTGGATGAGAATAGTAAACCCTGACTGCTGTAATACAGCTTAAGTATGCCCCGATGGATCCATTAAATTGGGTTTGTCCATCGGTGCGTGCTGCTGGCCATTGCCACTTGTCTAGTCCCTTGGTATTTTGGGACTGGGGCGTGACAATATTTATATGGAAAATAGTGATTTAATAACAGTTTCCCATACCGGTAACCTTCCTTTATCATTGGGCAAAAATCAAATTTCCTTAAAAAAATATCTTATGCATTCCTTCCATTCGTTAAAATATTTTATCTGTTGCTCGTTTCACCAAAGATAATCTTGTTTATTTTCTTTTCACTCCCAACTTCTATCAAATTTGTTGATTACGCACTGGTTGTCTATTATTGCAGGGCCCTTCTACAGATGGTCTCTATCCGCTCCATCTGTTGTCCATCTCCACCCCTTTCCATGCCCTAGCCACAATCCATTCCTCTCTCTAGCATAATCGTCTAGGTCACCCCTCGTCTCGAGTTTTAGCTCGTTTAGGGCCTGCTATTGGGTCTTAATCTACTTTCGTCAATTTTGTCGTAATTGTGCACTAAGCAAATCACACCAGTTGCCCTTTACTTCCAATAATGTGTCTGCTACATCTTCCTTTTTTAATCTTCACAGTGACGTATGGATGTCCAGTTTTATCAGTTAGTGGTTTCAAATATTATGTTTTTTTCACTGATGAATTCTCACGTTTTACATGGATTTACCTAATGCGTCGCAAAAATGAGGTCCTTACACACTTACAAACTTTGGTGGCTATGATTCGTAGTATCTTTAATGGTTCAATACAATTTCTTTAAAGCGACAATGGCACTGAATATGTAAATCATGCTTTCTCACATTTTTGTCAATCTTTGGGCATTCAACAACGTTTTTCATGTCCCCATACACCTTAAAAAAATAGACTCGTCGAACATAAACATTGCTATATTACCACCATGACCCGCACTCTCCTCCCCACTTTCTTAGAATCTATGGGTTGAAGCCACTCTAACTTCAGTATATCTCATTAACCTCCTTCCCACCCCTATTCTTAATTGGGATACCCCTTATCATCGTCTTTATGGCACTCCTCCCTTTTATTCCTCTCTTCGTGTCTTCAGATGTTCTTGCTTTCCCTATCTCGGTTCACATGTCTCCAACAAACTCTCTAGTCCAAGTGTCGAGTGTGTCTTTCTCATTTATAAAACTCATCATAAGGGCTATCATTATCTTAATCCAAATACTGGTCATGTCTATGTGTCTCGTCATCTTTTAATTAACGAAAATCATTTTTTTTTAAAATAATTGCAGGTACAATCCAACTCCAGCACTAGACCACTTGACTTCATCACATTATCCACCCCTATTTCCATGCAAGACCATTTACGAACCCTATCGTTATCCCCATCTAACACTGGCCTACCAGAATCAACATAATCTCCTTCACTTATTCCATCGCCACACTTAGCTCCTCGGTGCTCATCCTCTCCGGTTCCAAATACAGAGACGTTGACCCCTTCACTATTACTGATTGTAGCTGCCGACTCACATGTTCCAAATCAGGTGGAATGTCCTCCCCTGACTCATCCCAGGACTACTCGATCTCGAGATGGCACTCTCCAACTCAAAATTCGCACTAATGGCACCATCAAATATCCTCTCCCTCGTGCACTACTCACCTTGGTAGATATGGCACATCCCACCTGTTACTCTCAAGCATCTCAAAAACCAGAATGGCTTATAGCCATGACAGAAGAGATCAATGCCCTGTTGAAAAATAACACCTGGACCCTTGTGCCTTCCTCCCCCATACAGAATACAATGAGTTGCAAATGGGTATTTCGGGTGAAGCGGAAGTCTGATGGGTCGGTAGAGCGCTATAAGGCACATCTAGTTGCCAAGGGATTCCAACAACAACAAGGTATCGATTACGGTGAAACTTTCAGTCACGGGGTTAAACCGGCTATTATTCGTACTGTTATTACTCTTAATGTATCTCGAGGGTGGTCTTTTCATCAATTAAATGTCAAGAATGCCTTCCTTCATGGCTTTCTCCAAGAAGATGTGTACATGCTCCAACCTCCAGGCTTCAACGATCAGTCTCGGGCCTCTCATGTCCACATGCTCAACAAAGCTCTTTATGGCCTCAAACAAGCTCATCGTCCCTGGTTTCATCGAATGAGTACTTTCTCTCTCTCTGTTGGTTTTATTCAAAGCGTTGTTGATTCATCATTATTCATTTATTGTCATGGCATCTACACAATTTACTTTCTACTATATGTTGATGATATTGTGGTTATGGTTAGCAATGATCGTCTTCTACAAAGCTTTATAAATGCTTTTGGGCGCTTTTTGATATTAAGGATTTGGGTCATCTGTATTACTTCCTCGGGGTATAAGTCACCACTCTTGATCATAGGCTGCATTTCAACCAAGTTAAATATGCTTATGATATTCTGTCAAAGTATGATCTTCTCGACAACAAACCTGTGAATACACCAATCTCTGCCAAGTCTGTTCTCGTTGATTATGATGGTGAGATCCTTGAGAATTCTACTATCTTTCGTAAACATGTTGGGTCCTTGCAATATCTCACCATCACAAGACCCGATATTGTGTTTGATGTGAATATATTATCTCAGTTCATGAGCCAGCCACGTGCCCTTAACCTTGTTGATTCCAACGAATCCTTCATTATATCAAAGTCTTAATTAATCATGGTATCTTATTTACTCCGCAATATCAACCAGTTTATCTTTCTACTTACTCCGATGTTGATTGGGCTGGTTGTCCCAATTCTCGTTGCTCAACCTATGATTATCTTGTCTATCTTGGTTCGAACCTCATCTCTTGGTGCTATAAAAAGCAAACTGCAATTGCTCGTTCTAGTGCTGGATCCGCATATAGGTCTCTTGCACATGCTAGTGCCAAATCCACTTGGTTGGGGTCCTTATTACATGAACTTGGTGCTCAGATAAAATTTCCAATTTTATTATACTGTGATACTCTGAGTACTACCTATATAGCCTCTAAACCTATTTTCCATGCTCGAACTAAGCACATAGAGCTCAATTATCACTATGTTCGAGAAAAGGTCATGATGTTTGCTTTATTCCCTCCAAGGATTAACTGGCTGACTTACTCACCAAACCACTTCACAAGTCTCGCCACTCTCTTCTTTCCAGCAAACTTGTCACTCCATGACCGCCAAGTTTGAGGGGGCTGTTAGAGAGATCAATCTTCTCCTCAAATTATGCCTAACATTAAAGCAGCTCAATCATCTCGTTCACTCACTCCTATTAAATAGTTTGTTTGAATTTTGAATTAGCTAATATTATGCATAACATTCATTTGAATTTTGAATTAGCTAAGATTATGCATATCATTTATTGTGTAATTACTCAGTTATTTTGTAAACCTCTACTATTTATACCTACCATTGTAAACATATACGGATCATTGAAAATCTATTTCTACATAAACACGTTTTACACCAAGGTAACACTATCAAAAAAATATGTAACACTATAATAAGTATGTCTCATAGAGACTAAACAAATAACGTTGGAAACTTATTTACAGTATTTTAGAATTTCTTAGAAATTTTGTATAAATAAAATCTAGAAAACGTATTTATCGACGATCTTTCATAATTTATTTCGGATTCATACGAAAATATTTTAGTGCCAAACTTTTAACTTAGGTTTAGGAAGCCTAGATATATTTTCTAGAATTGTTGTGGAATGTTTTCATAATTTTACATATTTATTTTGAGTTATTTAGTATACAAACTGATTAATAAATTAATTTCCTAAACTAATTAACTATTTTCTAAATTTAATATACAGTCAGGAGCACGGTCAGCTGACCGAAGGCCCATGGGTCAGACTTCTGCATTCGAACCTTAGGTCCACGTGTCAGTGACCGTCTGATCACCCACTTGGGTGATCCTAAAATCGAGCTGGCTCATTTTGGCTCAAGCCAAGCCGCGTAGCTTTAAAAAGCAAACTACAATTGCTCGTTCTAGTATTGGATCCGCATATAGGTCTCTTGCACATGCTAGTGCCAAATCCACTTAGTTGGGGTACTTATTACATGAACTTGGTGCTCAGATAAAATTTCCAATTTTATTATACTGTGATACTCTGAGTACTACCTATATAGCCTCTAAACCTGTTTTCCATGCTCGAACTAAGCACATAGAGCTCAACTATCACTATGTTCGAGAAAAGGTTGCTCGTAGATGTCTGCTTTATTCCCTCCAAGGATTAACTGGCTGACTTACTCACCAAACCACTTCACAAGTCTCGCCACTCTCTTCTTTCCAGCAAACTTGTCACTCCATGACCGCCAAGTTTGAGGGGGCTGTTAGAGAGATCAATCTTCTCCTCAAATTATGCCTAACATTAAAGCAGCTCAATCATCTCGTTCACTCACTCCTATTAGATAGTTTGTTTGAATTTTGAATTAGGTAAGATTATGCATATCATTTATTGTGTAATTACTCAGTTATTTTGTAAACCTCTACTATTTATACCTACCATTGTAAACATATACGGATCATTGAAAATCTATTTCTACATAAACACATTTTACACCAAGGTAACACTATCAAAAAAATATGTAACACTATAATAAGTATGTCTCTTAGTCTCATAGAGACTAAACAAATAACGTTGGAAACTTATTTACAGTATTTTAGAATTTCTTAGAATTTTTGTATAAATAAAATCTAGAAAACTTATTTATCGACGATCTTTCATAATTTATTTCGGATTCATACGAAAATATTTTAGTGCCAAACTTTTAATTTAGGTTTAGAAAGCCTAGATATATTTTCTAGAATTGTTGTGGAATGTTTTCATAATTTTACATATTTATTTTGAGTTATTTAGTATAAAACTAATTAATAATTAATTTCCTAAACTAATTAACTATTTTCTAAATTTAATATACAGTCAGGAGCACGGTCAGCCGACCGAAGGCCCATGGGTCAGACTCCTGCATTCGAACCTTAGGTCCACGTGTCAGTGACCGTCTGATCACCCACTTGGGTGATCCTAAAATCAAGCTGGCTCATTTTGGCTCGAGCCGAGCCGCGTAGAGTCCTGGTCGTCTGTTCTGGGCAGAATCGCACCGGGGACTGCCATGTGGTTGACACGAGCCATTTATATATATATATATATATATATATATATATATAGTGTGTGTGTGTGTGTGTGTGTGGACGGTATATTGTACCAAACTTATTACAACAATTATTGCACCAAGCAATCTCAACCACACATTTTTTGAAATGTGTGGTATAAATTATCCCATAAAGTTGTTGCCACGTCATCATACTTTATAACCATACATTTCAAAATTTTTTTTTGTTGAGATTGCTTGGTGCAATATTCCTTCATATATATATATATATATATATATATATATATATATATATATATATGTATATATATATATATATATATTATAAACCCTAAAAGCTGCCATATTTATTAATTATTAGATGAGAGAGAGAGATTTCTCTGGAAAGGATTTTCGAGTTCTTCGATCTTCGCAAAACCATTGTGACCAACCCCATTGTCGAAATCCCGTGCCTTTTTTGTTTGAATCGTATCGAGGTAACATTTTTGAAACTATAAATTATTTCTTGTAATTCAAAACCATTAATTCAGTCAAATTATTCAAGTGTCAGTTGTCCAAGACACATTTTTAGTTCGCTATTTTTGAGATTATAAGAGATTTTTAACTCATTTTCAAGATGTGTTTGTTGTTTCGAAAAGCTGACATAGAGACATTTATTAAAGAGTTTTTCCATAATTTATTAGGTTAATTTTCTATTCTGTTTAATTCCTAGAAATCATAGGCGACTAGTAAACAACCAAAACTTTAATCTGAAACCCGTAAATTCAATATATGTTAACCGATTTGAGATTCGTTCGAACGTCAATTCTAAAATTCTTGTAGTACTAAAATTTACAAAATTTAGGTTGGTGTAAATTGACTTTTTGTCAACAAAATGCCTTGATTTGTGTGTCACGAATCTCAAAATTTGAAACATGATTAATTTTAAGGTATAACTTATAATTCATAATATTTATTGATAAATATTGATTATAGAGACTAGTGTGACATATTTATAGATGATATAACTAATAAATGGCTTAGGTGACATAGGTGATAGGCGACATAAACTAGCTAGTCTCACTTCCTAGATAAGAGTGGATATTCATATTAGAATTTATGAGTAATATTTAGTTGTATGTTATTTGGGCTTGGTAGGTATTCTCATGGATCATAGCTCATTAGTTCGTGGACTTTGGTCTCACAACTCAGCATGTTTGGACGGACACCATAAGCAAGTATACCCTTGCGAACTATGTATAGTTTATTTACATGCATACTTTTCACTATTTTTGTTTGTACATGTATCCTTTTCTATTATATACTTGCTATTTTTTCATGATTTATTTTCATGCCTTATACCTTATATCACCTGCCTTTTATCATTAGTTGTTTCTATATACTTCTACACATGAATTCAATAGTATTTGTTCCATAGTTTCGTTTACTTAAACGACTTGACTTGATCCCGTATTCCTGTTACTTGTATTTAACTTGACCTGTCATCTTGTTTTCTCTCTTGATTACTAGGAACACAACATGATGTGATAGAGACCTGTCATCATGTCCCTTCTTAGGAGTTGGTTATTGACCACTCTCGATTGCTAGGTGCACACCGTGATACGATAGAGACCCTCTATAGATTGGGAGCACGCATCATGTGACTCTCTAAAGGACCTCTAGGCACGCACCATAACGTGGTTATTTAATTTTCTATGTGGGCACGCCTAGTAGCACTATTTCATTCATGTGTCACCATTTTTATCTTTATTTCTTGATCCTGTCAGTTGCATGTTTATTACTATTACTTAGTGGCATGTATATTATGTATCTTGCTACGTCCCTTTTGAGGAACTTGTTTTCTTCCAGGTATTTGCTGAGATTTGTTTGTAGGATTGGGTTTGAGTGTGCTTTTGTAGGATTTAGGTATCGTTATGGTACTTTATTATTATTCTTCTATGTATTTATCTATCATCATGACTTTACTGCTGCTGATTCTTTTCTCGAGCTTGTTCGAACAGGTGTATTACATGGCGGTCGACTATATTACATAATGTTTATTCATGACATATTTATTCTTTATGTGGATTGATATATAATTAACTTGACATATTAGAAATTATAGACATCGTATACATATTCGAGTTGGACTGGAGTCCATTTGATATGTAGCTGGCCATTGCCACATACTCTGGTCCTACGTATTTTGGGACTAGGGCATGACATAGTTTTTGTGCTGGTCTTGCAGTTTAAAGCATATCGTATCGATAATGTAACTGTACTGATATGAGCCTGTGAATAGGAACAGATCAAAATAGTATCTCAACCCATAACTGATTTAACAATTTTCTCTTTGAATTCGATTATCGCCTTGAACTCCGTATTTAAACTTGATCATACCCTTCTTGAACTTCTTATCATTGTTTCTTGTCTCTCCTCCTTTCTGAGAGATGAACGCTCGTGCTTGGTGGAAGTTAGAAAAATGGTTAAAAATAAATATTCCTTTGGTATATTGCATTATTATTTGCTTATTATATTTTTTTATATTGGGACATAGTTGTATTGGAAGTTTTCCAAGAATAACCATTAGTAGATAAACTTATTGAAAAAAAATTGGAAGTTAAAACCTTGTGGAAATTTAAAGTTTTGATATAGTGGTGTGATCTAAGGTAGGTAGGTGTTCTCAGGTGGTAATATGGTTCTTGGTGACCAATTAATGGTTGGGTGTATTGAAAGAGTTTGGTGGAATTGAATTATGGTTAGAGTTATATGACTAGAGGCTGAACTAGTAGACAATGGTAAGGGAAAAAATTCGTGAAACAAGACTGCCAATTTTCATATTTTAGGATCATGTGGTATACACACACACACACACACACACACACACACACACACACACACACACACACGATGTCTTTAAAATATATACGGCGTCTTTAAAATATTTTAATATATTTACAATAAAAAGCTATAAGGGTTAAGTGGAGCTAGAAACTAGAATCCTCTTATGATGAGTAGGTTAATAATTTTATGTTTGGTTTGTTAAATGCTTGGTAGGATAAGATTGTAGTATCGTAAACCACCCTTATAAATAATCATAATTTTAGTAGAATAAACACCCCTTCATTGCTTATTGATTCATATTCCTTAAATTTTGAGAACAAAATTCTTTTAAGGTTTTTTTTTATTTTTTTATTTTTTTATTTTTATTTTTATTTTTATTTTAGTAATTATAATTATTGAAAAATTTCTTAGGAATTATGGGAGTTACAGATAAACACATGTTGCACCTAGGTTACACTATCCAAAAAGATGTAACACTATGATAAGTATGGCTCAAAGAGACTCAAATATAGCGTTGAAAACTTATTTATAGAATTTTAGAATTTTTGGGAATTTTTGGATAATTAAAACATAGAAAACCTATTTACGACGACCTTTCAGAATTTATTTTGGGGTCGTACAAAAATATTTTAATGCTAAACTTTTTTATTTAAGTTTAGGAAGCCTAGATACATTTTCTAGATTTTTTATGGAAAGTTTTGATAATTTATATTTATTGTAATTTATTTAGTATTAAACTCATTAATAAATTAATTTCCTAAACTTTAACTATTTTTTAAATTAAATATAAAGTCAGGAGTACGGTCAGCCGACCGAGGTCCCACGGGCCAGCCTCGTGCAGCCGAACCCTAGGCCCACATGTCAGTGACCGTCTGATCACCCACTTGGGTGCTCCCAAAATAGAACTGGGTTCATTTTGGCTCGAGTCGAGCCACGTGGAGCCCTGTCCGTCCGATCTAGGCATGATCGTGCTAGGTACTGTGTCACGTCCTGCTCCCGCGATATTGGGTACGGGTTATGAGCGCGCCCAGCCTACATCGTAGTATCGGCGGTAGTCAACTATCTAGACCTCAATAATTGCCATTGTCATAAGAAATTTGATCTTTGCTCAATCACAGAAACTAAAGCACGATAAAAGAAAAGAACGAAAACCCCCCACACACACACGATCACCACATCCACTATTAGTCTTTTAGTACATAATACATATCAACTCTATTCGGAGACAAATTCGATAAATCTCCATAATCAAATACACCACATCATCTAGTACATCAAGAATATGTCATACTCTAAATCCTGTAAGTCCTCAGCTGGTCTGCAGTGCCACCTTCTTGCCATGGCCTAATATGTCAATACCCAGTCAGGGTTGCAGCGAAGTACATCCTAACAAATGTCACACCATACAAAATAAAGCAGTAAAGAAAAGATAGAAAATGAACCAGACAATGCAAGTGAAAGATGTAATGAGATACAACCTACAACACGAAAAACTATGAGAATAACAATGAATAAGGATAAGCACGACTGGACTCTATGTGTAATTGAAATACTTTGGAGTTTAAGGAAGGCGACCATATTTTCTTGAAGATCTCGCCAACTTGTAAACCCCCTCGATTTATTCTGTAGAAAGTTAGAGTGGTTTGGAAAAATTTTGTTGGCAGATGTTGAGGTTTAGAGTAGAGAAAGTTTATCTGGAATTTTAATCTGATTAATTAAAACCCTTGGCGTGCCCTATCTTTGTCTAGTTATTCGGAGCCCAATATCAGCCCATAAATTCCGTACAATTATTGTATTTCTGACTCAACTCGCCAAATTAGGCAATGGACTTTTATGACTGTTAGAAATTAATTTTTTGTGTGCTCTAAATTAATTGTGCAACATTCCAAAAATCGTAACCCACATTTAATTCACTACTAGAATAAGCGGGATTAGCTACATTTTTTAGCGACTCCAGATAAAAATGTCGCTAATTTAGCGACTCCATGTAAAACGTCGGTAGACGTCGCTAATTGGCGATATTTAACGACGTTTAGCGACTTTTATTCAGTTTTTATAAGATTAGTCGCTATAAGTTCAATTTTGGTCGCTAAGCGTCGCTAATATATCTAAGTTAGCGACGTTTAGCGACGCAGATAGCGACGTTTATATTAAAAATATTTAGCAACGTGTTTAGCGACGACCGTAACGTCGCTATAATTTAATTTAGCGACGTCCTTATTTGACGTCGCTAAACGTCGCTAAAATTTGGTTAATTAGGGCTCGGTTTTATTTTCCCCATTTGTCGAAATTTTGAAACGAAAAAAATTTCCCCCGCCCCCCCCCGCTCCGTCGACCGCCTGCTCCGTCGACCGCCTCTCCCCCGCGGCTACTCCGGCATCCCCCTCCTCTTCCTCGAGCTCTAGGTAAAGCCTAACTCTCTCTCTCTCTCTCTCTCTCTCAGAACACATGTGATACTGACACAGACACGACACACACACACAGACGGTGACACAGACACAGACACGACACACACACACACAGACACAGACACTGATAAGGACCTAGGGTTAGGATTAGGTTTTTTGACATGGACACAGACACTAATATCACATGGACACAGACAGTGACACAGACACTGAGCTCGAGATGTGAGGGATTGTGACAGTTGTAGTAGGGTTATTACCTGCAAGTGATACACTTTAGAAGTGTTAGTATGTGGAGTCATCAGTTAGTATATTATCTGTTGTTAGTATTGGTACATGGAGGAGACCAAATGAAGTTTGGTTACAGACTTGGGGCTCTGGCATGGGGCACTGTAGCAGTACACCCAAATGGTGCCTGTCAGTTAGGCTTGGGGGCAGTCCCTTTGCACTGCAGAGGCATGCCTTAGTGCATCTCAGTTTCAGTTTGGTCAGTCATCAGTACTTATATACTGATACGTATTAGGGACTGTATGAGGTATCAGTACAGGCAATTGTAGGAGTTGATGCAGGCAAGGTATAAAGTCAAGTGTCAATAGGGTATATATAGATATGTAGGTTAGTGATGTTTAGAGATGTTAGATAGGAGTGTACTAAGATGGTATCTAGAATAAGAGGGATGGCATGCTCGAGCCTTGTAGTGGGCAGTGAGAAGGAGGTCTGCAATAGTGAGCAGGCAACCGAAGAGGAAAACCATCAGCACTGTGTTATTTCAGCAACCATGTATCAGTAAGTATCAACAAGTCCCACTGTATCAGTATCCGTTTTCAGTTGCATTTAGTGAGCTATGTATACTAGTTTTACTTAGCTTAGTGTCCAGGTATTGGTTAGTTGGTTTAAGATGGGTTAGCATGAGTTATTGGGTAGAAGTTAAGGGTATCAGTTTAGTATTAAATTAGTACATAGTTAGTGTAGTTAAATAGTTACTTACTGATATACTTGATTTTGTTAATAGTTAGCTAAGTAACTATATGTCCTAGTAAGCATTGTATACAGTAAAGAACCCAAGCTTTTACCAATAGTATAAAATATTAAAAAACTAAGAGACTTGGCCTCTTTTCAGTTGTTTTGAATATTACTTATTTTAGACTTTGATAAATGAAAGTATGTATTATATCAGTTATGATTTTTATAGTACGGTTAAGTTATGAAGTTAGGTGATAAACTACTGTATGTAATGATTTATATGATACATACTGTCATTTTTATAGAAGTATCTAGAAATGTATATGAATTACTATCTGCGTCAT
The DNA here is from genome assembly GCA_036927795.1 of Iris macrosiphon. Taxonomy (NCBI): domain Eukaryota; kingdom Viridiplantae; phylum Streptophyta; class Magnoliopsida; order Asparagales; family Iridaceae; genus Iris; species Iris macrosiphon. The sequence continues at coordinate 149,016,031 of JAYESA010000011.1, forward strand.
CGTTCGTGGATGTACAACCGGCATCCTGATGACATATGCGGTATGCGGGATAAATTCATTGAGGGTGTACAACAGTTCCTGCAGTTCGCCAAGGCGTTCCCTCAGTACATGGACGGTACCAAAATTAAGTGTCCGTGTGTGAGATATCGCAACAGTAAATATCATCCAGAAGTGGAAGTTACATATCATTTATACTCGAAGGGCTTTACGCCGAATTACTATCAGTTGACCGCGCACGGAGAACTTGTATCTCTAGCATCGGAGTCGGATCCCTATGTGGAGCCGTATATGGATGTCCAAGACCACGATGCTTATGACGACGGGTTGGTGAACATGGTTTATGATGCGGCGGGGCCTAGTTTCAATCCTGACAATTATGATACGGCGGGACCTAGTTTCAATCCGGACAATTATGATGCAGCTGAGGAGGCACCGAATGCCGATGCTGCAAAGTTTATGGAGTTGCTTGAGAATGCAAGGACTCTACTATATCCTGATTGTGAGGATCATTCACCGTTGTAGGTGGTTACAAGATTATTGAGCATCAAGTCCGATTTTAACATGTCGCAAGAATGCTATAATCGACTGCTCGATTTGATTATAGAGATCTTGCCCGAGGGTGCAAAGTTGCCTAAAGACTTCTATCGATCTAAGAGGATGGTGAGATCGCTTTGGATGGGATACGAGAAAATCGATGCATGTCGCAACTGGTGCATGTTGTACTACAAAGACGACAAGGATGAAGATGCGTGCAGATTCTGTGGTGCTGATCGCTAGAAGGCCACTGTTAGAGGAAAGTCTGTCGGTGCAAGGAAGCCTACCGATTCGATGTATTACTTGCCTTTGACGCCGCGGTTGCAGCGGTTGTTTATGGTTAAGGAGACTGCAGAAAACATGAGTTGGCACAGGCGAAAATAGATCGAAGGAGTATTGGATCATCCTTCCGATGGAGAAGCATGGAAGCACTTTGATCGAGAGTATCCATATTTTGCCGAGGAAGCGCGTAATGTCAGATTGGGGCTCTGCTCTGACGGTTTTACCCCATTCGGACTTTCGGGCTCCCAATATTCGTGTTGGCCTGTGATCGTCACTCCGTACAATCTACCGCCTTGGATGTGCATGAAGACTCCGTATATGTTCCTAACCGTTATTATCCCGGGTCCGAACAATCCAAAGAAGAACATCGATGTATATTTACAGCCTTTGATAGATGAGTTGAATCAGCTGTGGAAAGTAGTTGCCAACACGTACGATGTTTCTAGAAAGCAAAATTTTCAGATGAGGGCAGCACTAATGTGGACCATCAACGACTTTCCGGCCTATAGAATATTATCGGGATAGAGCACCCATGGTCGTCTCTCATGTCTGTATTGCATGGACCGTTCTCAGGCTTTCTGTTTGAAACACGGAGGCAAACCGTGCTTCTTCGATTGTCATCGATAATTTTTGCCGAAGGATCATCCATACCGGAGGAATCGGAATGCTTTTCGTGCGGGAGTTGTAGAGAAGGCCAATCCACCGCCAAGGTGGCCCGGATGCACGATATGGGAAGAGGTAAAAGATTTACCAAGTGCTATCGAAGAGCCTGCTAAGGGGTACAAGTGTGACGGATTTGGTCGCACCCATAACTGGACGAAGAGGAGTATATTCTGGGATCTGCCATATTGGAGCACCAATCTGATCAGACATAACCTTGATGTCATGCATATCGAGAAGAATGTGTTTGCTAACATAATTAATACTGTAATGGATGTAAAGGGGAAGACGAAAGATAATTCGAAGGCCAAGTTGGACTTAGAAGACATATGTAGATGTCCTGTATTGCATTTGATAGAGGAGGGGAATGGAAAGTTAAAGCAACCTAAGTCAGTTTTCTCACTGGATAAAGAGGATAAAGGTAGACTTTGTAGGTGGATTCAGGGTCTAAAGTTTCCAGATGGGTACGTGTCGAACTTGAGAAGATGCGTCGACCTTAAGGAGAACAAACTAGTAGGTATGAAGAGCCACGATTGTCACGTATTCATGGAGAGGTTAATTCCGATTGTATTTCGGGAATTCTTACCGCAGGTCGTTTGGGACCCATTGACAGAGCTGAGCATATTCTTCAAAATTTTTTGTTGTACTAAGTTGCTCATCGATCGTCTAGAAAAGCAAGAGAGGGACATTACGGTAACACTATGTAAGCTCAAGAAGGTGTTTCCTCCTGGATTCTTCGACTCTATGAAGCATTTGCCAATTCATCTTTCCTATGAGGCACGTGTTGGTGGTCCTGTCGGTTATCGGTGGATGTACCCCTTCGAGCGCCATCTGAATCACCTAAAGAGAAAGGTGAAAATAAGGCACGAGTTGAAGGCTCTATTTGTGAAGCTTATGTTCTCGAGGAGATTACAAACTTTTGCTCGACGTATTTCAAACCGCATATTGCTACTAATAGGACAAAAGCTCCCAGAAACGACGACGCATATCAGGAATCTAATGATACAATACTCAAAGTATTCAATGCATCCGGAAAGCCTTCGGGAAAAATGAAGAAGAGATATTTGAATGACGATGAGCTAAGGGCTGCTCAATTGTATATATTACTCAATTGCGATGAGGATAAAGTGGAGAAGCTAGAGGGGTAAGTAATTAATACGTCCACGTTTACATCATCTCAATGTAATAGTACAAGATACTATTATGCTACTAATCAGCAGTTGCTTCATTGTTTTTCAGCACATATAATGATGAGTTGAGGTCGGTTAGATCCTACATAACAGACGAAGAAGTAGAATAAGATATGAGATGCCATTTTCCTTCTTGGTTGAGCGCATATGTAAGATGCTTGGTAATTACTTTTTATTTTTGCACTTGCAAAACAAATAACTTACTATCGCTACTTTGGTATTTAGGTCGATCGTCTAATATCACCCGAGACTGAATCTATTAGGATTCTAGCCAAGGACCAATTACTGCCGTAAAAATATGGCCAAGTTTCTGTGTGAATGGGTTCAGGTTCAAGTCAAGGCGGCTAGGCAGAATGCTGCCAAGTGGTGTGGTGGCTCGATTCCGATGACGGAACATTTCCGTCGTTTGGTATATTTTTTCTTTTAAAATATATTATTTTAATATAAGTACCATAAATGGTACTTGGAAAAAATATTTAAGTTTAGTAATAAATAATATATTTTTAACAGGTACAGAGGGGTGAGGATGCAAATATGGTGACCGTCTTCTTGGCCACCCATCGCAAGGACGAAAATCTCATTGATGAGAGGGCCTCACAGACCTATATAAGTATTACTTTACTTTATGTTTATTTTAATATAACTTAGGCAATTATCGAGTTTCCAAACCTTTTCTAGGCCGAGTATCTTAGGCTTCGTGAGCGGGCGACTGCTAGTGCACCTACACCTGGAGAGGCTGGTACTTCGTCGCAGCCTGCTCCATCTCCGTCGGCGGACGACCTGTGGGTGACCGCAGCTGGTGGTCTCCAGAGGGGTACGTACTACGGTACGGGCTCCTATGGCGCCCTGGTTGCGACGCAGTCATCTAGGGCCTCCCCGACAGCTGCGCATTCCACACACCCCTCGCAGTCGCAGCCCTCGCAGTCGTCGGCCAGAGTCCAGGAGGCCGTCCAGGAGGTCGTTGACCGTCAGATTGCGTCTCTCCGTGACGACTTGCTGCGAAGTATGGAGGAGCAGTCCCGGTCCTAGCCGCAGGCGGACGATCCGATGCTCATCGCACGATTGGATATGCTCGACCGCAGTATGACGGAGCTACGGGAATTGACAAATGATATTAGAGCCTCCAATAATCGCAACATCATGGAGCTGCAGGCGTCACAGCTATCGATGGGCGAGAAGCTGACGAGGATGCAGGATTCAATGGGTGATAGCAGTACGAGGCTGTTATCTACCCTGGATTCTTACAACCAGCGACTCGCAGACTTGGAGCGGGCACGGCCTCCACCGACGTCACTGCCTTCTCCATCGACATCGGTGTCGATTCCACGGGACGAGTATGAGGAGTTCTTATCCTTCAAGCGCGCCAGTGGTCAGCCTCCTGCAGATCCGCAGTAGTATAGTTATTTTTATTATTATCTAGGATGCGATTGTATATTATGAATTATTGATACTTCAACAATAGGCATGATGTATGATGCTTCTTGTGGTCTTTAATTTTTTAGTTAATTTAATTGGATTATATAGTTATCTTGCATATCCACATTTAATTGGATTAATACTTCAACAATGCTTCTTGTGGTCTTTAATTTAATTGGATTGATACTTCAACAATGCTTCTTGTGGTCTTTAATTTAATTGGATTATATAGTTATCTTGCATTCAACAAAAGCTAACCGAAGATTGATCTAGACAAGAGGAGCATGAGCAGGAGGATGTTGCCATTAGTCTCATGATGCTCTCTAGAGACGCCGGATACTGGGGATCCAATCCTGCCGAGTCGTCGGACAAGAATTCTGCAATCTTAGAGGAGGATAGGGATTGGAATGAGTTAAAGAAGCCAAACAGCTTCAAAGATGGCGAATTCTACTGTTATTCGGACGAGGAGGAGTCGAAGAAGGGTGGTTCTTGTGGTGTCAAGAAGAGGAGATGGAGGAGGAGGAGGACTAGATTGGATCATGTTGGTGTGTGTGATGAAGATGGTTACGGTGCTAGATTGGAGAAGAGCCGATACGAGTGTGCCTCTTACAAGAAGAGCTTCCACTCCTACCAGGATCTAGGCGGGCACCGTGCGAGCCACAAGAGGCTAAAAGGGGGATGCTGCAGCAGAGGAGGCGAGAGTACTACTAGCCCATTGGATGTCGTCGATCCGACAGTTGTCCACAGTGGAAAGGTCTGCAGGGAATCACCAATGTGGTGTTTATGGTAAGGTGTTTGCTTCTGGACACTATTTTTTTAATTTTTTTTAAATTAGCGACATTTTTAGCGACGTTTAGCGACGTTAAGATACGTCGCTAAATACGTCGCTAATTAGCGATGCTATAAAAAGTCGCTAAATACGTCGCTAATGACGTCGCTACTGACGTCGCTATACGTCGCCAATTGCTGACATGGCAGTATAGCCAGGTCATTAAAGACGTCGGTGTAAAGTCGCTATAAACGTCGCTAATCAGCGACGTTTAGCGACTTTAATAAACGTCGCTATTTAGTGACTTGGCGTCGCTAAACGTCGCAAAAATCTGCGACACAGTAAAGTCGCTAAAAACGTCGGTATAGCGACGTTTAGCGACATTTTTTTTGGCGACTTGGGTTTTTCCAACAATTTTATAACGTCGCTAATTACGTCGCTAAACCAAATTAGCGACGATATTTTTTTATTTAGCGACATTTTTAGGCGTCGCTAATTTGACTTTTTCTGGTAGTGATTCCATGTCGGACACCTGTGTCGTTACCCTCGATTTTGGGGTACCAACTTAACCCGTTGAGCCGGACCAACTAAAGGATCCAAGACTGACTCCAAGCCCCCACAATTTTTGGCTTTTGCGTCATTTCCAGATTTTGACCCCACGGGCCCCAATTAAATTAAATTCACGGGACGTGTTATCTCTATTTAAATCGGGATTTATCAACTTTGTAAATCCCATTTTTATCCTAATTTAATCCCAATGCTCTTCTAATTAGACCCGCGCCTAACGCGCAACACCCCCTCACCATGACAATTTTTAAATATATTTTTCTCCGCAATTTTTGCGTCATTTCATGTGTCTATGCAAATTCCCGAATTTATGGGGGCTTAGTCGCAATTATTAAATTGTTGGCATCATCCTATTGGTCATGAATAATTGAGAGGGTCTCAATATAGGGTTCCAATCTCACCCACCTATTCCTCACATGAAGAAACCCCTCTCTTCTTCATGTAAAATCCTATCCATCCAATCTACAAGGAATGATCCCAACCCTCCATTCAAACCTATACACTCCCCTATAAAGTGACTCCTACACCCCACCCTCAACCAAACCTACTGGCCCTAATCCCCATAAAAATCTCTCTCTCCTCTATCATTCATTTTCTCCATGCAAAGGAAGCTTCTCCTTCTTCCTTCTTCATTCTTCCTCTTCTTCCTCCATCACTCTTCTTCTCACTGAGGAGGACCCCTCCGGCCAACGCCGGCCAGGCACCGCCGGCACCGCACCCCGGAGCAGCTGCTCCACTGCAGCCCACGCCGGCCACCCCCCACTGCAGCCGAGCACCGCCCATTTCCAGCCGCCCCCACCGCCAGGCCGAACCCCCGCGCGTACGTCCAGCTCCAGCGAGCAGACCTTCGCTGAGACTCCCCCGCCGGCCGACCTTTCCCACCGGCGCTGTTGCTCCGGCCACTGCTGCGTGCGTCCCCGCCACTGGACGTCGATCCCCGCTCCCGTGCGTCCACTCCGGCGGAGCAGCCCCCGCTCCGGCCAGGAAGGGCAGCCACTCCGGCGAGCTTCCATTTTCACCACCTCCATCAACACTTTCACATCTCCCTCCTTCATCACCACCACTACCACCACCCCGGCCACCTTCCCCGGTCGTGCTCCGGCGTCATCGTCGAGGTCGACTCCCCCTCCCTCTCTTGTTTTAAATTCCAGAAGTTTAATATCATTTTAAATAGGATTTATTTATATATCTGGATGTGGAGATTGCTAGCTAGGGTTGTTGGAGAACATATGTAGATGTTTAGTATTATGGTAGATGAAATATGTGGTTGCTATATATATATATATAGGTTAGGTTTTGATGATTAAACATTAACATGGGTGAGGAGTATATTAATGAAGATTAGATATGAATATGGATGAGGTTGTGTTTAAAGAGGGTTAATATGTTTTGGGATTTATGTAGTATAGTAAGCATGTACCATGTGTTTTATGAGGTTGAGTTTGGATATTGTACTTAGATGGAATTAGGGTGAATACGGTTTGTGAAGATATTATGGTGATATTGAGCACGTGACGAAGATAGGAGAGGATGATCAAGGACTTGGGAATTTGGCTTGAGTTATGTCGAAGAGTTATATTTGTGATAGGTGGATTGTAGACTAGGGTTGTCTTCTACATGAAATATAACAATTTAATTAAGTTATGTATTTGAGGAGAAATGAGTTTTTGACCTTTAAATAAATAATCGGGACCTATGGTACATGATGGAAAAATTGTTAATTTAATTACGGAGAATTAAATTGAGAAGAGTGTGCAGATGACTAGTTGATGGATGTATTGTACCGATAGTCAACTGTGGTCAACCCACACAGTGTCTTGTCCCTGTGAGTTATAGCTGAGTCTGGGCATATGTTTAGACGTGTATCACACCCGTTCTGTCGTAGAATAGAATATTAATTCTTGTTTGTATCTCACCTTTAGGTACTGCGGGACCAGAGGACTTGGACGCGGTACCGGATCCTCGTCATCAGCAGCCAGACGCAGGCAAGTGTACCTTGCCATCCTGTATTTCAGTTTTCAAATATTGTTGTTCTTATAGTACATTATGCGCGTACTTATGTTAATGTTCGATACTCCATGTCCGGTTCACAACCGGGTGTTGACTTTCGACGCAACATCTTAGAATAATTGCTAGATGCTTCACAGCACCTCGATGCACGTACCTGAGTACATCGATACCCTAAGACACACTCATACACTGTGATCGTGTCAGATTCCTGTATCCTGATACTGACATCATGACCAGAGACTGGGACGACCTTAGGGTCGCGTCTGTTGAGTTATCTTTCATGTGTCGAGACTGTTAGAGGTTCAGGTTCAGCGCACAATCGTTGATCGCTTGGGATGGAAAAGACAGTTACTAGACGTTTGGGCTACTATGCATGCGCTTATATATGTATATCTAGTGATCCTGTATTCTAGAGTAGTGTATCACCCGTGTGTCTCTGTGCTCGGAGCTACGGTATGCCCCGTGTGTCTCTGTGTTCGGAGCTACAATTTTATTTTGGACAGCCCACGCGTCGAACATTGTCTTTAAACTGTGTTAGACTAGTTGGTTATGATAGAGTACCCTGTCGTGCACTTGTACTTTCTGTTTACTTGGCATATTGTATTTCTGTACCTTGTTACGTCCCTCTGAGGACCTGGTTTTCTGCCAGTTTTGCAGCATAGATGATTACGGAGCACTTGGAGATACCGATGGAGTGGCATATCTTACGAGCATGGTACCAGGTACTCACATTATATCTACCGGCATTATGGTTATTTTACATTGTTTATTCATCTGCTGTTGTAGCCTAGTTTTGTAAACTCATACTTCTTCTCGAGTCTATTCGAGATAGTATGTTATTGGGCGGCCGACCTTAACACATTTAGCTCTTTCTTGTATACTGATGTACATTGTGGATTGAGACATAGAGGTTTATATTTATGGAAAATTCTATATAGTGCCATTTATATTACAGCTTATACGTATTCGAGTCAGACCAGAGTCTGGTCGAATGCGTAGCTGGCGTGTCACGTATTCCTGGTCCTACGTATTTTAGGACTGGGGCATGACATGTTTTTTGTGGTGGCCCATGCAGGTCCGATTTAAATCGTCTTGGTCACCTGACTGTGCCAAGCGAGCCTGCAAATTAGGAATAGATGTTATGATTGTTGAATAGGATTTTAATCCATAATTGATTTTAAAACTCTTTGTATGTGATTATCGCCCTTGAACTTCCACTTTACATTCGTTTAATCTTCGTCAATATCTCTATCCTTGTTTTTTGTCCCCTATTGTTCGGGGAGACGAATGCTTGTGACTGATGACTTCCCTCCAGAAGAAGATCGAAGACCAGACGACAGGAGACAGAATTCGCATACCTTTCTCGGAGAAGATTGTTACCTTATCAAGATAGATTGATGGGTTCGTTGCATTCTAGATCTAGTATGGACAGTTGGCAAGAGAGTTGGACCCACTAGTACCCTACCCGTGCTTGAGGTAACAGTAATCTTGGAAGCACTGAGAGCTAGAAGGATTATTGATCATGACCTAGAATGACTTATGGGAACGCATAGCCTGATGATGGAAACTAGTGGTTGGATATGATAGCAATTCCAGAAATGATATTATGGACTAGAGGAGATAAGATTTTTTTTTTCAAGCTCTCACTTGGAAGATGATGATCTAATACCAGGAATCTTAGTATGTGCTTGGGTGACATCATTATTATAATCGCACTATGTGACTTGGATAGATAAATAACGAAAAGAAGAAATTTGAGGAATAGAATTTTAGGGAAAACTTTGAGGAGAAGAGAATTATACATTAGGCAAGGAATTTTTTTTCTTTTGACGATTGATGTTGGAAACAGAACGGGAGAAATTATTTTGAGGATTAGTCTAGACTATGACCTATGAATTGATTGGTCGAGCCAATACCATGCAACGCGGGAGTTGTCACGTGATTACATTAATTTAACCACCAGATTACCCTGAGTTGGAGTTACTTCAGGAGCCCGGGAGCAGGGTGCCCATCTACCTTAGAGGCACACAATGCAGAAGGGGAACCAGTGTACCCCACATTATACCAGAGTTTGAAGATGTGTTTCCAGATAATCTTTTAGGCTTGCCACCTGACAGAGAGATAGAGTTTGCTATAAAGTTGACTCCAAGAGCCGAGCCAGATATTTTCCCGTCTTCAGACTAGCACCGATAGAGTTGGTTAAGTTGAAGGTCCATAGTAGAGGATCTCTTAGACAAGGGTTTCAGTCGGGCTAGTGTTTCTCCATGGGGAGTACCCATCATATTGTACCGAAGAAGGACGGGACGGTACGTTGCGTATCGATTACAGGGTATTAAGTGCTGTAACGATAAGGAACAAGTACCCTATGCTACGCAACGATGTTCTACTTGATTAGCTTAGCAGCGCATTTTGTATTCACAGAGATCGATCTCAGATCCGGTTATCATCAGATCAATGTACGGAAAGAGGACATCCAGAAGACGGCCTTTCGGACAAAGTATGGCCACTATGAGTTTGTAGTCATGCCGTTTGGTTTAACCAACGCATCGGCAGTATTTATGTGTTTGATGAACAATGTCTTCCACCAGTACTTAGATAAGTTCGTGGTGGTATTTATAGACGATATCCTGATATATTCCAAGAGCCAGGAGGAGCATGAGAGATATCTCAGGATTGTGTTGGAGACGCTGAGACATGAGAGGCTGTATGCCAAACTCACCAAATATGAGTTTTGCTTGGATAGAGTACCATTTCTGGGACACATAATCACCGGAGATGGACTATCAGTTGATTCGGAGAAGATAGCTGCAGTAGATACCTGGCCTACCCCTACATCAATTACGGAGGTTAGGAGTTTCCTCGGACTTGCCGGATATTATCGGAGGTTCGTGGAAAACTTTTCGAGGATAGCTGCGCCTATGACGCGACTGACGCGTAAAGGCAAAGAGTTTATCTGGACCGACGAGTGTCAGGCGGCTTTTGATGAGCTGAAGAAGCGTCTGACATCAGCACCGATTTTGACACTACCCTCAGGATCATGAGGATTTGTAGTGTACAGTGATGCGTCAGGGAGCAGATTGGGATGTGTACTGATGCAACACGGCAAGGTGATAGCCTACGCATCGAGACAGTTGAGGGTTCATGAAAAGAACTATCCGACGCACGACTTGGAGCTAGCTGCAGTGATATTTACACTAAAGCTATGGAGACATTACCTTTATGGTGAGCGTGTTGAGATTTATACAGATCATAAAAGCCTGAAGTACGTCTACACGCAGAAGGAGCTCAATATGAGGCAGAGACGTTGGCTAGAGTTGATGACAGATTATGATATTGAGCTACAGTACCACCCTGGCAAGGCGAACGTCGTAGCAGATGCCTTAAGCAGGAAGCCCATGGCATACTTTTTGACGACGCAACGACAGTTGATAGAGGACCTCCAGGAGCTTGGGATAGAGATCGTATTGCCAGGCATGGATGGACAGATGGCCAGTCTTGAGGTTCAGTCTACTTTGATCGAGAGGATCAAGGCAGCATTGCCAACAGATACGAGATTTTGACGTCTGCGAGAGAGAACAGAAGCCGACATGCAGACGGGACTCAGGATTCATAAAGACGGAACGTTGAGGTGCAGAGATTGCCTATATGTTTCGAGTGGCGAGCTACGCCAAGAGTTGATGACCGAGGCTCATAGCTCGATCTATTACATTCATCCCGGGGGTACGAAGATGTACCGAGACTTGAGACAGCATTTCTGGTGGCATGAGATGAAGAGGGAAATTATAAGATTTGTAGCAAAGTGTTTAGTTTGTCAGCAAGTCAAGGCTGAACATTAGAGGACTGCAGGATTATTGCAGCCACTCCCCATTCCCGAGTGGAAGTGGGAACACATTACCATGGACTTTGTCACAGGATTCCCGCGGAGCCCTAGCGGGAAGGATGCAGTTTGGGTTGTCGTAGACAGACTCACTAAGTCTGCACATTTCTTGCCCTTCAGAGTTGGGCAATCCACAGAGATACTAGCTGACATGTATATGAGGCAGATAGTACGATTATATGGAGTGCTTGTCAGCATCGTATCGGATCGTGATTCCAGATTCATGTCACATTTTAGGCGGAGTATGCAGGAGAGCCTAGGAACTTATCTCAAGTTCAGCACTGCGTATCATCCACAGACTGATGGACAGTCAGAGCGCACGATACAGATATTAGAAGATATGTTGAGAGCGTGCATGATTGATTTTAGAGGATCTTAGGAGGACCATCTACACTTGGTGGAATTCTCCTACAACAACAGTTACCAGGCCAGCATACAGATGGCACCCTATGAGGCACTGTACGGCAGAAAATATAGGTCGCCAGTTTGTTGGAGTGACGTGGGAGAGCGTCAGATACTTGGTCCAGAATTGGTGACACAGACAGTAGAGAAGGTCAAGCAGATTCAGAGACACCTACGCGCAGCACAGGACAGACAGAAACACTGGGCAGATGCGCACCGCAGACCATTAGAGTTCAAGGAGGGTGACCACGTCTTTTTAAGGATATCGCCCACTCGTGGTACCATCAGATTCGGAGGCAGAGGCAAGCTGAGTCCGAGGTATATCGGACCGTTTGACATTTTGGAACGAGTTGGCGAAGTGGCTTACCGTTTTGCATTACCTCCATCATTAGAGGGAGTACATGACGTATTTTACGTATCGTAACTGAGGAGATATGTCGCAGACCCTAGCCACGTGCTTGATCATTCGGAGATTACAGCCGGGCCTAGTCTGTCTTACGTAGAGCAGCCAGTTGAGATCCTCGATCGCAGCGAGAAGACCTTGAGAGGGCAGACGATTCGACTGGTCAGAGTGGCATGGAAGCACCATTCACCAGGCGAGTCTACTTGGGAGTGCGAGGATTCTATTCGGCAGCGTTTCCCGTACTTATTTGAGGAGCAAGGTACGAATTTACGTACGACATTTAATTACAAGTTGTTTTAAAATTCTGTGTGATATTATCGTGCTTTACTTTTAATTTCGGGGACAAAATTTTTCTAAGTTGGGAAGAATATAAACTCCCTCGATTTATTCTGTAGAAAGTTAGAGTGGTTTGGAAAAATTTTGTTGGCAGATGTTGAGGTTTAGAGTAGAGGAAATTTATCTGGAATTTTAATCTGATTAATTAAAACCCTTGGCGTGCCCTATCTTTGTCTAGTTATTCGGAGCCCAATATCAGCCCATAAATTCCGTACAATTATTGTATTTCTGACTCAACTCGCCAAATTAGGCAATGGACTTTTATGACGGTTAAAAATAAATTTTTTGTGTGCTCTAAATTAATTGCACAACATTCCGAAAATCGTAACCCACATTTAATTCCGTGTCGGACACCTGTGTCGTTATCCTCGATTTTGGGGTACCAACTTAACCCGTTGAGCCGGACCAACTAAAGGGTCCAAGACTGACTCCAAGCCCCCACCATTTTTGGCTTTTGCGTCATTTCCGGATTTTGACCCCAAGGGCCCCAATTAAATTAAATTCGCGGGACGCGTTATCTCTATTTAAATCGGGATTTATCAACTTTGTAAATACCATTTTTATCCTAATTTAATCCTAATGCTCTTCTAATTAGACCCGCGCCTAACGCGCAACACCCCCTCACCATGACAATTTTTAAATATATTTTTCTCCGCAATTTTTGCGTTATTTCATGTGTCCATGCAAATTCTCGAATTTACGGGGGCTTAGTCGCAATTATTAAATTATTGGCATCATCCTATTGGTCATGAATAATTGAGAGGGTCCCAATATAGGGTCCCAATCTCACCCACCTATTCCTCACATGAAGAAACCCCTCTCTTCTTCATGTAAAATCCTATCCATCCAATCTACAAGGAATGATCCCAACCCTCCATTCAAACCTACACATTCTCCTATAAAGTGACTCCTATACCCCACCCTCAACCAAACCTACCGGCCCTAATCCCTATAAAAATCTCTCTCTCCTCTTTCATTCATTTTCTCCATGCAAAGGAAGCTTCTCCTTCTTCCTTCTTCATTCTTCCTCTTCTTCCTCCATCACTCTTCTTCTCACTGGGGAGGACCCCTCCGGCCCGACCCCTCCGGCCAACGCCGGCCAGGCAACGCCGGCACCGCACCCCGGAGCAGCTGCTCCACTGCAGCCCGCGCAGCCACCCCCCACTGCAGCCGAGCACCGCCCATTTCCAGCCGCCCCCATCGCCAGGCCGAACCCCCGCGCGTGCGTCCAGCTCCAACGAGCAGACCTTCGCTGAGACTCCCCCGCCGGCCGACCTTTCCCCCCGGCGCTGTCGCTCCGGCCACTGCTGCGTGCGTCCCCGCCACTGGACGTCGATCCCCGCTCCCGTGCGTCCACTCCGGCGGAGCAGCCCCCGCTCCGGCCAGGAAGGGCAGCCACTCCGGCGAGCCTCCATTTTCACCACCTCCATCAACACTTTCACATCTCCCTCCTTCATCACCACCACTACCACCACCCCGGCCACCTTCCCCGGTCGTGCTCCGGCGTCATCGTCGAGGTCGACTTCCCCTCCCTCTCTTGTTTTAAATTCCAGAAGTTTAATATCATTTTAAATAGGATTTATTTATATATCTGGATGTGGAGATTGCTAGCTAGGGTTGTTGGAGAACATATGTAGATGTTTAGTATTGTGGTAGATGAAATATGTGGTTGCTATATATATATATATATAGGTTAGGTTTTGATGATTAAACATTAACATGGGTGAGGAGTATATTAATGAAGATTAGATATGAATATGGATGAGGTTGTGTTTAAAAGGGTTAATATGTTTTGGGATTTATGTAGTATAGTAAGCATGTACCATGTGTTTTATGAGGTTGAGTTTGGATTTTGTACTTAGATGGAATTAGGGTGAATACGGTTTGTGAAGATATTATGGTGATATTGAGCACGTGACGAAGATAGGAGAGGATGATCAAGGACTTGGGAATTTGGCTTGAGGTATGTCGAAGAGTTATATTTGTGATAGGTGGATTGTAGACTAGGGTTGTCTTCTACATGAAATATAACAATTTAATTAAGTTATGTATTTGAGGAGAAATGAGTTTTTGATCTTTAAATAAATAATCGGGACCTATGGTACATGATGGAAAAATTGTTAATTTAATTACGGAGAATTAAATTGAGGAGAGTGTGCAGATGACTAGTTGATGGATGTATTGTACCGATAGTCAACTGTGGTCAACCCACATAGTGTCTTGTCCCTGTGAGTTATAGCTGAGTCTGGGCATATGTTTAGACGTGTATCACATCCCTGTCTGTCGTAGAATAGAATATTGATTCTGGTTTGTATCTCATCTTTAGGTACTGCGGGACCAGAGGACTTGGACGCGGTACCGGATCCTCGTCATCAGCAGCCAGACGCAGGCAAGTGTACCTTGCCATCCTGTATTTCAGTTTTCAGATATTGTTGTTCTTATAGTACATTGTGCGCGTACTTATGTTAATGTTCGATACTCCGTATCCGGTTCACAACCGGGTGTTGACTTTCGACACAACATCTTAGAATAATTGCTAGATGCTTCACAGCACCTCGATGCATGTACCTGAGTACATCGATACCCCAGGACATACTCATACACTGTGATCGTGCCAGATTCCTGTATCCTGATACTGACATCATGACCAGAGACTGGGACGACCTTAGGGTCGCGTCTGTTGAGTTATCTTCCGTGTGTCGAGACTGTTAGAGGTTCAGGTTTAGCGCACAATCGTTGACCGCTTGGGATGGGGAAGACAGTTACTAGACGTTTGGGCTACTATGCATGCGCTTATATATGTATATCTAGTGATCCTGTATTCTAGAGTAGTGTATCACCCGTGTGTCTCTATGCTCGGAGCTACGGTAAGCCCGGTGTGTCTCTGTGTTCGGAGCTATGGTTTTATTTTGGACAGCCCACGCGTCGAACATTGTCTTTAAACTGTGTCACACTAGTTGGTTATGATAGAGTACCATGTCGTGCACTTGTACTTTCTGTTTACTTGGCATGTTGTATTTTTGTACCTTGTTACGTCCCTCTAAGGACCTGGTTCCCTGCCAGTTTTGCAGCATAGACGATTACGGAGCACTTGGAGATACCGATGGAGTGGCATATCTTACGAGCATGGTACCAGGTACTCACATTATATCTACCGGCATTATGATTATTTTACATTATTTATTCATCTGCTGTTGTAGCCTAGTTTTGTAGACTCATATTTCTTCTCGAGTCTATTCGAGATAGTATGTTATTGGGCGGCCGACCTTAGCACATTTAGCTCTTTCTTGTATACTGATGTACATTGTGGATTGAGACATAGAGGTTTACATTTATGGAAAATTCTAGATAGTGCCCTTTATATTACAACTTATACGTATTCGAGTCAGACCAGAGTCTGGTCGAATGCGTAACTGGCGTGTCACGTATTCCTGGTCCTACGTATTTTGGGACTGGGGCGTGACATGTAGAGGCACTATTCGATTTGGAGGATGCGGTAAGTTGAGTCCAAGGTACATTGGACCATTTGACGTGATAGAGCGAGTTGGAGAAATTTTGTATCGACTGGCACTACCACCTTCGCTTGTGGGAGTACATAACATATTTCATGTGTCACAGTTGAGGCGATATATGGCAGATAGCATTCATATTCTCGATCACCCCGAGATCACCATTGGACCGAGCTTGGCTTAACAAGAGCAGCCTGTGGAGATTCTTGATCGTCGAGAGAAGGTGTTGAGGAATCAATCTATTTCTTTGATTCGTGTGGCATGGAGGCATCACAAGCCAGGAGAATCTACTTGAAATGCAAGGATGATATGCGTAAACATTTTTTTGTATCTATTCAAAGATCAAGGTACAACTTATATCTTATTCTTCTCTACCGTATTGCTTTCTCCTTTCCTTATCGTGCCTTAGTTTTAATTTCGAGGACGAAATTTTTGTAAGTTGGGTAGAATATAGCCACCCTAGAATTTCTAACTAATTAAATGAATAATCAAAGTATATAATATGTATTCATGCTCATGGTAGTATACATGAGTACAGTTTAATAATACGATATGAATAAATAAATTTAGTTTATAAAAATATGTGCATAATTGTACATGTGTAAGAGAATAAAATTTTAAATAATAAAAGATATTGGTAATAGAATAAAACATATGCTATTATAAAATAATAATAATAATAATAATAATAATACTAATAATAATAAATAGTAGTAGCCTTGTATAATGATAATAACAATATAAATATATTTTAAAGTTATTATAATAGTAATAATAAAATAATTATGATTTTAGGAATAAATAGAATAATAAAAAAATATAATAATAATAATAATAATAATAATAATAATAATAATAATAATAATAATAATAATAATAATAATAATAATAATAATAATAACAACAACATAAAGAAAAATAAAATAAAAGAAATTAAAATAAAAATAAAGTAAAAGAAAAAGAAGAAATATAAATCCCAAAATCCTAAACTAATCCTAATCCAAAACAAACTCTAAACTAATACTAATAGTTAACCTACCCCGCCCACACCTACAAACTACCCACCCAGGCCCCCGCACAGACTCGTTGATACAAGAGTACCCCCCGATCTCTAATTCTCTCTCTATATATGTTTCTAATCATCAAACCCTAAACCTAACTCCCCTTCTCCTCCCTGACCTTACCCCCCGACACCCCGACGCACCCCCGGCCGTCGTCGCTGCACCTGATCGCCGACCGCCGCGAACAACGCCGCACACATAGCAGAAATCAGCTTCAACCCCTCCCTATTTCGGTATGTATATCTCCCCCTTCGTTGCATCATTTTTTGAGCGGTCGGTTGCATTGCATTCACGACATAACTCTCTAGGAATTTCTTCTGTAGAATGATTTTAGGTATCCTGGATTAATCGAAAAGTCGATCGAAAGTTGGACGAAAAAAACATTCGAAACAGTTTAGAAATTCAGTCCAAGTACCCCTGTTTATGCCCAATTTTCTACCAACTCGTTAAATATTTTCAAAATCTATTTAAAAGAACTTATTCACAACATATCCAAGATTATTTTTATTCTTTTAGTTTTTCTTAGTTGGCCATATTTGTTAAATTATTCTGTTTCCAAAACGACCATAAACCATGTTTTTAAAATCAAAAAAATTGTGCGAAACAGAGTGCACCCTGCCAAACGGGACTATCTCATCGCATACCAATTGTGCCGAAAGGCGCGTATGGTATTTTTTGACGTGTGAGCTTTCACGAAAGTTGATTTGGACGTGTGTGCACGTCGGAATCAACTCATATC
The DNA here is from genome assembly GCA_036927795.1 of Iris macrosiphon. NCBI lineage: Eukaryota > Viridiplantae > Streptophyta > Magnoliopsida > Asparagales > Iridaceae > Iris > Iris macrosiphon. The sequence continues at coordinate 149,033,786 of JAYESA010000011.1, forward strand.
CGTAAAAAGTCCCCCGTATTAGTGTTTTACAAAATACCCAATTAGTTTATGTTCGTTCATTGGATCGCCATAAACCTTTCTCCATTGGAATCACAGCGTTTGACTTGTACTGTGACCCGAGTTTCGTATTATTCCAAGTTAGTCGACAAATCGTAGTTTCGCGGGCCCCACGATTCGACTTGACGAGCGATTTTGTGATCGACTGACCGGACGACAAAACTGGACATACTGTTGAGTTTATATCATCGATTATGATTTTTTAGATCTATAATTTGTACAATTTAGAGACATTTACTCCTGGCACATTTTTTGGTGCAAAGTGGCCCACAAGTGGACCCTACTTTGGCCCAAAATTACTTTTTTGCCCCTGTATCTAAATTTGACGAAAGGGTTGTTTTTTTTATTATCTTGCTAATTTTGGTGACATTGGTGATGTTTATTTCAGCATCCAAAGACGTTCATTCAGGGTCCCTACTTTCTGGTTCCTTTTGCTTGTCGTCTGGACGTCTATACTATACTGATTGCTTGCCAAGCAAGTATACCTTGCTACAATAATATTTAGTTATATTCCTTTACTATATATTTATTTTCTTTTATTTATTTTTGTTTATTTTGTTATATAAAATTGTGCGTCCAAGAAAGACAGGTGCAATGACGGTTGCATCATCTTTTGTCTCTTATTTTTATTATGCATGTTAACCTAGTTTTATGAGACCACCCTATAATTTTGCGGTATCATTATATTTTATTTGGCCATGACACAGTTGTTACACGAGTTATGAGTCTCATGTAGGACACAGACTTGCGTAATAGGCTGGCCACCTTTACGTATAGGTCGTACGACGGATAAGGAATAACTGTTAATAGAAATATATTATTTTAGCGGACTTAGCAGTTACTAGCGGTGTTCGCGTGTTATGGATTTGACACGTTAGTAGCATTGGTAGGGAGAACAATGAGTAAGCGTATGTGACTCATTTATACTTTTTTTATTCAGACTGTATGCTCCGCTGGAGACGCGAGTCATGATGACCCTATATTTACTTGGCGGCCTTTGACGTCCGTGACATTATGCACGTGGTCCCTGGATCTTCAAGAGAACTACATCCATCCCATTATTTTAGCCAGATAGTCCATACGCGGAAAACTTGTTCTTAAATTGCATATCACATAGACTGATTAGGCGACCATATTGGATGTTTACTTTTAGTACATTATTGGCATGCTTTTATGTATCTTGTTACGTTCCTCTGAGGACCTGGTCCATTTATAGGTATAGATGATCAAGATTATCAACAGGAGTATGGACCCGGGCCTGACGCAACATTTTTTTTGATGAGGTCTTATCTTCTGAGTATCCATGACTACTTCATTGCTGATGGATCTTTTGCTGTTATTTTCTTTATTGACGTTTATTTTATATTAGAGTTTCGTTCTCCCTATCATTTTAGTTGATATAATCATTTGGTAGTGGATTTGTCTCCACCCGACTATTATTTCTTTTATTGCTTTATACTTGAGACTTTTAGTATTATTTTGGTACTTCTCTACTTGTGTCTGTGGATGAGATATAGTTGCCTGTGACTTGTGTTGACAATATATATGTACCACTTGTGGATTATTTATTCATAAAATAGCGTACGCATGTGTTATAGTTTTTCAACATATTGGAGTTGTCATATACATACGGCTGACATGCTACATATTTCTAGTCCTACATATTTTGGGACTGGGGCATGATAGTGGTATCTGGGTTGCCCCAGTAATATAATATATATGGATCCTCATATCGTGAATTTGTTGCGACTAGTTGTACCCAATATATATATATATATATATATATATATATATATATATATATATATATATATATATATATATTAGTTGTACCCAAGATGTATATATGTGTGTGTGTGTGTATACATGAAAGAATAATGCTATAGTCACTCATAAGGCAATCAGACTAATGTATAAATTAGTTACAGTCCCAGCACTTCATTTACGGTCGATATTGATTTGGTCATGATACTAATAATTGGATACTGCACTCTACTAAGGTAGTATACAATATCTGTGGGTGGCCAACATACATGATCTCGTGATCTCGTTTTCTCCCAATGCTTCTAACAGTTTTTAGCTACCTAATTAATCCAACAATCATATGGAATCTCGTGTTGTAGTTACACGATCATCCTCCCGAATGTCGTACCTCAGTACGAGTATGTTAAGGTTAATTCCATATTGATTCTCAAGTGTCCAAATCTATATTCACCTTGAACTTAATACAACATCAAGGAACGCTCTAATGCAAAACCATATCGAGCAAATCTCAGAGTCATAGCAACGGATTGGGCCAAGAAATTATTTTCGCTTTGATACCATTATGTCATGCCCCGGCCCCGAGGGCCGCCCGGACCACCGCCTCGCCCCGCCGTGGACCCGGACGCGCATCATCGCACCGGACGCGAATCATCGTGCCTTGGCGCTTATCCCGCGGGTGCGAGGAATGGCCCGTTCGATACTGGAACGTGATACCATGCGAGCCTGGGGTGCTCCCGCACAAGGCAACATCGTTTAAGTTTGTTTGGCTATCATCGCATCAATCGAGTAAGCATCGGAGGAACACTTGTTGCAATGTAATGCATTTAGCCAACTGAGTATTCGGGACAAATCGAGGGACTGGGTTTCTCTTAGCAAAGGCATCGTTCTATACATTATGCCCCTTTATACGATAGCATGCTCGGGGCACAATCAAAACCAGGATTCTGGGTCTTGGGGATTGAGGCACGCCTATCGCTCCCTCGGACGATCCAGTACCTGCAAACAAGTAAACTGTTGGTGGGTCAGCACTTTTATAAGTACTGGTGAGATAAAATAACTGAATATAAGCAAGCATTCACTAAAACCAACACTAAGTAATCATGTTATAAAATATTACATTACTAGTGATCTTTCTAGTTTTACCTATGCTCGTTACATGCAGCAGAAAAATAGTCATATTATATTATTTTTGGAAACATCTTTTAAAACAGAGTTTCATATTGAATAAGCAAGCAAGACAAGCCGTTCATTTTGTTTCAGGGTGTGCACAGCGTGTCTCGTGAGACTCTAGGGATAAATGCACATCTAGACACACATGCACATCTTAGGGGCAGTCCATCTATCCAAGCCAACACAATGAACTAGCTATATGCAGGGCGGTCCCCGACTATCTCAGGATCGGCAGCGGTTGATCCAGCTAACCAATGACTCTTTATCTGATGCTATTGGCAGCTGTGACCCATGGTGGACTGTGACACATGCAGTTCAGCTCTCCACCAATAGCTATTGTTCGACCGATGTGAATGCATGGAACACTATCAAATAAACCCTAGTATGCAGACGAGATGAACCATCAGACGATATTTCATTGATGCGGGGCAAGCCGCCTTATTCTTTGAACACATTCAGGCACACAATATGGTTCTCTCAGAGCATAGGCGATAGTGAACATGTTCATGCACTCTTAGACAAGCGTTTCAGGATTCTTCGTTAAGCAGACTTGTTCGTTTCAAAGATAAGCTAGGTGAGTTCGTTTATTAGCATGCAAAGCAGGTTCTATCATTCTCTTATGAAAACATGCAAGCAAAAACTCAGATTTATTATTAAGGCGTGCAAGAATCAGAGAACGAAGTTCTGCCCACTCACCTTGATACATAATGCCGACGCAAAGCGGGGCATTACACCAAGTCCAAGGGGAAGGTTCGCACTGTCGAAGCTGTCCCCTCCCTGCTTCCCGACGACGTTCAGCTATAGATTAAGGGTAAGTTCGCCGGAGAAGACAAAGTGGAGTTCTTGAACACAGAGACACATATGCACAGTTGGACGCATGGATTTGTCTATGCGTCAACTTCTCACAGCCGCATGGGTAGCCCAGCCGCATGGGCAATCCGGCCGAATGAATAACCCTGCCGCCTAGGTGGCCAAGCCATATGACCTATCATGTCGCATGGCTTACTCGACCGTATGGATGACTCGAGCCGGATAAGAGATCTATGCAACATGCTTCATGTCTTACTCGGCCTCATAGAGGTTCTATGCCGCATATATATTTTTCTTGATGATTCTGACCATGTCCCTTTGACTCGTAGTAATTTTGCCTACTACACCCTCCGATAAATTGGTCCTTGGGAAAAATCTGTTGCCCTTGAACATGAACTTTGGAGACTTGGTTGGAGCCATCAGGAAGCAGTTTGACAAAGATATCCCTGCCTGAACGCCAACAAAAGATCTCCGAGCAGACGCCTTCTTTTCTGTTGAGTTAGATAAATGCGAGGGAGATCCTAGCTAAGAATGGGAAGCATTTTTTTAAGAATCCGTACTTCCTATTCAGGGACGTGCTGGAGTCTTCTCAGGTGGGGCCGATCAGGGAGAGCTGGTCTTTCACCTTCCGTAGAACGGAGATGATATTTCCTTCCTTCAGCCGTCACTTGGCTTTGTCAGACTTGAAGGTGATGATGGATTCGCAGCATATGGACTGGGACTTGACCCCTGAGCCAAAGGGGGCCCCTCTAGACAATGTCCGATGCGGGACCGGATAAAGCAAGGGAGTATTTTATAGCACAAAGGATTCACCCTCCTACTCCTTGCTTGGACTGAAGCCCGACCTCATCGGTAGTGAACTGAGGACGAACCTAAGTATATATGCATCAGGCACATTTCTTCATCAGGTTGCCAAGAAGGGCTCATTTCCCATAGGATAATTGTGGGATCTTAGCTAGGCATACTATAGTGTCTCCTGGTGTTGGCTGACTTTATGGATCCTGAGAAAGTATGAGCAGGAGCTCAAGGCCGTCGACTTGTTGTTTGGTGTAAGGTAAATGTGTTATAGACTAGAGATAAAATGGCCCATATTCGTCGCCCTGATGGAATTATACAACTATCAAACATGGACCTTCTTCATGCCCGGCGGTTAGGTGGGACTGGCTTTTCACGTGATGCATTCCGTCTCGAAACTTCCTTGGGTCAAAGAGTCCTATGAAGAATTTACCCCAAGTAACAAAAAACTCGGAGAGTTGGAGGTGGAGAACCAAAAATCCTGGAGGTGTACCAGGAATTGCTGTGCCATCTTGGCATTTGTCAGCGGCTGTCAAAAAAGAAAAAGTCCTCTAAGGGGTCTTCTCCCCATATCATCGTTTGGGCTCGATATCTTTTTTCGGACCTGAATGAGTCTAGCAGAATTCACATTTGGACACCGTGAATCAAATAGGAAGTGTTCGACCTAATTCAGGTGCACCAAGAATTGGCTACTGCTGAGAAAGCAGAAGTCGAGGGTTCCACAGATGAAGAAGACCAACCTGCAGACAAGTTGGGTAATCTCGAAGAAGAACTCAGCTTCTTTTAAATGGACATGCACAAGTTATCCGCCAAGGCCATGTTGGCAGAATACTTGATGCTCTGGTTGCGCAACTGTGTCATCCCAGATGGGTCTGGGTCCATAGATAGGATCAGCCGCCCTCAAATCCTTCCTGTCGTGAAGTTGGCTTTCAACCATAACCTGGCACTTTTATCGGCCATGGTATGCTGCATCCATCAGGGGCTCCGTAACTTCGCTCAAATGTTCGAAGAATATCATAGCAAAGGATATTTCAACTGGATCGAGCTCCCTTATCATTATTTGATGGGTTGGATCCACTTATATCACGGGTCCCTGATGAGCCCTGGGACTGACGAGAACATGGTGGCGTCTGACGCCGTGATCTGCAAATATCAGGGGATAAAGTAGAAATTTGACACTGTCCCCACTGGTAGGATTGAGCTCTCCTTTATGAATGGCTAAAATTTCTTTATGTCCGAACCAGAGTTCACGAATGAGGAGAGACGTTGCCCATCAAGATACCGGGAGGGGGGGCTCAAAACTTGTCTGAGAGGCTTTTTCGTTGGCTCCAAGCCATTCGTCTCTCTCACTTGGTGTACCAGAACAGAGGTAAGGTTTTTGTAGAGCCTTATATGCCAAACCGGTTTGCTTGCCAGTTTTGCTACACACAACTCCTGTTGGGTCACCCGAGCGCTTCCTTCGGATACAACGGTAACTTGCTTGATGGCGTCTGAGCATGGAGTTATTACAATGCCACTGGCATCCAAGCCCGATTTTGATTGCCAACGGCCGGGTAGTGCCAAGGATGTTGTATACAGCGACGAAGTATAATTGTACGACCAACGCCCTGCCAGCTGACTTTGACCCGGAGAGGAGCTACATCGAAGGTACAATGCTGATGCCTACGGAAGAGAGAGCGTGCCGGACATCGAAGAAAGTCAAGAGTGATGCCAGGCCCCTGTTTGTGGAACTGGACCCCTCGACAGAGGAGGGAACTTCTTCTTCTGATGTTCCTCCTCCTGCTAAGCATAAGGCAAAGGTCGGGATGCACCATGTCCGTTATTCGAAGAAGGCAAAGCCTGAGGTGGTCCCTAAGATGGGACCTTCGGCGAAGTTGAAGCCCTCTGCGAAGGGGAATATGAGCGAGGAGGTTGGACCCTTTGCATTGGGGTCTCTGAAGTAGACCCCTCTTTGGATGCCATAGTGGTACCCGTAGAACTCCTTAGTTTGATTCTTCCTGGTTCTCTCTATAAATATCTTTCCTCTGGTCTATTTGACCGTTTGCAGACACAAGAAAGAAAAGGACCGTCCTCGGCGGGCAGCTGCTTTGGAGGTTTCTTACGCCGAACCCAAAGAGGCGACCACTCTGGAGTCCGACGTGGGCGTCTCAGAACATGTACCCAAGACTTTGGGAGCTCAGGGGCTAGACACGACTTTGGGGGAGCCTTACACACCTATGGAAAATATCTATGTAGATAATCTAGATGCCGTAGGGAAGGCTATCACGACGCTGGAGGAGCCGCAACTAACGCCACCTCCCTCTGATATGTTATTTTATAATTTCATGGAAGATCAAATTTTCTGGCTTCAACTCTCCATTCTTCGAGTGAAGATGATTACCGGTTGTTCCGAATTTATAGGTGCTACCTCTCCCTTGCAGATAGTGGACGTGGCCTCGAAGGAAGGTGTAGAAGAGGAAGGGGGAGCGAGATTTTTAGGATGAGATCCGAATATCTCCATCGCTCTTCTGGAGGCGAGGAACATCCTGTCGTGCCCCCTATTAAGACTATGATGGAGGAGGTTCTTGTTGTTACAAGTCCTTCGGGCATGGCGGCTGCTCCTCCAACCATTGTCGTTGGGGGTTCTGCGGCTAAAGCCACTTTGGATAGCGGGGTAGTAAGTCGTCGCGATGAGGCCATTCCCAGTATTCCTAGTATTGAGGTCGCTGGGTCACCTCCTGAAGATGCCGCATCGTAATCTAGGGATGGTACACCGGTAGGAGCCGATGCCATGAAGTGCCCCGTTACTCTTGTCCCCAGTATCAGTACTACTCCGGTATTCGTGGCTCAACTGCCGGGTATCTAGGCATTTCATGCATCCATGAAAGATTGGATCACAAATAGGACAGTTGGTTGTTCCTCTACTAATGCTTCATATCTGAGGTTATTGAACATCGTTCGCCTGTTGCACCTGTGGCCTCTTCCTCCATCCCGCCGCCTATGACTCCGGCTACACTGGAAGAGATTCACGAGAACGTTAAGCTCTTCGTTTGGAGCTTCCACATGTTCTTGAAGCAAGGGATCGAGGGCGTGTTGGAGCAAAATTTTTTTTCGCCTGGACAAGGTACTTTGCCAAGGGCCAGGTCCACTCTCTGAGGGGTATCCCCGATTTTGAACAGATGGTCGAATTTCTTGGCCAAAAACTGGTGGAGGTAGAGAAATACCAAACAGAGTTGCGACAGTACCAGCAGGCAGATATGGGAATGCTGATATCCCATGAGTATAACGAGTTCTCGAAGAAGGTGGCGACATAGAAGTCCTTCTTTGCTTCATCTATGGAGTGTTTGCAGCGTGATCTCCAGAATTTGCAGGAGAGGCGTGACCGGATGGGAGATCTCAAAGAAGAGTGCCTCTCCGGGCAAAAGGGCCTGACTGAAAAAATTAGAAAGCTCCGGGTCGAGCTTGAGGAGCAGGGGAATAGGCTACGGGAGGCCCAGCAAGAGGAGGCTATCCTAACCGAGGTGATCCAGGTAGCGCAGAATATGGCTAGTATTGAGGTTCTGGTGCAACAGCTGGAGGACAGACACGAGTCATACGTTCGCTATGAGGATCCCGAGGTTATGGCCTAAGAGGTTCAACGCCGGTCCCAGGTGTGCCTAGATGGCCATATCGCTAGTCTTCATGAGCGGATATCAGAGTTATGCTCGGACAAGTAGCACCTGATAGTTCTTTTTTTTTGCAACATCTTCTTTTGTGCCTTTTGTTTTAACTTTGGGCCGGGGACCCTGGTAATTCCTCAAATGTAGTTCATTTTTAGTTTCTGAGAAAATAAATGCTATTTCGCTTGTTTGTAATTATTTGTGTGAGCTTTGGATACCGTACTAGCGGTAAGGATGTAGTACAATATCGCAGTCTGTTTAAGATGTCCCACTGGGGGACTTAGGTGGACCTATTACTTCTTGCGCACTGGAGTACAAGTAGTAGGTTCAAGACAAGCCCTGCCAGAGGTGATATGGACGTGGTAGGTTTTGTGGACTTAATACCGCTGACGTACTTAGAGTTAAGTACAGGTGATAAGTTGAGATGACAACCGATATCAGAGGTAATGTGGATGTGATAATCGGTAGCCAAACCCGGAAGGTTTGCTCAGAGGTAATATGGACATGGCAAACATGGCCGAAAAAAAATATTAGGATAGTAGTTCAGAGGTAATATGGGCGTGAACTAGCATCCGAGAAACTCATCGAGGAGTGGTTTGCTGAGTGCGGCCTATGTCACGCCCCAATCTCCCGCAAGCTCGATAGTCCCCGCTGAACGTGAATCACCACGTTGCAGCTCTCCCGCAGGACAATCGTTCTCATCGGGACGTGATGCCGTACGAGCCTGGAGTTGCGCTCGTACAAGGCGATGTTGTCAAACACCAAAAGTTATCATTGAAACAACCAAGTTGCAGCAGAAGTCAAACATTGTGTACCAAGCACACATCAGAGTAATACGCAGCGAAGCTCACGATAGGGTCCAAATGAAATGCCCCAAAGGCAATGCCACGAAGGCTATGCCACGAAGGCGATGAAATGCTCTTGCTCTTTTCTCTAGCCCACAAAGGTACTTACAGTTCATACATCACGCCTTGTATATCCAAGCAGCGCCACTACGCCTGCGTACCTGAAATATTGTCCACAAACGTGGGTCAGTACACAACCGTACTGGTGAGTGGGGTAACCCACTCGCCTAAGCCGACACTAAGTAAAATAGTGAATGCAAACAGTTAAATGGTGATCTTTCTAGTTGAATCCTAGATTCATTTCATGGCATAAGGATGACATATTAAGGAAAACTGTAAAGCAGTTTAAGCATGCAAGCATTCAACTCAAACCAATCGACAAGCAATGAATAACCAACTCGAAGGAAACTATCATGCAAACTGTCCTACTCAAAGCCCAAGCAACGCGACTATCGAACCAACAATCCAATGCCTCAATATCCTTCCTCAACCAACTTGATACAATCCAATCTCGAGTGCACACTCTTGCCGAGGCAAGGTGGCCGCGCCTACACGAAAGCCAAACCAACAAAAGAAAAGCAAACCAACACTAATCTATATGAAGTCACTGGCCAAGCCATAAAGGACGTTGATCGGACTGATCAAATGTAGTTCTATTCGAAACAACGCTAAGTAGCCAACCCACCTGGATCGCATCCAACCGCCGGCACCGCGCCCAAGGCACGTTACCAAATTGTCTCCTCCATGGCCGAACGGTCCCGGTGCCCCGGAGCCTTCCCGTTCGAGGAGACCAAACCCCGGGCAACACAGGTTGTCCGTGACATGCAGACACCAAGTAGGTATGACGAGAGGATCGAACATTCTCGCCCCACCAAGCGATCCTAGACTCGTTCAACCGAATATCCAACCAAAACATCCATAACCATTCTTCCAATATATAGCCCAAGGCACCAAATCCAAGTTATTTCCATAGGCATAATGCCTCTTCTCAACACAGTGTTTCCAATGGTGTAATACCCATGCTCAAAGCAATCCCATGGCACAATGCCCCAACAGTGGCACAATGCCCTCGCCGATGCAGTTGTTCGGTTTCGAACCACAACTGCTCATTTTCAAGACAAAGCGACCAAGTGATACAAGTGTACGGATACACGCTCGTTCGCCCAAATTCCCGATATTCCCAATGCATATTCGATGTTTCATTCCAACTGTCCAAGCATAATCCCAATTATCCAACCAACTGCCTCAAGTGTAATAATCCAACTCTAGCTCCAACTATCCAACGCGTAAATAATTTCAAGCCACAATCCTACCAAGCAAACGACGTACACTCTATGCACGCCTCAGTGTAGTGATTCCCAATGTTTCAGCCCAAGTGTTCAAGCCTTTTACGTATTTTCCATATTATTAGATATGAAGGAGTAGAGGAGAAGGGAAAGAGCCCACTCACAATGTTTGATCCTGTTAAGCATCCTGTCCTGCCGATACGGCCAATCCCTTGAACCCGTGGTCCGATGTAAGCACGATCTACTCAACTGGTATGACCGTGCGAGCAGGTCGTGCTCTACAAATCATCCGACCGATCGGACTAAGGAAGATGGCATTATTATTCCAACCCAGCTATCTCAGTACTGCTCTGAACGAACACCTGAATCCCATCAAACTCCGCTAGCCATCTGCACATGAAACTAACTCAATCAATACTTCTTCCCAAAATCCAACAAATCAAATATAACCAGCATTTATTTTATTCATTCTGACTCAGCGTAACGCACCGTGCGGTTGCGGGCGTTACATAATATACCACTTAGAAATTAGGTTCGTTCATGAACCGTGCTGATACTCATTCCTATCACATGCTGCTTGTCCAATTTATAACTCTGCTCTATGCAACTCACATATTCACGATTCTGACTCAACATCTCGCTCTGCTGAATGCTCGTACAAATTCCATATTATTACACCCTCCTTGCAGCTCAATACGAATTCTTCGTATCGCTTAGTTTTGGATCGTACACATATTTAAGGCGTCCCTAAAATATATGCATTTCAGCCGAGCTTTGCGATAGCGAATTTGGACAAGTTACAAGGGTATCTTTATGTTCGAGGCATCCATTTGCTTTACTCCCAATCGAACCAAATCTTGATTTTCATTCCAACATATTCGCTTGAGCACTATTCTCAAATATGATAATTTTCCACCGACTCAATCAGTTCGTGTTCCAACTCAATCCATCCAACTATTTCTGAATCCGCACTAGCAACATCTCCAAATATATCTCATGCACCGAACGATCATCTCAACTGATACTATCGCAACTAGGCGACTTACCCAAATATCAAACTTTGCTTAGATCATTTCAGTCCAACACCTCTTCCTCAATCTCAATACTTCACTGGATGAACATCTATATTGAGGTTCGTGTGATCCACGAAGATCTCGCCGCCACGCCAAAGGGATAGTGTCGCCACGATTTCAACGTGGACACAATCGCCACAATTCCTAGGTTGCACATGGAATAGTTTTTCGTGCTGCTTCTACTGCCTCGAAGCATAGAATATCACCTTTGCCTTCCGAACGAGCACGCTTCCCAGACTAAGTTCCGATGCATCTTGTAAATCTGAGGCACATCTGTCCCTTCCAGTATTCGCAAAGATTTGATTCGAACGAGCCGTTGCTTTAACTTTACGAGCTAGTTTCACAGTCGTCAATTCATATGAATGCTATTCCCTTCCAAGGCACGATGAGTCAGAGGCGATGCCATCGATAAAAATCTGTGACTCTGAATCTCATCAGTTCACTTAGGCCAATTCCACCATCGCTTCGATCTTCTGGCTGCTTCTTCAGCTGAAGGCTATCCCAAGGGTCTCTCAAATCCAACACTCAGTCAATAAGCCAAATCTCATTGCTCACATCTTTCCTCAACGCATTCCCAAATACGCTGCCTCAAGGGTCGTTCTATGGGTCTACCATATTCAATCTCTGATCTGATGGGCAAGTCGCTAGGGTCAGCTGTCCTGAAGTTACGCTCGATAATTGTAATCATCACGATGGACAGTTACTATAAACCATGCTATATCTCATCTGTAAATTCGAACCAAAATTCAACCATTTTATCCGAGCGAACTTCCAAATCCGAGAAAATTCATGCACTACCTTGATAATCTGTCAACCAAAGCCGATAAACCACCTAGAGTCTTGCTATCTATCCAAGCCACCGTTCGAGAACTGCGCTCGTTGAAACCGTCTTCCATCAATCCGTTCGTTCTGCCCTGAATCCATCTAATTTTCCGAACTGCTATGTTCGACTTCTCGCACTACCAATTGCAATGATTCTCGAAACTCAAGGCTTGCTCAAATTCCTAATCGTTTGCCGCGTCCTACAATGCACGTCCAACTTACTCGAGCAGCACAGTGATTTATTCCGACGTTGCTCCCACATTTAGCTATCTTCAAAAGTCTGTCCGCTACAATCTTGCCTTCCGTTGTTGCCACAATCCGTCCACGTCTTCCGGAGAATCCGTCTACCATTGTTGCACCATCTTACCCAAAATTCCATTTTCGCTAAACCTGAGTCGACTTCTCGAGTAGCAATATCCAAAATCCTTCAAGTTTGTGTGAATCCATCTCATTGTCCCTCCAAACCAAATCGTATTTCATTGCTCAACCAACAGCTCAAATGTGTTGCCCAAAATCGTAGTCCGTGCTCGCTATCTTCCGATTTACTAATCGCTTCGCTCAAGTGTCTCCCAACTGTTCGTTCCAATCTCGTCCATCTCTTAAGGCCAACGATACTTCCATTTGCACAAGTCCGTTCTCGATATGCTCAACTCAATATTCGCTTGCTCCATTTTCATTCTTCCCAACTCAACCGACGTGCACCAACCAACTTATATTCCCGTTATCCGAGTCCGTTCAGGCAATTCCCATTGATGTCCAACCAAAATATTTTTAATGCCTCAATGCCTTGCTCAATATGTGGTATCCCATATACCACTCCGAATCAAGTCGCTACTCGCATTACGATTTCTTTGCACTTATCCAAAATCCATTCGAACTATCCCTTATGTGTGATCCTGCCATTCACAACTCAAGTCTGACACAAAACTCAAGCAATGCCTGAATTATCCAAATATTTCCATCAATCTCGTGATGCAACTCGTGCTATGTTCCATTCTCGATACTTCCAGCTATTCCCAAATCGTCCAATACTTTCGCAACACGAGCAATCGTGCAACGATTGTCTTCAAAGTAGTCCAACCCAATACCCAATGGTTCCACACATTTGCTGTACGCGCAACTCGTGCAAACTTATCCTGATATTCTCAAGCCAAACTCAAACCTGCTCAACTAAATGCGCCACACGAGCAACTCGTGCAACGATCCATTCTCATAACGAATGCTCCTACTCACAATATGCTGCATAACCAATCTCGTCTGCCAACCAACTGATCCATTGATGCAATCAGAAACTTCCTGAACGACAAGCCAAGCCAACCCAACGACAGCTCTCAACTTGTTGCACAAATGCAACGTCGTCACCCAACTTGCTGCACGAATGGAACAACGCCTAACGAGGCTAAGCGATCTAACAAAAATCAACCAAGGCAACGCAACCAAGAACATGCAGCCACAATCAACAATATATAGACTTATTGCATGAAACATCCAATGTGGCACCGAGTAGAGTTAAGAGCTAGACGACACGCGAAAGCTATTTAAAGTTTGTGATGAAGCGAAGGACCAAGTCCAAGAAAATAAACCAGGTGCTCTGATACCAATCCTGTCACGCCCTAATCTCCCGCAAGCTCGATAGTCCCCGCTGAACGTGAATCACCATGTTGCAGCTCTCCCGCAGGACAATCGTTCTTATCGGGACGTGATGCCGTACGAGCCTGGAGTTGCGCTCGTACAAGGCGATGTTGTCAAACACCAAAAGTTATTATTAAAACAACCAAGTTACAACAGAAGTCAAACATTGTGTACCAAGCACACATCAGAGTAATACGCAGCTAAGCTCACGATAGGGTCCAAATAAAATGCCCCAAAGGCAATGCCACGAAGGCTATGCCACGAAGGCGATGAAATGCTCTTACTCTTTTCTCTAGCCCACAAAGGTACTTACAGTTCATACATCACGCCTTGTATATCCAAGCAGCGCCACTACACCTGCGTACCTAAAATATTTCCCACAAACGTGGGTCAGTACACAACCGTACTGGTGAGCGGGATAACCCACTCGCCTAAGCCGACACTAAGTAAAATAGTGAATGCAAACAGTTAAATGGTGATCTTTCTAGTTGAATCCTAGATTTATTTCATGGCATAGGGATGACATATTAAGGAAAACTGTAAAGCAGTTTAAGCATGCAAGCATTCAACTCAAACCAATCGACAAGCAATGAATAACCAACTCGAAGGAAACTATCATACAAACTGTCCTACTCAAAGCCCAAGCAACGCAACTATCGAACCAATAATCCAATGCCTCAATATCCTTCCTCAACCAACTTGATACAATCCAATCTCGAGTGCACACTCTTGCCGAGGCAAGGTGGCCGCGCCTACACGAAAGCCAAACCAACAAAAGAAAAGCAAACCAACACTAATCTATATGAAGTCACTGGCCAAGCCATAAAGGACGTTGATCGGACTGATCAAATGTAGTTCTATTCGAAACAACGCTAAGTAGCCAACCCACCTGGATCGCATCCAACCGCCGGCACCGCGCCCAAGGCACGTTACCAAATTGTCTCCTCCATGGCCGAACGGTCCCGGTGCCCCGGAGCCTTCCCGTTCGAGGAGACCAAACCCCGGGCAACACAGGTTGTCCGTGACATGCAGACACCAAGTAGGTATGACGAGAGGATCGAACATTCTCGCCCCACCAAGCGATCCTAGACTCGTTCAACCGAATATCCAACCAAAACATCCATAACCATTCTTCCAATATATAGCCCAAGGCACCAAATCCAAGTTATTTCCATAGGCATAATGCCTCTTCTCAACACAGTGTTTCCAATGGTGCAATACCCATGCTCAAAGCAATCCCATGGCACAATGCCCCAACAGTGGCACAATGCCCTCGCCAATGCAGTTGTTCGGTTTCGAACCACAACTGCTCGTTTTCAAGACAAAGCGACCAAGTGATACAAGTGTACGGATACACGCTCGTTCGCCCAAATTCCCGATATTCCCAATGCATATTCGATGTTTCATTCCAACTGTCCAAGCATAATCCCAATTATCCAACCAACTGCCTCAAGTGTAATAATCCAACTCTAGCTCCAACTATCCAACGCGTAAATAATTTCAAGCCACAATCCTACCAAGCAAACGATGTACACTCTATGCACGCCTCAGTGTAGTGATTCCCAATGTTTCAGCCCAAGTGTTCAAGCTTTTTACGTGTTTTCCATATTATTAGGCATGAAGGAGTAGAGGAGAAGGGAAAGAGCCCACTCACAATATTTGATCCTGTTAAGCATCCTGTCCTGCCGATACGGCCAATCCCTTGAACCCGTGGTTCGATGCAAGCGCGATCTACCCAACTGGTATGATCGTGCGAGCAGGCCGTGCTCTACAAATCATCCGACCGATCGGACTAAGGAAGATGGCATTATCATTCCAACCCAGCTATCTCAGTACTGCTCTGAACGAACACCTGAATCCCATCGAACTCCGCTAGCCTAGTGATTTCCAATGTTTCAATCCAAGTGTTCAAGCCTTTTACGTGTTTTCCATATTATTAGGCATGAAGGAGTAGAGGAGAAGGAAAAGAGCCCACTCACAATGTTTGATCCTGTTAAGCATCCTGTCCTGCCGATACGGCCAATCCCTTGAACCCGTGGTCCGATACAAGCGCGATCTACTCAACTGGTATGACCGTGCGAGCATGCCATGCTCTACAAATCATCCGACCGATCGGACTAAGGAAGATGGCATTATCATTCCAACCCAGCTATCTCAGTACTGCTCTGAACGAACACCTGAATCCCATCGAACTCCGCTAGCCATCTGCACATGAAACTAACTCAATCAATACTTCTTCCTAAAATCCAACAAATCAAATGTAACCAGCATTTGTTTTATTCATTCCGACTCAGCGTAACGCACCGTGCGGTTGCGGGCGTTACAGCCTACCCGGGAATGTAGATAGACCTGAGGGTTACTCTACTGGAGAGATTGTTAGGCCGATAGCTCAAAAGTAATATGGACATGACTAGCATCTAACAAGACTGGTTTTTGAGTGGTCCTTGCGGGAGCGTACAGGTAGACCTGAGGATTGCTCCGCTATGGAGGTTTTGAGGATCCAATATATGTGGTATATCCAGGACTCTTGAATACCGATAATGGCTTGTTGAGGAAAGGTTTTGCTGTGCATAGGGATGGGGATGAAGAACCAAGAGTGAGAGCAACGTACGTCTGGGTTGCCCTACTGGGGATAATGAGAGTACAAGTCGAGCTTAGATATAATACTTTTTTAGGAATTTGTCGTTGATAGGCATCATGATCAAGTCGCCATTGGATTTTACTAGTCGGTAGGTGTCATTGGAGAATACAGATTCTACGATGAATAGGCCTTCCCATTTGGGTTGGAACTTGCCGGCCATCTTGTGCGTCATTACCATCGGCCTCCTTTTTGTCAGGACGAGGTCACCCACTTGGTAGGTCCTTTTCTTAACCCATTTGTTAATGGATCCTGAGAGGCGCGCTTGGTACAGCTCAATGCGCTGTTGAGCTAAGAGGCATTTCTCGTCGAGAGCTTCTAACTCTTGTAGCCGTCGGCGGTGATTGTAGTCGACGATTAGCCGATTGGAGAGAGTCACTCAGAGCTAGAGAATTTGGACCTTGAGGGGGAGGACCACTTTGCTCCTGTAGACCAAGGAGAAAGGTGTACTACCGGTTGGTGTTTGGACCGTTCTGTGGTAGGCCCATAGATATTTATTGAGATTCTCATTCCAGTCTTGCTTATTGGAAGACACGAACTTCCTGGGGAGCTTGATGATGGTTTTGTTGAATGCCTTAGCCAAACCGTTCGCTACTGGGTTGTAGGCAGTCGACTCTACATTCTGAATCCATTTATCGCAAAACCGGTAGAACGCATGACTAGCAAACCACGGACCGTTGTTATTGATGATCCTTCGTGGCAAGCCAAAGTGGTATATGATGTGATGCTTGACGAAGCTGATCATGTTTGATGTCTTGACTTCTACGAGTGGTGCTGATTCTGCCCACTTGGAGAAGTAGTCGGTAATGGCCAAGATAAACCGATGTCCCTTGGACGTAGGTGGACTAATCGGTCCAATAATATCCATCCGCTACACCTTTAACGGCCAAGATACAACGGTCGGGTGTAGGAACTTTGAGGGTTAGTGGATGAAGTCAGCATGGATTTGTCACGCTTGGTACTTCCTTGCGTAGTTGACAGCATCCATGAACATTATCGGCCAATAGTAACCTATTCTCTGGAGATGATCCTATAGCTTGGGCCTGGGCTGATGGGTACCGTAAACCCTGTTGTGAGCCTCGCGTAGAGCCTGCTTCGCTTCTGTATTCGATAGGCATCATAGCAGAAGGCTATCATAGGAACAATGATACATCATTTTGGTAGTCGTGTCGTAATAGAACCAAAAAGAACGTCTTCTGATGGAAGTGGCTTCCTTTGGGTTCTCGAGAAGGATTTCATAGACTGCATAGTCAATAAACGGGAGCCTCCAATCTCGGATGCTAGTATCTGCCTCTGCGGTGTTGCTTAAACACATACAGAGGTTATTTTTCGGGCAGACTGGATCTTGGCAGACCACGGTGATCAACATGTGAGTGTTGGCAGGGACGACTAAGGAGGCAGTGAGACCGACAAGGGCATCAACCTCGATATTTTGTAGTCTAGGGACGTGCTCTATGAAGAACCCCTCGAAGATGGAGATTATACTGAGCGTGACTTGATGGTAGGGAATCAAATCCTAATGTCGGACTTCGTACTCACCCTAGACCTAACTAACGATCAGCTTATAGTCACTGTAGGCCTTTAAGTAGTCGACTCCTACTTGCTTAGCGAGCTGGAGTCCAATAACGAGGGTGTTATACTCCGCCATATTATTGGGGAACAGTTCTATAAGAGAATAAGCATGATTGATAATCAGATTATCGGGATAGATCAATACGATCCTGACACCAGCAACGGTATTGCCGTTGGGCCATATTCTTGAAGCACCGTCGAAGAACATCCGCCAAACGACTTCTGCGCTTGTCATATTGGAGTCTGCCACTTCGTCCGGGATATCTCGTAAAGCTTCAATGTTTCCAGCACTGGATGGGCAGCCAGAAAGTCAGCCAATTCTTGACCTTTGACCGCCTTTTGTGGAACGAATACCATGTCATATGGTGACCAGAGTATTTTCTACGTAGCCAAGCGGGAGTTGAGTGCCCCGGGTTTGTCTGAGTGCAGCAGAATTATAAACGCACAGGCGATTGGTAACAATTTCACAGAGTCGTCAATAGCGGAAGCATTGAATAACACAAGTATATAAATAAAACAAGCTCTTTATTGATATTGAACAAGTGTTACAAGCGACGTTAGGCCGAGATTATAAGTCGCTCAAACCTCTCTCTCTCTCTCTGAAATAGTAAAAGCATGCCAAGTGTCTATATTTGTGGAATGATTGTCACGATCCGCACCCGGTTTAGGGGCACGAGTGCGTGGGTACGTCCAGCCTACGCCGCAGCATCGGCGGTAGAACGCTGTCAAGGTCTTGATACTATCTAGCTAATGTCACACAACATCCAATCTCCATAAGGAGGCACGGATGACACAAATAAACGAGCACATACTCAATCACAGGATTACAGCACGATAAGATAACGAACAGAAATTTAATTAAATACAACACAAGTCAAAGTAATAATCTAACTCTACAATTAACCAAGTCTCATCAAAAATGCCGGAGACAAATCCGGTACCAATAGTCTACTTAAAGAACAACTAAAAAATAGAAATTTCCGGCTAGTCCTCCCGGAATCACAACTAGACTACCAAGTCTGTAGCTACTCACCATATGGTCCATAAAGTGTCGGACAGTGGTCCTCTAAGGCATAGTCTGGAAAAATATTTCCAGTCAGGAAGGAGCAAAGCACAATCTCAAATAACAGTTCCATTTAATTGATAAGGACTATAAAGTAATAAACATGTCATGCTAGCTACTGAGAAGACAGTGAAATAAATGCAATGGCAATTAAAGAGAGACAGGCAAGGTAAAGAGACAGGCAATAGGCAATATGATATAGTCATTGCATGCATGAAAATGAAAAGAACAAGGAACAATATCATATACGGGTGATGTAGTATATGATTTAAAATAGGGAACTGTAATCTATTCTAAGTGTTTGAAATAGTAGTTTCAAAATATGATCGGCTTGGGAACATGTACGATAGCTACAGGGCCTGGCTAATCATGGGTGAAGAGCATGATTAACACTTACATTGTTCTACACTACAATAAGAGGTTATGATCACATTTCTTACTAACTACTTTCCCGCCCCCCAACTAGTACTGTGGATCCAACCATGACACGTCACGATACACGAGCAAGTCCAGTTTATCATGTACGATGTCTAATATACATGTCGTGTACAATGTCAATACGATAATCAATGTAACATCTCATGACTGCAGATCCAAGCTATACTAGTCCGTGTAGCACAGTGTCAAAGATTCAGTTGTAATATTTCAGGATTATTGAATTTATAGAAATTATCAAGAAATTGGAAATTATTAGAGAATGTACTTGCCTTGGGTCCTTAGCTGGTAATTATTGGTGTCCTGTTCCAGAGTATTCCCTGGGTACCACAGTCCTATAAACACATCACAAAGCAAAACTATATTTGCATCAGGTGCTATACTAACACAGACAAAAATACTGGCCTCAGGGCCAGGCAAGGCAGGGCACTAGTCAACTAGGGTCATCTAGTAGGAATACATATACATATTATACTATTAATACCTACAATATTTATTCATGCACCAATTTAAATGTATTTACAATGTATATATATATATATATATATATATATATATATATATATATATATATATATATATATATATATATATATATATATATATATATATATATATATATATATATATATATGCCTTTTAAATACATATTTGATTTATACTAGTTGAACATTATATATGTGTACTCATATAGGCCAAAAATACGTTTTAGAATATATATATATTGTCAACATTATCATTTAAATATACTAGTATTAATTCACCAAATTAATTTTATACCATATAAAATACCCAATATACACACATATATTTATGCATTAATTAAATACATACTTATGCAATTAATTATACATACTTAATTATACAATTTATTTAATACATACAATGCTCATACAATTAAATAAAAATAAATAATATACCTATTCATATTTTAAATACATACATTACCAATCAAATATATTTTGAAAATATGCTAAGTATATATATATATAAAATACATGTATACACATATACCAATTATATGTACACTATACATTATATAAATATACATTACATTAATTCATACTATACATACATTATATATATATACTATACATTATGTGTTTAAATATTATTTAAATAACAATATACATATACATATACTAATTATTTCCATAATATACTAAACATATACGAAGTATATATATATATATAATCATATACCAATTTAATTAAAATATACTAAGTATATTCAAATGCATAAATATACATATACCAATACAAATATATATATATACATATATATATTTATACCAACAATAATAACTATACTATATACATGTATATTAATTACACACATACACACAGGTATACGTATATGTATTTCATAATCCTATATTTATACACATTAATTAAATAACTATTATACATATATTGTATATACCCCCATACGTATATACGTATGTATATATATACATATATATATATATACATATATATATAAGAAGAAGAAATGGGAGAGAAGAGGGAAGCTTACTGTGAGTTGGGGCTCGCCGGGGTTCAGCAGGGAGGACCGCTGGAGACGACGGCCGGGTCGGGTTGGAAGAGGGGATCGATCAGCGAGGCCGGGGAGGAGCTCGCCAGCGGGATCGGGTCGGAGTGAGGGCCGGCTCGACGTCAGAGTCGGAGGGAGGAAGAGCAGAGGCGGAGGGGGAGTACAGGAAGTCGGGCTCGGTCGGAGGGTTGGCCGGCTGACCACGCCGGAGGGAGAGGTGGATGGGTGGATGGATCACAGCGGGGAGGAGGAGTTGCAGCGGGTCGCCGGGCCGGAGGGAGCTCGTGAGTTGGGGGGTCGCCGGGGAGCACAGGGGTAGTCGGGGACCGGAGTTCGGCAGGAGGCAGCCGCCGGTCTGGGACAGGGGGAGTCGGGTGAACAGTAGATGGGGGGGAATGAACAGTGTTCCCCCCTTTCTTCCTCCTTTGAATTTTAAAATCAATGAAGAGAGGAAGAAGAAGAAGAAAAAAGAAGGAGAAGAAAAAGAAAAAAGAGAAGGAGAAGGGAAGAAAAATTTTACATACGTAGGAGAGAGGGAGGAGGCTTGCTTGGGGATGTGGGCTACCTAGGTTTTCTAGGGATTAGAGTTGATGTGATATTTAAATAGGGGAGAGGGTTTTGATGGAGGGTGAGGATGCTCCCAATTAAATGGGTGGTCCAGATTAAACATGAAGGAAATTTCATGTGGGGGAAAATGTAATTTGGTCCACAAATAATTAACCTTTTCATTTGGTCTTGGACAATGGGGTGATGACACCTACAATTGAATAATTGCAACTTAGCCCCTTAAATTCGGGAAATTGCACAAACACAAAAATGACAAAAATTTGGTGGGCGATTCGGGGTCCGGTGTTTTGTAGGGTCAGGGGGCGCGCTATGATCGGTGTGGGCTCGATTAGCAGGGCACTGGAATTAAATCGGGATTTTAGAATTGGTTTAAATAGTATCCTCAATTTAATTAGAAATAAAATGCAAGTTGTGTTCAAAAATTAATTAGGAGTACATGGGGCCAAAATCAGGTCAGGTCATCAATACCAATAATGAAGAAGACTCAGAACAGAATATTACCCTAATTTGGGCCGCACGAAAAATAGGTCAAGATTGCCTCCAATTTTAATTGGAACGCACAACGATACAAAATAGGGATTTATTAAATAACGTCCGCGACGATTTTTGTGCGGCCAGAAATAATGCACAGGGAGCAAAATTATGAGTTGCAAAAAATAGCAGAATGGAAGGCGGGCATGTCTAGGGCAAGATGGTGAGATTTGGTGGAAGACAAAAGTCAGGGTAGCGCTCCAAATATCGAAGCAAAGGCAACGCGCAACAATTGATTAAAATACAGTAATTAATTACAATCTCCACTAATTAAATTCTAAATAAATAATTAAATACAAAATTCCAAAATTCCTGACAGGTGTTCGTATACTGGCTTCTAGGTCAAGTCTGCTAGCTCAAAATAAATGAACACTGCATCTAATACTATATATAATTACACACCATATAACTATTTAAAAATCAAATATACTATCATGCAATTAATTAATGGTAACTACAATAATATTAAATATTGTAAAAAGTCGAAAATACCCCTGTTTTCAGAATATGGTAGTGACAATGATACATTGGCGATGTTCCAACATTATGTCTTGTATATGTGTTTCAGTTCCAGACGCAACGCTTCAAGGCTCCATAGTGAACTCCACGCCTTAGCATCCATGAAGGAGGCATCCGCATCGAACGAGGTTCTTCCGTACCCTGTAAGTAATCTGGTGGGTTATTAGTACATGAATGCACTGGTGGGGAGGCTTCTCGCCTGCTCAAAAAATCTAAACACATTATATAGGTTCCGTACACTATCTATTAAGTTATCTTTCTAGTCTTGCCTTAGGATTTCATGGCAATGAATAGCCTAACTCGTGTGACAGTGCATCGTGGAATATAAAGGAACACGGCGATACTTACCAACTTACCCATTTGTCCTTCCCTGTCCAAGGCAAACCAAGTTAATTCAAGCACAAGCATTTATTATGAAATCCAGGGGCAAATAGCATATGCAAACACAAGTGTCGTGAGCAAGGTTATGTTTCGGGTGCATGATTACACGGATTATTAGGTATTTGCATAATATATTCAAGTATTTCAATTACACACAAGTGTCTCATACTCATATCGTTCAGCCGTTTCAGATTTATTCGATGCGATGTAATAACTCGCACGCGGATTGCCGCTAAGCGATGATGACTTATCTATGTGAATAGAAGCTCACTGGCTTAGCCATAAAGGACCAAAATTATAGTCTCGTGATGGAATGGGGTGCAACGCTTGATACAAACGAACAACTCACAGGTGAACAGATGATACAGAAGAGCCATTGCACGCCATCCCGCCGATTCAAACGACTATCATGGGTAGACGGCTTGTCCAAGGTAGTATGCCCTACCAAGGCCCGAATACCGTATATTGCCCGACCCAAAGACGGTATCGTATACCATAACCGACTTTTCCCTACAATACACCAGACATTCCTCCTAGGACGGTACGATCTCGGTACCCTGCTGATCATACGAGGAATCAGATACCTCATGCACGAGTTGACCATGAAAGTTTTGGGTCATTCCAGATTCACAACATGACATGATAATTTATGATTCTTTTTCGGAATGAACATTGTGCCACTAGCTATGATTCTTATGCTTTACTTAACATGATTCTCGTTCAGAGTTAAACTTGACTTGATGCATTCCCTTGGTTCGGAAATTGCCTTGGCGACCGAACGGTCCCAGATACTTGCAGGTTCATATTGCACAAAAGGACTACTTGATAGTCTTCTGGCTAATTAGATGCATGTCCGACACGAATGATGTTACTTGATTGTGACATAATTCCGTGAGGCAAATATTAAAATGAGGCAACGAGCACTAACTTACATATAAGCAGGTAAGCATTGCATTTGTATAAACAAAAGCATTTACGTTGGCACGGGTCTAAAGGTAAAGCGAGGAGTGAAACTGTAAAGGGACATATTGAGCGGCATAACTTATGGGCGTGCAGTGTAATCAAGTGTAGCAGTGCACTTTGGAGAGTACAAATATATCGTTATACTCGAGGCATAGCGGGGTCTAGTTACACAAGGCAAAGGAAGCATGCGGGGGTCTATGTTATAAGAAAAGTTTTATTTTCATGTTCTAACACAAGCAATACAAGTCGGGATTACTCCCTTAGCTAGGTGCATTATATTCTTATTAGCATGCAGGGGGTGATTCACCTAGTGAGTAGCATGCATCGTCCATATTTTAAGTGTGCTAGCTAAGCAAAGACAAGTTCATCGTAGCCACCCACCTTAGCGATATTTTGCCTCGGTCAAGCGATACTCCGGGCGAGCCTCTGAAAGCCTAAGCCGAAACTCCTGAAGGGCCAAGTTTGGAAATCCTTTGCCTCAAACGAGTATTCTCGCTGAGCAAAGTGGGCCAGGTCGTTGCACTTGTGCTGTTTGAATCGGTTGTCCGCTTGAACAAAATGGGTCATCACATTCACCATTCTGAAAATGGCACATAGGATTAGCATTGCGTGAGATTCGATCAAAATTAGAGATTTTGCTGCTGACAGAGCCGCATGTGGCCATCTGCCTGCAGCTGTTAACCGATGCCACATAGTCGATCTTATACGGCCTCCTCCTTGGCCCTATAGAACTTGCATCAGTACCCGAACGTCTGGCATCATAGTATTTTTCTCTGCCAGAGTTTGAGTGTCGAGCATTTTCTACGTCAAACGAGGATGCCGCATGGACATGGACAACCTGGGTGGACGCTTGACGAGCGTCTTCAGCAACAAAGAGAGAGGCGGGAAGAACATGCTTCACAGTTGGGTGAGGCGCAGTGGCCTTTGCTACCCGAGTCTTGCTGGTCTTCTTAGGCCTTGCTGGTCTTCTTAGGCCTTGCTAGCCTTGGAGAGGGACTTGCGCTGCCCGTTTAGAGCTTCTCTTTGAACGCTTGCTGGTCGAAGTGTACTACCAGCATCCTCTGGGTTGAACCCAGCTTGGCTGCATCAGACTGCGTCACAACCTTCTCATAAGAGAAGATTGACGTCCCCAGCAGAGTCGCCACCTTATTCGCCATTAAATTAGAAGTCTTAGAGAACTTGCTTCAACAACAAACTAAAGAAAGTACAAAGAGTTCCTAGACAGAAAATCTAAGTGCAATTTTTGATTTTGGGCATGACGATGGAGATCGAGTGCTGCAGTGACTCTTTTACTCCGTTGACGGTCCGATGCGGGAGTGAGAAAGCTCTTTTTTGTTCTCTCTCCTATGCATGTTGCTCTCCTCTCTTGTGTCATATGATATCCTTGCTATTTATAGCCATCAGGATAATGGACTATAGATGTAGCATATGGCTCTGTTTGGTGGCAGTATGGGGGCTCCTTCAATATAATACGGTTGTAATTGGGCCGCATACTACGGGCGTGCTTTCATGTAGCCTTGGTTGGGATATGTGGTTGATACAATCTCGGTGAAGGGGGGTGTAGTGGTTATAGACCCATTATGTGCGCGACCAGGTTAGCTAGACACGTGGTCTGCACTAATTGCATAAGGATTTCTCCAGTTGCAACAGAAAATATTTTGTAAGTTTGAAGGGCGCATAACTTCTTGGCCACATAGTCGTCCTGGCCGCATAGTCGTCCTGGCCGCATATGTGTTCTCTTTTGGTCTTGGTTGAATGGACACGTCGGCCGCATGGCGTTGTGGCTGCATACGAGCTATGGTCTGGCTTTGGTCGAATGGACACTGTGGTCGCATGTTGATGAGGCCGCACGGGGTCGTAGTCGTATGCAAGCTCTCGTCTGGCCTTGGTCGGATATGAACACTCTGGCCACATGATAACGAGGCAACATGGACCTATAGTCGTATATGAATGGGCACGTGGTGTGGCACGTCTGTCGAGGCCATCAATGCGTGATGTGACTTTTTGTCTTTTTGCATGCCGCCCCTTTCACGAGTCTCGAGGCACTCAAAATTTTATGTCAGGCATTAGAGGTTGTGTCGAGGACTTTTTATGCGGCCTCTTACTCTGAGGCTGTCCAGGCCGCATGAAGGCTATTATGCGGCTTTCATCTGGCCGCATAGATAATGCTCTTATGTGGCTCCAAGGGACATGAGCCCTATGCGGCCTGCAGAATTTTTATGCTTCTATAACGGTATACCGCTGTCGGTATGCCACCGGTATGCCGAAAATGGTGAAAAGTTGTTGTTCGTCCAGAACATTTTTCACTGGCAAACATCATTTTTTTGGTATACCGTCGGTATACCGTTGTCAGGGGTTAAAGCCGAAGAGTGTATTTTATTTACACCATTAGATCTAATCAATGGTCAAAATTGCTATGGGATTTAGGGAGGCTTTAAATAGGTTGTTCCTAACCCTAATTCCTATTATCACATATACCAGAAATATATATATATATATATATCACTACCAGAAAAAGTCAAATTAGCGACATCTAAAAACGTCGCTAAATAACCAAAAATGTCGCTAATTTGGTTTAGCGACGTAATTAGCGACGTTATAAAGTTGTCGGAAAAACCAAGTCGCAAAAAAAAATGTCGCTAAACGTCGCTATGCCGACGTTTTTAGCGACTTTAATGTGTCGCAAAATTTAGCGACGTTTAGCGACATCGAGTCACTAAATAGCGACGTTTATTAACGTCGCTAAACGTCACTGATTAGTGACTTATATAGCGATATTACACCGACGTCTTTAATGACCTGAAAATACTGCCATGTCAGCAGTTTGCGACGTACAACGACGATTTTAGCGACGTCATCAGCGACGTATTTAGCGACTTGTTACAACATTGCTAATTAGCGACGTAAGTGAACGTCGCTAAACGTCGCTAAAAACGTCACTAATTTTCAAAAAAAAATTGTATTTCTGGGTTTACCAACCCCCTTGGGTTCATTATCAGGTATATGATGGTAGTAGAAAAAATTGAATAAGAACACAGTAGCAGCACCAAGGGGAAAATTTCTAGTGCACTGGGTAAATACAGGCCAAGTATCAGTCATCAGTTATAAACCAAAATATGAATAATATAATAAAATTTGAAGAAAAGAAAGCATCCAGCAAATCTTATCGTAAACGTAAAGAATATGACAAATTTATATCCATACAATCGCATCCTAAATAATAAAAAATAAAATAAATATCCAGTAATTAACTATACTACTGCAGATCTGCAGGACGCTGACCACAGGCGCGCTTGAAGGATAAGAACTCCTCATACTCGTCCCGTAGAATCGACACCGATGTCGATGGAGAAGGCAGTGACGTCGGTGGAGTCTGTGTCGATGTAGGCGCACCAGGAGGCCGTGCCCGCTCCAAGTCTGCGAGTCGCTGGTTGTAAGAATCCAGGGTAGATAACAGCCTCGTACTGCTATGAACCATTGAATCCTGCATCATCGTCAGCCTCTCGCCCATTGATACCTGTGACGCCTGCAGCTCCATGATGTTGCGGTCATTGGAGGCTCTAATATCATTTGTCAATTCTCGGAGCTCTGTCATGCTGCAGTCGAGCATATCGAATCATGCGATGAGCATCGGATCGTCCGCCTGTGGCTGGGACCGGGGCTGCTCCTCTATCCTTCGCAGTAACTCATCACGGAGAGACATAATCTGACGGTCAACGGCCTCCTGGACGGCCTCCTGGACTCTGGCCGACGACTGCGAGGGTTACGACTGCGAGCGCTGTGTGGAATGCGCAGCTGTCGGGGAGGCCCTAGATGACTGCGTCGCAACCAGGGCGCCATAGAAGCCCGTACCGTAGTACGTACCCCTCTGGAGACCACCAGCCGCGGTCACCCACAGGTCGTCCGCCGACGGAGCTGGAGCGGGCTGCGACGAAGTACCAACCTCTCCAGGAGTAGGTGCACTAGTAATCGCCCGCTCACGCAGCCTAAGATGCTCGGCCTAGAAAGGTTTGGAAACTCGATAATTGTCTAAGTTATATTAAAATTAACACAAATTAAAGTAATACTTACATAGGTCTGCGAGGCCCTCTCATCAATGAGATTTCCGTCCTTGCGATGGGTGGCCAAGAAGACGGTCACCATGTTGGCATCCTCACCCCTCTGTACCTGTTAAAAATATATTATTTAGTACTAAACTTAAATATTTTTTCCTACTATAATTTTGTGGTACTTATATTAAAATAATATAATTTAAAAGAAAAAACATACCAAACGATGAAAATGTTCCGTCATCGGAATCGAGCCACCACACCACTTGGCAGCATTCCGCCTAGCCGCCTTGGCCTTAGCAGACCTTTCCTTGTAGCTCGGATCGTCGAATCTAGCCCTCATCGCAGTCCACTACTCAGGCGTGATCCAACCTTGGATCGGTTTTCCAGCACGATCACGAGCCTTCTGGTCATCCAGAGCATCTCGGATAAGCTTGGCGGCAACGGTAGGAAAGAGCCGCTCGATCAACTCGGCCCGGTGCGGAGGATAAAAATACGTTTGCTACAATAAATAATTTAGTAAGTTAGCATCACGAATAAGTTATATAATATGCATAAATTAGAGGATTTATTTAATATACTTTTACCTGGAAGTGCGCAAACCAGAACGTCTTCCTCTCCTCCAGAGCCTCAGAGTAGTTGATCCAAGGGCCACCGTAGTTGTTCCTCAGAAATTGGCCCAGGCGTCTCTGAACCGACGATGGACGATATCTATATAGAGATAATAATTTAGATTACTAAAAAAGTCAATATACGATGAATAAAGAGAAACACAAATATATACTAAACCATCTAATTGACTCATCTATCAAAGGCTGTAAATACACATCGATGTTCCTCTTCGGATTGTTCGGACCCGGGATAATAACGGTTAGGAACATATACGGAGTCTTCATGCACATCCAAGGCGGTAGATTGTACGGAGTGACGATCACAGGCCAACACGAATACTGGGAGCCCGAAAGTCCGAATGGGGTAAAACCGTCAAAGGAGAGCCCCAATCTGACATTACGCGCTTCATCGGCAAAATGTGGATACTCTCGATCAAAGTGCTTCCATGCTTCTCCATCGGATGGATGATCCAATACTAGTGCATCAAATCGGTAGGCTTCCTTGCACTGACAGACTTTCCTCTAACAGTGGCCTTGTAGCGATCAACACCACAGAATCTGCACGCATCTTCATCCTTGTCGTTTTTGTAGTACAACATGCACCCGTTGCGACATGCATCAATTTTCTCGTATCCCATCCAAAGCGATCTCACCATCCTCTTAGATCGATAGAAGTCTTTAGGCAACTTTGCACCCTCGGGCAAGATCTCTATAATCAAATCGAGCAGTCGATTATAGCATTCTTGCGACATGTTAAAATCGGACTTGATGCTCAATAATCTTGTAACCACCTCCAACGGTGAATGATCCTCACAACCAGGATATAGTGGAGTCCTTGCATTCTCCAGCAACTCCATAAACTTTGCAGCATCGGCATTCGGTGCCTCCTCAGCTGCATCATAATTGTTCGGATTGAAACTATGTCCCGCCGTATCATAATTGTCCGGATTAAAACTAGGCCCCGCCGCATCATAAACCATGTTCACCAACCCGTCGTCGTAAGCATTGTAGTCGTGGACATCCATATACGGCTCCACATAGGGCTCCGACTCCGATGCTAGAGATACAAGTTCTCCGTGTGCGGTCCACTGATAGTAATTCAGCGTGAAGCCCTTCGAGTATAAATGATATATAACTTCCACTTCTGGATGATATTTCCTGTTGCGACATCTCACACACGAACACTTAATTTTGGTACCGTCCATGTACCGAGGAAAAGCCTCGGCGAACTGCAGGAACTGATGTACACCCTCAATGAATTCATCCCGTACACCGCACATGTCATCAGGATGACGGTTGTACATCCACGAACGATGATGCAAATAGTAATTCATATCCATTTCTAGATACTTCTACAAAAATGACAGTATATATCATATAAATCATTACATACAGCGGTTTATCACCTAACTTTATAACTTAACCGTACTATAAAAATCATAACTGATATAATACATACTTTCATTTATCAAAGTCTAAAATAAGCAATATTCAAAACAACTGACCATTTATCAAAGTCTAAAATAAGGAATACTTTTATTTCATAACTGATATAATACATACTTTCATTTATCAAAGTCCAAGAGCCCTTGAAATGATAAACAGGGTTAACTAGTTCATGGTGATGTTTCTAAGCCACTTCTAGATCCATACTAGTTTATACTAGTCAATACTAGGTTAATACCTTGCTACACTATGTCTTCTAGGTCGTACTAGGATATTCTGCTTTGAAATTAAGTACTCTACTATCCATACTGAGAGCCTATAGCCGCCTTGGCCTGGCACCTTGCACTTCATCCTTATACTTGCTCACTGGACTACAACCCAGTTAAGGGTTGTATTGGCATGCAACAAGTGCTTGTTGTTGCCTTGCCATTGCTCAAGCATGCATGTGTTTGATGCTGCTCAAGTGTGCATCAACACTCTCCCACTGCAGAAGATGACAGGAACCAATCTCCTTCTCACAGTGCCAACCCGACACCACTGCAACACATTGCCAGCTTGCCTAATGCACTAGGCCAAACTGAATTGAGTTCTGTTCCTGAAGCCTCATAGTTCAGTAGTGACACCCACACACAACTGGACTCTTCTATCCTCTCCCACATCAAGCACAGCTAGAAGACACTATGAACACCAACACAGATAACAGTAGCTATATATATATATATATATATATATATATATATATATATATATATATATATATATATATATATATATATATATATATATATATATCGAGATACACCTATATATATATGCATACACTCTCTCATATGCAAATAGATAATACACCAATTTATATATACATATCATATGATACTCTAAGGCATAAGTAGACACACACACACAACCACTAGTCCAATTCAGAAATATTTGGTGTGCAACACCAAGATACTCTAGGATACATATACACCACACCACCATGATACCAACCCTCAATTCACATGGACACATCCAATAGATCAAATATTGTGTGTGTGTGTCAGTGTGTGTGTGTGTGTGTCGTGCCTGTGGCAGTGTCAGTGTCAGTGTGACTGTGTGTGTGTGTCTGCGTCTGTGTGTGTGTCGTGTGTGTCGTGTGTGTCTGTCAGTGTCTGTGTGCGTGTGTCGTGTCTGTGTGCGTGTGTCGTGTCTGTCAAGTGTGTCTTGTGTCAGTGTCACATGAGAGAGGGAGAGAGAGAGAGAAAGAGAGAGAGAGAGAGAGAGAGAGAGAGAGAGAGATTACCTAGAGCTCGAGGAGGAGGAGGGGGATGCCGGAGTAGCCGCAGCCGTGGAGAGCCGGTCGCCGGAGAGAGGGGGGGAAATCGAAAAGTTTCAAAATTTTTGACAGATGGGGCAAAAGAAAACTGAGCCCTAATTAGCCAAAATTGAGCGACGTTTAGCGACGTCAAATAAAAACGTCGCTAAAATAAAATTTAGCGACGTCAAAGAAGTCGCTAAATACGTTACTAAATATTTTCGATAGATACGTCGCTAATTACGACGCTAAACGTCGCTAAATCAGATATTTTAGCGACGTTTAGCGACCTTAATTGAACTTATAGCGACTAATCTTTTAAAATCTTAATAAAAGTCGCTAAATGTCGCCATTTAGTGACGTCTAGCGACGATTTTTACGGAGTCACTAATTTAGCGACGTTTTTAATTGGAGTCGCTAAAATACGTCGCTAATCCCGCTTTTTCTAGTAGTATATATATATATATATATATATATATATATATATATATATATATATATATATATATATATATATATATATATATAGAGAGAGAGAGAGAGAGAGAGAGAGAGAGAGAGAGAGAGAGATTGGTGGTTATTTCGAAGGGAGATCGTTTCGGGTGATTGTTTTCGTCATCTCCGTTTTTTGGTAACCTCTTGTAATCCGTTTTCATTACTTTGAGTAGTTGTGGTGATCCGTCGAATCAGTGGAGAGGTTTGTAGAGGTTATATTATTCTAATTCATTAGTGAAGGTTTTTCAGAGTTAGACTATGATCATCCTGTGATTTTTTCCGCAATGATTTTCTATGTCAAAATCGTTTATGTTTGCTTTTTGCTGTGTCTGTGTTTTTGGCAAGTTAATTTTTTGTGCAATTTATTTCAGTTATCTCGCAGTGTCTTGGTTTGGGGGAACATTTCTATGTAACATCCAATTAATTGAAAATAATTTATCCCAGAGAACAAAATAGAAGGAATGGGTGTTCTAAACCATTTAATGATTAGAAACCCTAAACAGTTTTCTTAACAAAATCAACAGTAATTCCAATATCATAAGCCATAATACCCAAAATTATTACTGTTAAACTTAATTAGAAGTGGGAAAATGGACCCTTGACAGTGAGAATCAGAAGACAAAAATGTAGTAATAGCAAGATTGACAACAAACGTATCATTCAGAAGGATATCAGAAAGAATAGACAAAAGAAGAAGATTACTAAAATCAAATAATCAGAGGACGGCAACTTTTAAAGTCCGAATTCTGGTGTATTTTCGTTTAGAACAATAAAAAGTTAGTGATGTTTTCTTTACAATAATAAAGAAAACTTCATTAACTAAAGAGCAACAAATAGGAATTAGATTTGTTAATCAACAAATGATCCAAAATAATAAATATCTAGGAAAATAATTTAACCTGAATTGCAGAAGAAAAGCAAGCAGAAGTGCTAGTTCCGTAGAGGAACTCAAGCACAGAACTCAGATTCTAAAGGCTACAAGCAGCAATCAAGTCTGCATATATATATTGAGAATAAACCAGGAAATCACAAGTAACTACCAACAAAAATTATCATCAATTCACAAACAATTATACTAAAATTCAAATTCGCGCAATACTTAAAAACTAAAATAAATCAACTACTCCACTGGGTAATTGTAAGGATAGCGGTTATGAGATATTTTTAGAATACCAGCTATGAACAGTTATGAGGGGTCCGATTTTAGATTATTTTAAGTAGCGATTTTTAAACCAGTTCAATCCATGCATGATAATTCATTAACCAGTTGCGGTCCTGAGAGCGGGAACTGCCACCCGAGCCCGAGAACTACCACCCAGTCCATGCCTCGATCAAAAGGTAGAAGTTCATATTTGATCAAAATAATATAAACACATTAAATAATAGAAATGTCTGAATGAAAGTAAGAGAGAAATATTTTAAAATTTTATCTAAGAAAATAGTCATAGTTTGAAATAAGTAGAAGAGAAACACAGATGAGAAAGAAAAAAATAGAATATAATATTAGTAGTTGTAATTATATTTTTTTTTACGAGAATATAAATAGAATAAAATAATAAAATCTTTCGAAACTATCGATTTCGAGTGTTTATAAAGACAACGAAAAATACATTACATCGATTTTGAAAAATATTTGAGTCGTCAAAAAAATTAACAAACATAAATTTTTCATAAACGATGTGTTCAAAAATATCCTATAGCTGGTAAGAATATCGTTACTAAGCAGATCCTTGGAGCAAAATTATTTCAGCACAAACAAAGCCAGTACATAGATTGATTGATAATTTCCAGAGAAGCAGCAAGAAATAAATAAGATGAGGTTTGTATATAGACAAAACCAGTGTTCTTTGCTAAAAAAAGTAGGTACTCCACACAATTAGCCAACAAGCAAAGTATACGTAAATGAAGCAAAGACGGGCGGGCGGGCCGGCCGGCTAGTCAACTCCTGCACTGGGTGATGGCGCTGCAGCCGCGGGAGTAGGGGTTGCCAGAGGCCCCCGGCTTGCAGTTGTAGTAGGAGGCGCCGCGCTGCGAGCACGGGACGGAGTCCCTCTTGAGCGCGTCGTAGCCAATGTAGTTGGTCGATGCGAGGACACGCCGGCTCCACTCCGAGTCCAGCCCGAACTCCTCCTCCATCGACCACCCGCCCCCCATCTCCATTGGGCTGGCTGACGGCGACGACGACGACGATGACGGCGGCGACGAGAGGATGGTGGCCATGGCCAGAAGGAGGAGAAAGAGGAGTAGCCTCATCTTTGCTGCCTTTCTTAATTCCTTCTCTCCCTCTCTAGGCAATGGATTTAAAAGAGGGGAGGGAAACGGGTCACCACCGTCCTAAGGGTCTGCTTGGCAATTACAGGAATAACGAGTATGAGATATTTTAGAGTATCGATTATGAGGGGATCTGATTTTGAATGATTTTAAGTAGTGTCTTTTAAACCAGTTCAATTGCAGTTTTGAGAGTTTTTTACACGAATAAAATTATCAACATGTCCATATATAAATAAAATAATGGAAACACACAAAATAATAGAAACGTCTGGATGAAAATAAGAAAGAAATTAGGATATTTGATCAAAATAATAGAAACTAATGAAATAATATAAACGTTTGGATGAAAGTAGGAGAAAGATTTCAACAATTTACCGGAGAAAGTAAACATAGTTTGGAAGGAGTAAAAGAGAAACATAGATGAAAAAAAATGGTAATGCATTAGTAGCTATAATTATATATTTTGATGAGGATATAAATATAATAAAATAATAAAATCGCTAAAAATTCGTCGATTTAGGGTGTTTATAAAGACACCCCAATTTACGTTATACCGATTTTCGGAGATTTTTAAGTCGGCCAAAACTAGTGCTCAAAAAAATTAACAAACAGTGATTTTTTAAACACTTCATAAATGACCAATTCAAAAATATTCTAAAATCGATGAAAACATTGTTACCAACTAGACGCTGAAATTTCCAATGATGCCCATCGGTAGCTCAGCTGTAGCTGTTTGGTTATGCATAACAAAAACAAAACTTAAGCTTTCTCTACATTTTTAATGAAGATCACACGTTCTTCTCTCCTTTCTTACGTACAGAATCAAGTATACCTTTTCTTGCAAATTCCTGCGTTGGGCGGGTTGTTGAGGACTATTTCTTCTTTTGACATTAAACAGTTGACATTTGTTTTTCGTTTTAATATTAACATGCATGCGTTGAAGATTTCAGGTGTAACAGTAGAATCAAATTATTTTCTTTGTTGTTGATAATATGTTTGGTTTGTTGTTGAGAATATTTATCCCTCCAAACTATTCTTTCACACCATTCTCCTTGTGTGACAGTGTGACATGTTAAATAACATTATGCGATATCTAACATAACAGCTGATATAGAAAATTTTTATCCAAGAAAATTAATCATCCAATTTTTTTAATATTAATATTAATGTTAATGTTAATTTTTATATTATTATTAATATTAATATTAAATTTTAATTTTAATTTTAATTTTAATGTAATGTAATGTAATGCTAATTTTAATGTTAATTTAAAATTTGTAATGTCAATCGTCTCATTAAATGTTACATGAGCTGTCATACAAGGAGGGATGATATGAATGGACACTTTGGAGAGAGATAATAGCATTACTTAAAAAATAAAACATTGACATATTTGTCCTATGCCTCAGTTTTCACATCCATGTTATTGTGGGGAATCTCTCAGGGGTTTCATTAACAAAAATGATCCACCGCATGCCGCCGCATCCCTCTTCCAGTCTCTCCCCTTCTGTTTCGTGTCCGGCATGCCAGATGTCGCGTCCCGGTTCCGTCAGGTCCTCCCGCCCCTCCTCCCTTCCGCTCCTGCTCCGCGTCCAACAGTCGCGCCGTCGGCTGGACCACCGTGTGAGAGCACTGCTCATACAACAACGCGAGCAGTACAGCACTGTGCATGCAACAGCGCGAGCAGACGGTTGTTTCATTAATACAATAGTACCTGAACTCTGGAGTCTCCAATAAGTAAGGCGTTTGGACTCCTTGACACTTTACTCCTGTACGTCCGGATTCTCCACCGGAGAAACGGGTGATGACGACCACTATATTTTATATTGCAGGCGGCCTCTTTCGTTCAAAAGACGACAAGCTGGTAGGCCCCTGATTCTTCGAGAGAATCATGCCAATCCCATTATTGGCCAGATAGCCCACGTATTGGAAAGTTGTTCTCAAACTGCATTCACCTAGACGGTTAGGCAACCCATTGGATGTTTATATTTCAGTACTTATTGACATGTTATTATGTATCTTGTTACGTCCCTCTGAGGACCTGATCCCTTTCCAGATATGGACGAGCAGGAGTATCCGCAGGAGTACGGACCTAGACCGGATACTACTTACCAGACTGAGGAGGTCTTACCCTCAGGGTATCTGTGATTTTATTACTGCTGTTTAGAGTTCTTTTGCTACTTCAG
This sequence comes from Iris macrosiphon, assembly GCA_036927795.1. Taxonomy (NCBI): domain Eukaryota; kingdom Viridiplantae; phylum Streptophyta; class Magnoliopsida; order Asparagales; family Iridaceae; genus Iris; species Iris macrosiphon. The sequence continues at coordinate 149,070,233 of JAYESA010000011.1, forward strand.
TATAGTCGTTTTGTAGTGGATTTGTTTCCACCCGACTATCAGACTTGATACTCATCTTTGATGTTCAATTATTATTCAGCTCTTTATTCCTACTAATTATTTGTGCTGTGGATGAGATCTAGATTGTATGTGACTTGTTGTGACAGTATATTACCACTGGTGGATTGGATATTCATGAACATCGTACGTGTGTATATGGTTTCCATATATTGGAGTTTGTATATATACGGCTGTGCGTGTTACGTATTCCTAATCCTACGTATTTTGGGACTGGGACGTGACACCGTCTGTTGCCGCATTCCTCTTCCAGTCTCTCCCTTTCTCTTCCGTGTCCGGCAGACCAGCCGTCGCGTCCACCAGCGTGCCGGTCCCGTCCGGTCCTCCTCCCCCCCCCTCCTGCTCCGCGTCCGACAGTCGTGCCGCCGGCTGGACCACCGTGTGCAAGCACTGCTCATACAACAGCGCGAGCAGTACAGCACCGTGCATGCAACAGCACGAGCAGACAGTTGTTTAATTAATACAATAGTACCTGAACTCTGGAGTCTCCAAGTGGAAGGTCCCCCAAGTTAACATGTAGGGATGAATCCAAATTAAGATTTTGGACCTCCTTCTTCACAGACACCCAATAAAACAGAAACTAAGCAAATCGAGCTGAAGAGAATATACCACAGCAAGACGATTGTTTCCTTCTAGCAAGGAAATAGAACCTAACATCCAATTCCCCACATACGCAACCTTAATTCTCTTAGTCATGTTAGCAGTGTAGGAACGCACCTGGGGTGAGTAATGTTAGGGAGTTAATATACCAGTTAAAACAGTGATATTAGGTATTTTATGGAAATAATCCACATTCCGAAACTAGGACAAAATACAAAATGAAGTTGGAGTACGCAGGAAATAATCCACATTCCGAAACTAAGTCAGCGTACAACTAAATCATCGAGAGTGGTCCCAGCTAATTGTAAAATACTAGCTCCAATGTTTGGTTGTCCTACTCTCTCCACACACCTTTGGCAAGCTGTCCTATCCTCCCTTTCAGAGACCAAGTCCTTCAATGCATGCCCCTTCCAATGGAAGAGAGCCTTGGGAAACAGAGCAGTTAGTTTTTTAACAAATGGCACAAGGGGGTGCAGCTCCTGTGTTTGTCAACTTCTATGTTGCATCTATTAGGATTAACAATCATAATATGTGAATGCTATTAACAATTAATTCACATCACATCACATCACATCAAAATCTAGATATCCTTCACATGCGATGTAGGTATCGAGAAGATGTGGTGTGGAGAGACCCAACGGGCGGAGAGGTTAAGTGGACGGACTGATATGAAAAAAAAAAGGAAACAAAAAAAAATTTGGGTGTGCTGGAGCCCATTTCAGCCAACTGTATGGTTCTGCCCTAGACCAGTGTTTTCGTTTTCTCTAAAATAAGAATGGATGATCACAGAGTCAATCTGGAAGGCTATTGATCAAATTGGAAAAGAAAAATTACAACCATGTTGGTCATATGCAGCATAGCGATCCAGACGCAGAGATGAATGCAGCTCTTTTTCAAGCATAGATCAATTCAGTGAGAGCAATCTTGAAGAAGTCAAGAAGGATATCTAGTATTAGGTACGGGATACCGTATATAAAAAAGAAGGAACAAGTCACAAATATATATTTTTCTCAGCTATAAATAATAATGTTGACTCGCATCATAGAACTATTGAGAAAGGTGAAGTATCCATGCATTGGTGATTAGGTAATAGATAAAAGCTTGAAGATCTGTGATGATTAGGTAAATCATAAAGTATCAAGATATATGAGATTAGGTACCAAACTAATACATTTGGTACCAAATTCATAGATATAAACAACGTGATTAATATTGAGGAAAACAGATACATTTGGTACCAAAATATTCTAGAAGGAAAACCGTAAACAATATAAAAAAAAAAAAAAAACTAGACACAAATTCATATGTTTGTCAGTTATATATAATAATGTTGACGAGCATTATAGAACTATTTGAGAAAGTATTAAGTATCCAAGCAATGGTGATTAGGTAATAGATAAAAGTTTAAAGATATGTGATGATTAGGCAAATCATAAGGTATCAAGATATAGGAGATTAGGCACCAAACTCATACATTTTGGTACCAAAGTCAGAGATATAAACAACATGATTAATAGTGAGGAAAACTAATACACATTTGGTACCAAAATATTCTAGAAGGGAAACCGTCAACCATCATAAAATAATTTTTGAACAGCAATTTCTATTTAAAGCAGGTTTAAGTGTACTTTGTGCAGCTTGAAGACTTCCAAAACATTCAAGTTAAAAGTCTTCCTGGGGCAGCCAACACGTTTTTCATCCCTTGGTGTCACTCTCGAAACTAAAAATTATTCAGTGGGCCGGTCTCACCCCGTGTCAGTGGTTAGACATTGCTCTCCTCCAATAACAACAAAACACACCATGAAAAGAGCAAGCAGCATAATACAACAAGAATAATATGTCATGCTATTATTGGAGGATAGCAAGGGCTTATCATTGCCACGTGGTGAGGCTAGTCCACTGAATGCTATAGGCCCTCTCACATCATTGACGAAGGACTTTGCTTAATGAATATGGACCAACCAAACTCCAGTGTGAAGCTCAGCTTGGATTCATCAACTAGAATACGGGTAAAGTGCAAAAAATCTCTTCTTAGATTTACATTTTTACATTAAAAGTCCCATATTTTTTAAAAACTCCCGCTTTTTTATTTTTGCTCGGTTTACACCTATTTTGGATTCTACCGTTAATTTAGACTTGAAATAACTAATCTACCCCTTCCTAATCATAATCCTAATCCTAATCCTCCTAATTAATCCAAATTCCTCTCCTCCCCAACCCACCCCACCTGAGCCCTCACCACCCTCCCCGCGCCCTCCTCCCCTCCTCCCCGCCGGCGAGCTCCCCCCCTCCCTCCTCCTTCTTTCCCCTCACCCCCTCCTCCTCCTCCTTCCCCCTCCTCCGCGCCACTCCCCCTCCTCCTCCGCACCACCCTGTGCCTCCCCCGAGCTCTCCCACTCCTTCCACCCTCGCCTACCCCGAGCTCCCCTCCTCCCTTCCTACTCCTCCCGTGCCACTCCACGCTTCCCCGCAGCCGCTGCTGCTGCTGTCTTTCGCCGCTGCTGCTACTGCGCTGTTGCCGCCGAAGCAGGAGGGGGGTGTCGGAGAGAGAGGATGGGTAGAGGGCTGCAGGAGGAGGAGGCCGGCGAAGCGGGGAGAAAGTGGGAGAAGTAGGAAGGGAGGAGGAGGAGGCACGGTGGGAGGAGGAGGAGGAGGAGGAGGGGGGGCTAGAGGGGGGGGGGGGTGGGGTGGGGAGAAGGGTAGTTTAGGGTTTTCAATTTGCTTTTAACGTTAAATTATAACATTTAGTTGACGGGAGAGGACGATTTGATCGAAAATTTTATTATGGAAGGGTTTATTTACTGTAAGCGTCTAATAGGTCTTATTTTGCTTCCGAGACAAATCTAAGAAAAGATTTTTTTGCACTTTATCCACTACAACACAGCCATATGGACCCAATTGGAGTATAATCCACATCCAAGACCACTTCTCTGGATATGATTGTATCCAATTATAAGAGACTGCTCTTGAACCTAACATGATGGACGAAAAACTCCCATCTCGAAAATGAGTATGACAATTGAAATTTCTAGTGGCAGTCCCCCAGTAGCTACGAGGCAATGTGTTGATGAACTCGTTCATCTACTTCCTATTGTTAATCCGGATTCACTGGACACCCCATCTTGGAGATTGATTACCAAAATATCACTCTCTGTCAAGGCACTCAACAGACTATTCTCCATCTTGGACATTGATTCATTTCTTAATTTTATTTTGAGTTCAAGGATCATCTCATTCTTTTTTTTTTTTTCCAGAGTTTAATGGTCTCATTAAAAGCAAGGTGGTAAAAGGCTAAATGACAAAGCTTTGAGATGTATATAGTTAATTTTGCAAGGAAACCTGAGCTGGTTATGAGCAATTTGCCCGATACAAATTGCATGCAAATTTGAATGATTCTAATAGTAATGGCCGACCACCATTAGCACTCGGGGTACAATTCGGACGGACTAAATCCAAATATGATCGAGTAAAATTGTTAATGAGTTGGGTTAGAGGGTTGAAAATACTCGGATTCGGATTAAAATAGTTAAACCCGATCAAACATCGGATTGCACTCGGATTCATATATATATATATATATATATATATATATATATATATAATCCAAATTCTTCAACTCCTTATCATAAAACTCATTTCAGTTTGCATTTTGTAACGATCGAGACTTAATTGCTATTTGATTATGTGTTTAATATTACTTTTATTTAAAATTATTTTAAATATCATATTAGAGTCCAACAGTCAGGATGGACCTGATCCAACCCGAGTCCAATTCGATCATTCGGACTTGGTCTTGGACTACATATATTGAACTCGAGGTCGGGTCGGACTTGGCTCGGACTAGGCTTATGATTCATCGAGTTGGACTCGGATTGAGCTCAAATCCGACCAAACCGGTCCGCGTTGCACCCCTAAGTTTTTATCCTATTCAAAATATAAGATAACTATCCTATTAAAACGTTATCATTATTTGTTCGTTTCTTTATCATTAATTAGGAGAGTGTGATTAGGATCAACTGCTGTAACCCTCTAATTTTAATTTTTCCAATTTACCATTTACAAGCCATTTATCGTACAAATTTTGAATTTCTTTGTGAGTGATATTATTAGTATAATTATATTTTATTAAAGATTTTACTAAGTTAATATTTTTTCTTAAAAAGTATTAAAGTATTATATCGATTTTATTGTTACTAAATTCATAATGATAATATTGTTATTAATGTTAATTATTATTGTTATTGGTATTACGAAAGTAGTTATTTTTTATATATAAATATATAAAAACTATACATATATATTCCTAAATTGAATGTTTTCCTTAAATAAGTAATCCTAGTTAAATACTTATATTATCAAATTAATTAGCTCTTAAGTAATTTCCAAATAATAATAACTCGCACAATCTCACTCTTCTCCTATACTAACAGCCCCGCACATATATTTTCTCCCTGTCTATAAAATTATAGTATACTCTCTCTCCCTCTATATTTTAGATCATTTCTCTCCAACTTCTTCATCTCCATTATTTTCATCTTCTCCAAGTTCAGCCATAATGTCATGCCCCAGTATAGTACGAAGAACGGAGGTATGGCACGACCAGCTACGCACTACAGAATATACCAGTACCTTACAATATGGTCACAGTTGTACGTATTCAAGGGAATTCATACTATAATACAAGTCATCTATAGCCTCACAAGAGTATAGTATGTCTCAATCAGTCAAAAAAAGAAAAATATATATAGAACATGTAAGATAAAATAATAAATGTATCCGACGCTTATCAAAATGATCATGAAGCTAGCTATACAAAATAAAGAGCTAGTACGGTGTCAATAATACATGATCATAATTCAACTGCAGTCTGAATAGGTGCAATCATGCAAAAGGAATAAATCTCCAGAATATTAGGCTAATAGATGCATGTGGCTAAATGCCCAAAAGAGTCAAAATGCGATAAAAGTGATAAAATAAAATAAACACACTCAATCCCCTCGGCAACCATCCTTCTAGTGTGTGTCATCAGTGAGAAGATATACTAGATCTTCTAGCTCTGGTACGAGATCTGGCCAAATAAAACCAGAGGGGTCAGGCTCCTAATATTAAGTACAACAAGAAAGCATGAGTGAATGAAATAAAATCAACATCAGCAATATATAATAGGAACATGTGTGTAGAAGCATGGAAACCCCCCAAAAACATGTGCTTATATTACAAATCGCATCTAGCAAAACATCTATGCGACATGAAGCGCATGCGACAGCTAAGGAAGCATGCGGCAGGGAGCTTAGACGCATACAAGACTGAAGCATGATGTCACTTCTGTTAGTCACTACATTAGTGATACTGACAGCATTTAAAGACTCTGAATGCCTCAAATTCGATGCTGACAATGAATGACAGTTCTTACGTCACTGTCATAATTATCTTTGTCTGTATACAGTTGTGCAGTGCCATGTATACACACGACAAACTTTCATGCGATAGCGTCTCTATGAGTCATAATCTCCATGAGACAACCTTTATGTGACTGAGTGTTAATGCGGCCCAGTCTTCATGCAGCTCAGTCTCCATACGGCCCAGTCTCCGTGTGGCTCAGTCTTCATGCAACCAAATCTTTTTGTTACAACTGATGAGAGATCCTCAACAATTGGTACGGACCAAGTGTCAAGTTGACCAAGTCACGCACACAACAGGCCGAGATCTTATGAACAACCTATCATAACCAATGCCACGTGCCAGCCCGACCGTGATATGTGCTCACGGTTGCAGCTGTATTCTGTTAAGGATGGCCACACAGCAATCCTAAAGACTTTCACGCGCATAGCCAGGCAGTGTAATTGGCTATAAATAGCAGGAAGGCATTCCCACATGGAGACATATAGTAAGACGTAAAGAAAGCATACTCAGGAGCCCAGTTATTGTCTTTCATGCCAGTGAGCCAGAGATCTAGCAAGTTCCTTCGTCATCGGACGTCAAAGGAGTAAAGAAGTCAGTTGTAGTACTCGATCTTCATTGTCACACTCTTAGAATCTTAATTGTACTTAGATACCTTGTTTAAGGACTCTTTTTACTCTTTGTTTTCAATATACAAAACTGAGTTAACACAACTTTTTTTTGTAACAGAACAAAAATGGCAACTCTGCTTGGAACATCCTTTTCTACCGACGAAAACTTAGTGATGTAGACCAATTCGGCCAAACTGGGTTCGACCCAGAGGATGCTGGTTGTACGCTTCGACTAATAGCTTTTGAAAAGATACTTTCTGAGGGCAGTACAATTTCTTCTTCAAGGCTAGCAAATCCTAAGAAGACTCGCACGACTTGGGTCGCCAAGGCCAGTGTGCCTCGCTCAACTATGGAGCATGCACTCCATGTCCCTATACTTGATGCTCAAGATGCATGTCATGCGTCCACACAGGCTACCCCTACTCATGCGATAATAATTTCTGAGAAGAAGGGCGCTCAATACCTAGGTTCTGGCAGAGTAAAGTATTATAATGCCAGGAACTTAGGGGCTGAAACCCCTTCTCGGTCTCAATGACCCTCTGAGAATGGGGCAGATGCATAAACTTTGCGCTCACAGTGAGGGGCGCAGAAGAAGAAGCAGGCAACAACTAATTCCAGATGCAGAAAGGCTACCACATAAGCCAAAGATAGGAGCAAGGGGTTTGTTCTTGATAGAATCTAATACGGCGCAGACTCTATGCGCCAGCTCCCTAAAGACACAAAAAACTTAGATTCCTCGTACTATGTGTCAGTGCACATTAGATCAAGGAAGTCATGGGTAGTACGATCCAACCACGCTCAAGCAACTGCTCAGTTGGCTGACAATCAGCTTGCGCCATTAACTGTTATGCGCACTTCTGACGAAAAATTATACCGGAATGACCCAAGTGCCCAGCTTCCTCAGGCGTGTGAAATGGACCAATTCCAAAATTCTTCCACTAAAGACTTGGGGGTAGCTCTTGTGCGAGACCCAGGTCAGGATGAAAAAATCCTATCGGCACAATCATGCACTCGGTTTACCTGTGTGCATAAAAAGGGTACAAAGGTGAATATTCGACAGATTTGTGCAACGTGATTTGTCACAAGCGTAAAGTGAGATAAGAAGCTAAGATACTTAAATATCCCCTCCGGGACACCACTGTGCCGGTATTGTTATCAATTTTTGTTGTTCCTAGATAGTAATTTTGGCAGCTAGGCAGTCAATATTCTAGTGACTACAACAATTGCACTTGTCCGACAATGACTCGAAAAACAAGTATAGATGTCAGAGGAGGAGGAGTTGCCTTTCGCCTTATGCTACTCCACTTAGAGATCTACCTCTACAAAGGGAGGCCCAAAGTCAGGTTCCTCTAACGCTTCGCTCTCTACCAACGTGTCAAAATGGCGAGCCCGAGGGGCTCAAGCAGCTGTGCCTATAAAAGGTGTCACACCCCGATCTCCCACAGGCAATCGGTCGTTCCCAATAGATGAGAATCACCATGCCAGTGCTCCCGCAGGACGATCGCTGACCCATTTGGGCGTGATACCATACGAGCGTAAGCCATGCCCGTACAAGGCCATGATTCGAACATGTAATAATAAATCCATGCCACAGAGTCACACAGATAGTCCGAGTACAACGAAATTATAAATGCACAGGTGATTGGTAACAAGTTCACAGAGTCATCAATAAAGAAAGAATTGAATAACATAAGTATAGAATTAAAATAAGCTCTTTATTGATATTGAACAATTGTTACAAGCGGCACTAGGTCGAGATTATAAGTTGCTTAAGCCTCTCTCTCTTCTGAAACATTAAAAGCGTGCTAAGTGGCTACATTTGTGGAATGACCGTGGATCAGTTTTATGGCAATGATGAATAGCCTAACTCGTGTGGCAGTACGCCCTGCGATATACAGAAATACGATGAGACTTACCAACTTACCATCCATCCTTCCCTGTCCAAGAAAAACCAAGTTAAAATTAAGCACAAGCATTTATTATGAAATCTAGGGGCAAATAACATATGCAAACACAAGTTTCATGAGCGAGATTATGTTTCGGGTGCACGATTACACAAATTATCAGGTATTTACATAAGATGTTCAAGTATTAAATGGATTGCTCAGGTTGTTCAATTTGTATAGATGTCTTATACTCATATCATTCAAGTATTTCCGATTGCTGGGTGCGATTCAATAACTCGCACATGGATTATAGCTAACCAAGGATTACTTATCTATATGAACGTGAGTCACTGGCATAGCCATAAAGGACTAGTGATTGTCGATGACGAGGATAGAATGCAACAAAAGCACATAAAGCACTACAAACTATCCTATCAAAGCACATGAGACTATCCCATTCTAGCGAGAATGGTGCAGCGTGAAGCGCATATGCCATCCTTCTACACGTACCATAAGTTCTATCCGGATCGGATCGGCCCTGGTGCCCTGAAGACAGCCCGTGGAATGGTACCCGAAGATCTTCCTTGTTTCCAAGTTGTTCGCGACATGCAAGTCTTGGGTTATTCCATATTCACAACTTGACATGATAATACATGATTCTTATTCTGGACAAGCATTGTTCCATGAGCTGTGATTCTTGATTTGCTTGACTTGATTCTCATTCAGATGTAAACTTTACATAATTCTTATTCAGAGGTCAACTTGCCTTGATGTATTCTCCTGGTTTGGGGACTGCCTTGGCGACCTAACGGTCCTGGATACTTGTAGGTTCTCATTACACAAAAGGACTATTTGATAGTCTTCTAGCTAACTAGATGCATGCAAGATACAGATAATATTACTTGATTATGGCATAATTATGTGAGAAGCATTGAAATGAGACAACGAGTACAAACTACAGTAAATAGGCAAGCATGCATTTATATAAAATATATTCTTTTATGTTGGCTCGGGTCTAAGGGTAAAACGAGGAGTAAAATCGTAAAGGGACATACTGAACAACATGATCTAGGGACTTGCAGTGTAAACAAATAAATATTATACTAAGAAGAGTATATATATCGTTCTACTCGAGAAATAGCGAGGTCTAGTTGCACAAGGAAAAGGTAGCTTGTGAGGGTCTATTTATAAGCAAAGTTTTATTTCCATGTTCTAACACAAGCAATACAAGTTGGAATTATTCCCTTAGCTAGGTACGTTGAATTCTTTATTAGCATACAGAGGTTGATTCACCTAGCGACTAGCATGTATCGTCCATATTTTAAGTGTGTTGGCTAAGCAAAGACAAGTTTATCGTAGTAACCCACCTTAGCGATAATTCATCTCGGTCGAACAATCCTCCGAGCGAGCTTCTGAAAGTCTAAGTCTGAACTCCTGAAGGGCTAAGTCTAGAAATTATTTTGCCTCAAATGAATTTTCTCGCTGAGCAAAGTGTATCAGGTCATTGCACTTGCGCCGTTTGAATTGACTATCCACTTGAACGAAATGGTTCATTATATTATACACCACTCAAAAAAAGTCTCATCCTCGAGACTTCCTGAGCGCAAGCCATTCTATAGCATTATCGAATCTTTCTCAAGCGTAGTAATCAGTACCACTAGATTCGTTCGAACATAATTTTTTACTCGTTTCTTATACCGTATCGCGTATATGCTGGGTCAGTCTCATTGAATAACTCTATCATTCAATCCAAGTTCTGACTTGGTCTCTATTATGCCTTAGCGCGGAACATATATCGCTTAACTCAGGGTATGTTTCAATCTATCTTGAAAATAATCTAAGACTGAGGAAAACTTATACAAGTCATTATACTTGTCCATGCTTATATTCACTTCCACTAGCATTCGAGATCAGCATATAGCGAGTCTGGATCGTGCATATATTCAAAGCGTCCTTCAAACATATGCATGTCAACCAACTTAGCGATAGTGAAGTCTTAGCACTCGAGTTCAATATATCACTAGGTCTTGGATCGTGCACACGTTCAAGGCATCCCTCAAATATATGTATTTAACCAAACTTAGTGATAATAAAATCGGACAAGCTACTTGCAAAGATCTCAAGGGTTCTCGTCTCCTGGATTACGATGATACTTTCAACAGGGCCAATCAAATTCTAAGTCATTTTTTATTTCAACCTAGCAAGTATATTGCACTACCGTTAAGCACGATCTATTCGATCAACCGACTCGCATTCATCCATTCGGGTCAAACATAGCACCCATTTACCATTCCCAGTATAACACTAAGTCTTGTTGCGCCAGTTCTATGGCTTATTT
>JAYESA010000011.1:149086124-149146124 GCA_036927795.1 Iris macrosiphon
GCTAGACATATGCTGACGTAGTTCACCAATCGTGGGGACTGGCTAGTATATGTGTCATATGCCCCCTGACTCAAGGGAACTCTACAATCGACCATCATGGTACGAAAGTATAAAACATTTAAGGAGGGGGTGTCCCATACGTCTACTAGTTATCTTTCCCATCCCAATAAAACTAAATGTCAAGTCATTCTATTCCTGAATTAATCTAATCCGTGATGCGGGTCACACGTACTGGTAGCTAATCAACTACGCAGCTCGCATCCCAATATGTATTGCAACCATGTTGCGTGTTCCCATGTTAGGGTCTAGAAGAATATTAGAATGCTCTCAGAGAAAAGGGTGAGTCTGTAAGACTAAGTTAAACATGCTTTTGTCAACATATCAGTTGACTGTACCCAAGGTAGTCTCGGGTAATCATGGTATATAAAATTTAGGAACAAAGCAGATATCAATAATTGAATTTGAACATTAACTTGGCAAGGTATACTTGCCTACTCCTTGATAGTACTGAAAACCTGATCTCCCAGTCAGGGTTGAGGGTGCTTGTGACTGGGGGTCACTGGCTGTACTGAAGTTGGTTTCTGTTAAAATAGACAGGGTTTGTGAATATCAAAGTTGTGATATAAAGTATATATATATACTTATATCTACTTATATAATATAGTTATATATATATATAGTATGTATATATATATAGATATAATATATATAGCAGTATATATAGTATATACAGAACAGAAAAATGCAGGTATATATAGAATTTATAATAGTAGCAGGGTATATCCTCTGCCATATATAAATAATATTATGATATCAGGGTGTATCCACTGATGTATATATATATAAATTGAAATGACAGGACAGAAAATAAATAAATATATATCTATGTAATAGTACATAATGTATATAGATAATATATATATATAATGACTTTAAATGACAGTGCAAGAATTTAAATTATACATATATATATATGTAGGCTGTATTATCCAGCACAGTAATATATAATAAATAATAAATTGAAATGACAGTACAAGAATTAAAATATATAATATATATTTAAGCTGTATTATCCAGCTGGATATATATATATATATATATATATATATAATTGGTGCAGGAAATTAAGTGCAGAAAATAAAAGAAAAGAAAAATGCATAGTATATATATATATATACCATATAAATAATATATATATATATATATATATATATATATATATATATATATATATATATATATATATATATATATATATATATATATATAATAAGTGCAGGAAATAAATGCAGAAAAATAAATAACTAAAAATGCATAGTATAATATAATATATCATGTTATATATAAGTATATCATATAAATATATGTATACACATATATTTATATATATTACATATATATATAATTAAAATAGAATTTAATACATATATACTTATTAGTAATTATAATATTTATATAGTATATATAAATAGACATTACATATACATATACATATATATACATATACATATATACATATATAATTATATATGTATAGTATAATAGATATATATATATACATATATATATAATAGCAGTATATACATTATAATATACTGTATAATTACAGTATATAATACATATATATTTTATAATATAATATATATTTAAATATACATATAAATACATAGTAATATACATATATATATATACATATACATATATATATATACATATATATACATATATATATACATATAGGAATATATGTATATTTACATATATATTAGGGTTTAGGGATATACCCTCTGACAGGTGGGCCCTAGAGGTCGTCGGCGGCGGGTGGACGGCGGCGGAGTCGGCCGGAGGCGGCCGGAGGAGCGGGAACAGCAGCAGTAGCGGCAGAGTGCGGGGGCTCTGGCCGGCGGAGGAGCGGCGGAGGTGGCCGGGCAGGCGGCGGGTTTGGCAGAGGGGAGGGTGGCGGTCAGGTTGGTGGTGGTGGCGGAGGTCCACGACGGCGGTGGCGGTGGCTGGAGGTCGTCGGAGGGAGGAGTGGCAGGTTAGGGTTGGGGGTAGCCGAGGGTGTTGCGGGGGTTCTGGCCGGCGGAGGAGACGTCGTGGGGCGGTGAGGGTTGGTGGTCCGGTGGAGGGAAGGGTGGCGAGGCGATTGGTGAGGGTGGTGGCGGTGTACGGTGGCCGGAGGCGGCGGGGGAGTGGGTTCGGGTGGTGGTGGCTGTGGGTAGCAGTGAGGGAGTGGGGTGTTTGCGGAGGCTGTGGCCGGCGGAGCAGGGCGGCGCTGGCGGTGGGGCTTGGCCGGAGGGGAGAGGGGGTCAGGGCGAAGGGTTGGCCGGAGTTCGGCGGCCGGCGATGGTCGGAGGGAGGAGTTGTGGGGATTTGAATGGGAGGGGTATGGGGTTTATATAGGGTTTGGGAATGAGTGACAATTCTGTAAATATAGGAAAATTTGAGGGTAATTTGGTAATTTGCTATTTTATGATATTTTCACAGGATTTCTCTGGATTCTTATGGTGGGTCCCACACACCTATGGTCTAGCCAATAGGATTAGGCCACCTAGCATGCAATTTTGCATAAAGACCCCTAACTTTTCAATAATTGCATAAATGCATGAATTTGGTATTTTGCGTAATTTCGCAATTTACCTGATTTTAAATACTGATTTCCCAAAATTCTAAATTGTACAAAAATAGGGAAAAAGCTGGGGAAAGTGTTTTGGGCAGTGTGGGGTGAGTTTGGGTAGATGCAGGGTCTGATTCTGCAGGTGATACGGGTCCTCGTATTTATTAATTAATAAATACTGCGCACGGTGTTCACTAATTATTTAGAGGCTATTAGGGTCATAATTTCTCTACGGTGTCAATACACTAATTGTAGTATATTCAGTCTAGAATATTATCGTATTTTTGTTTGGGCAAAACAGGTGCCTACTGGTCCTCAAATCTCTAGGGGTACAGAGATGGGTAAAGAGCAAAACATTAAATAGAAAATAAATACGTACGTTTGTAACGATATTTGTACGACTAAAACGAAGCATCAAACAAGGTTTCTGGAAGTTGCTAAAAATACAGAAAAAGTAGTCTAGCAAGTCTAGGGCAGGGATGTGAAATTGGTTTAGGGTTAACAGCTAGTGGGATGTCCTAACTAATTGTGTAACAGACAGGTGCACAATCAACAGAATATATAATAAATAAATTTTTTAAAAAGTTGCCATAATTCTAATTAGTCTAAACTAATCCTAATTTACGGAAATCTGGTCGAGGGAGTTTACAATCTACCCTCCTTAGAATATTTTGTCCTCGAAATAAAAACAATCATATAATAAAAAAATTTAATTAAGGACATATGATGATTAAGAAAGATTGAATTTGAAATATTGGACATACCCTGGTTTTAAAATAGATGGGGATAACGCTGAAGAATATCCTCTTCTCGTTCCCAGGTGGATTCACCTGGTGCATGATGTCTCCATGCAACACGAACGAGAGGAATAGTCTGGCCTCGCAACACTTTCTCGCTACGGTCCAGGATTTCTACAGGCTCCTCCTGATATGATAAACTTGGCCCGATGGTGATCTCTGAATAGTCCAGCACATGACTCGGGTCTGGAATGTACCTCCTCAGCTGAGATACGTGGAAGACGTCATGTACTCCCTCCAAGGTCTGAGGTAGAGCTAGCCTGTAAGCAACTTCTCCGACGCGTTCCAACACATCGAAGGGTCCAATGTACCTTGGACTTAGCTTCCCTCTTCCTCCAAATCTGATAGTTCCTCTGGTAGGTGAGATCTTCAAGAACACATGCTCCCCTATTTGGAACTCTAGAGGTCGGCGATGAATGTTGGCCCAGTGCTTCTGCCTGTCCTGTGCAGCTCGTAGGTGTCCCTGGATCTTCTTTACTTTCTCCACCGTACGAATGATCAGTTCTGGACCCAAGATCTGTCTCTCGCCAACATCGCTCCAGCATACTGGGGAATGACATTTCCTTCCATACAAAGCTTCAAAGGGAGCCATTTGAATGCTCGCTTGGTAGCTGTTGTTGTAGGAAAATTCCACCAGATGCGAGTGATCTTCCCATGATCCGCTGAAATCAAGCATGCAGGCTCTCAGCATATCTTCAAGTGTCTGGATGGTGCGTTCTGATTGGCCATCTGTTTGTGGGTGATACGAGGTGCTGAACTTGAGGCGGGTACCAAGACTTTCTTGCATACTTCGCCAGAAGTAAGATATAAATCTCGTATCTCTGTCAGATACTATGCTGACTGGTACTCCATGCAGACGTACTATCTTCTTCATGTACATGTCTGCCAAGACTTCTGTAGATTGTCCAACTCTAAAAGGTAGGAAATGAGCAGCCTTTGTGAGTCTATCTACGATTACCCATACAGCATTACGACCACTAGGACTTCTTGGGAAGCCCGTAACAAAGTCCATCGTAATGTGTTCCTATTTCCACTCAGGTATTGGGAGGGGTTGAAGTAGACCGGCAGATCTCTGATGCTCAGCCTTGACTTGCTGACACACCAGGCATTTGGCCACAAAGCGTGCTATCTCCTGCTTTATTCCATGCCACCAGTAATATTGTCGCAGATCTCTGTACATCTTTGTGCCTCCTGGATGTATAGAGTATGTTGAGCTATGAGCTTCTGACATCAGCTCATTACGAAGTTCTCCATTTGGAACATAAAGACGATCACCACATCTTAGAGTCCCATCTTCGTGTATGCGACATCCTGTCTGAATTCCAGCCTCTGTTCTTTGTTGAAACCTCTGAAATCTTGTATTTATTGGTAGAGCAGTTTTGATTCTTTCTACCAAGGTTGATTGCAGCTGATAGTTTGATAATTGGCCGTCAAGTCCTGGCATAATGACCTCTATTCCCAAATTTTCTAGATCTCTCAGAAGACCTGGTTGGGTGATCATAAAGAATGCTGAGGGTCTTCTGCTTAGAGCATCTGCCACCACATTAGCTTTCCCTGGATGGTACTGTAGATCAATTTCGAAATCCGCCATCACTTCGAGCCATCGTCTTTGTCTCAGATTTAGGTCCTTCTGGGTGTAGACGTACTTCAGACTTTTATGATTGGTGAATATCTCTACTTGTTCGCCATATAGATAGTGTCTCCATAGCTTCAGGGCGAAGATGACTGCGGCAAGCTCCAGGTCGTGAGTGGGGTAATTCTTCTCATGAGTCCTCAACTGTCTTGAGGCATAAGCTACAACCTTCCCATGTTGCATTAAGACACAACCAAATTCTTTTCCGGATGCATCGCTATATATGACGAAACCTCCGGCTCCAGATGGTATAGTCAAGATGGGAGCTGTAGTCAGACTCTTCTTCAAGTCATCAAAAGCTGTCTGGCAATCTTCAGTCCATATGAACTCCTGCTCCTTGCGGGTAAGACGAGTAATCGGCTCCACGATTCTTGCAAAGTTTTCTACGAATCGCCGATAATATCCGGCAAGTCCTAGAAAGCTTCTCACCTCTGAGACGTTGGTCGGGGTTGGCCACGTCTCAACAGATGAGATCTTTGCTGGGTTTACCGAGATGCCTTCTCCTTTGATAACATGTCCAAGAAATGCGACACGGTCAAGGAAGAATTCATACTTGCTCATCTTAGCATAAAGGCTCTCCCATCTCAGCGTCTCTAATACCAACCTTAAGTGCTCTTCATGCTCCTCGTGGCTCTTTGAATACACCAGAATATCGTCGATGAAGACTACCACGAACTGGTCCAGATATTGGTGGAAGACTCTGTTCATCAGGTTCATGAATACGGCAGGTGCATTAGTTAGTCCAAAAGGCATCACCAGGAACTCGTAATGACCATAACGAGTCCTGAATATTGTCTTTGGAATATCTTCCCTCCGTACCTTGACCTGATGATAGCCTGATCTCAAGTCTATCTTCGAGAATACCACGGCTCCTGTTAGTTGATCGAACAGGTCATCAATTCTCGGCAAGGGGTACTTGTTTTTGATTGTCAGAGCGTTGAGGGCTCTGTAATCAATGCACATACGATATGTTCCGTCCTTCTTTGGTACAAACAACACTGGTGCTCCCCAGGGTGATGCATTAGGACGAACAAATCCCTTGATCTGTAACTCCTTCAGTTGAAGCTTCAGCTCGTCAAGCTCCTTCTTCGCCAGTCGGTATACATTGGAGGATACTGGTGCAGCTCCGGGTATCAGCTCAATAATGAACTCTACTTCTCTGTCAGGCGGTAGGCCTGGCAATTCTTCTGGAAATACGTCCTCGAACTCTGCTATAATTGAGGGAAGTGCTGTCTCCATCGCCATGTAAGCTCTAGGAGTCTGGCCTACTCCTTGCTCAATGGTTCCTCGGATATATTCGAACTCTGGGTGATCTGGGGGTCTAAAGATAACACTACCCTTTCGGCAGTCTAGGATAGCATTATTCTGGCTTAGCCAGTCCATGCCTAAGACAACGTCGAAATTTGGCATTGGGAGTACCAAAAATCGCGCTCTTAGTCCTCTACTACAAACAACTACCGGACAGGTTTCGATAATATTGGTAACTGGAACAATACCTCCTCCAGTAAGTATTTTCCAACACTTGGGTAGCGGGGAAGTGGATAGCTTGTGCATGGCTACGAAACTACTGGATATGAAAGACAAAGTAGCCCCAGAATCGAATAATACAGTTGCAGGTAATGATGCAACTAAAATGGTACCTGTTATAGTTTCCCCTTCAGGCTCTTCTGCAACGGCAGCTAACGCAAAGGCTTGTCCGTGCCTTTGTCCTCCGGTTTGTTGTCTGGCCTTGAACTGGGCCTCCTGAGTAGGCAGAGGTGCTCCTCTCTGATATCCTCCTGATGTGGAGGGAAGCATCTTCTGAGCTTGGGCTCCTGGCTTCTGCCCTTGCTGTGGTGCTGCATCTCTGCGTTGTGGGCAGTCTTTGGCCATATGATTTTTAGCTCCACATAGAAGGCATAATCCCAGCTTCTTTCTGCAGTTATTGGCAAAATGCCCCTTCTTGCCACAAAAGTGACAAGTCGGGAGCTCCTTCTTCTGATAGGGTCCCGTTATCTGCTGCGTCTGATATTATGGACGACGGATAGGTCCTCCTGCTCCGTGCTGATTCTTGGCCGGGAAGGTTGGATTTGAGCGTCTGGCTCCTCGGCCAATGGCTTCTTGCTCCCTGGCTTCTGTAAGAACCTCGTTGTAGGAGATTCTTGACTGCATTATTGTGTACCTCTGGATCTCGTAGTTAAGGCCATGGTAGAATCTTTTAGCCTTCTTCAGCTCGTTCAGAATCAGATCAGCACCGAAATGACTTAGTCTGCTAAACTCCGCGTCGTAGGCATCTACCGTCATATTTCCCTGCTCTAGGTGCAGGAACTGGGAGTATAGGGCATTCTGGACTGTCGCTGGAAAGTACTTGGCGTTGAAATGCTCCAAGAATTGTTGCCAAGTTTGGTCTTTACCGACGCTGCGCTCTATGGATTCCCACCAGTGATGGGCGTTGCCAAGAAGTTGGCCCCTCACAGCGGTCATCCATAGGTCGGGGGTGAGTTGGGATCCTTCTAGCAGCATTTCGGTGTTGGAGATCCAATCGGAGATCTCTTCAGGAGTCTCGTTGCCTTTGAAATCTCTCGGGCTCATTTGACGGAAGCCTCGAACTGTGCCTGCTGGTTGGACAGGTGCTGGTGTCAGAGTAGTAGTTCTCTCCAAAGCCGTCATCAACGTCTATCGCAGAGCTTCAGTCTGCTGCCACTGAGACTGTCTCAGGGCCTCAGTTTGTTGCCACTGGTTCTGCAACATAGTCTGGAGAAACTGCAACATTTGAGGTTGACCCTCAAGTTGTGGCATCAGGATAGGCAAGGCTGGAGGTGGAGACAAAGGTGTCTCTGCCTGTGGTGTTGGTGTCGTCTCCTGGCCAGAATTCTGGTGATTGGACGGAGTTTCTTGGGCACTTGGCGAAGGGTCTGTTGCTTGGTCAGCCCCATTATTCGCAAGTTTCCCGGGTATGTCCATATTTCTGAGGAAAAGAGGATAATTAGAAAACAAAAGGAGATAAATAATGATAATCAAGCAAGATGCAATGATAGAAATTGTAAAGAGGGTGTCAGTGTGGATGAGACCTAATATTCCTATCCTATTGCAGGCATTGCTGGGCATGTCATCATACCACTAGCAATAAAACTAGACCTGCATGGTCCACCACTAAAACCATGTCACGCCCCAGTCCCAAAATGTCAGGAACTAGGCCACGTGTCACTGGCCAGCTGACACGTCACTAAGGGCTTAATCTATTTTGGATAGACCCATAGGGACGTGCTACGCTATCCTAAGATACTACAAGAACAACACAGGCAAACTATCTCATCCACAACAAAATGTCAGAAAAGCAAGTGTTGAATATATATAAAAACTGAGTCTGATACAGTACACAACTGGTGAGATTACAAGCCTACTACAAAAACTGATAATAGCGCAGAAAAATCAGATAGACTAAGCAGTGTCTATATGATCAAAACATCTCCATCTCCAAGTGGCAGGCCTCTAGGGTCAAGCATTCTCTGAAGGTGTCTCCTCGAGCTCCTCCTCGATAACACATCTAGCCTCCTGATCAGGGCCGTACACAGTGGGGTAGAAAGCCTCGTCTAGATCTGGCAGGAAACCAGGTCCTCAGTGGGACATAACAAGATACAAAAAATGATATGCCAAGTATGTAAATACTGAATAAAGAAAATAAATACAGGGTGCTAATCATTCTAAGTGAAATGCAAGTAAAGACCTTGTAGTACGCATGGGGATTGTATCGGCTAGACATATGCTGACGTAGTTCACCAATCGTGGGGACTGGCTAGTATATGTGTCATATGCCCCCTGACTCAAGGGAACTCTACAATCGACCATCATGGTACGAAAGTATAAAACATTTATGGAGGGGGTGTCCCATACGTCTACTAGTTATCTTTCCCATCCTAATAAAACTAAATGTCAAGTCATTCTATTCCTGAATTAATCTAATCCGTGATGCGGGTCACACGTACTGGTAGCTAATCAACTATGCAGCTCGCATCCCAATATGCATTGCAACCATGTTGCGTGTTTCCATGTTAGGGTCTAGAAGAATATTAGAATGCTCTCACAGAAAAGGGTGAGTCTGTAAGACTAAGTTAAACATGCTTTTGTCAACATATCAGTTGACTGTACCCAAGGTAGTCTCGGGTAATCATGGTATATAAAATTTAGGAACAAAGCAGATATCAATAATTGAATTTGAACATTAACTTGGCAAGGTATACTTGCCTACTCCTTGATAGTACTGAAAACCTGATCTCCCAGTCAGGGTTGAGGGTGCTTGTGACTGGGGGTCACTGGCTGTACTGAAGTTGGTTTCTGTTAAAATAGACAGGGTTTGTGAATATCAAAGTTGTGATATAAAGTATATATATATACTTATATCTACTTATATAATATAGTTATATATATATAGTATGTATATATATATAGATATAATATATAGCAGTATATATAGTATATACAGAACAGAAAAATGCAGGTATATATAGAATTTATAATAGTAGCAGGGTATATCCTCTGCCATATATAAATAATATTATGATATCAGGGTGTATCCACTGATGTATATATATATAAATTGAAATGACAGGACAGAAAATAAATAAATATATATCTATGTAATAGTACATAATGTATATAGATAATATATATATATAATGACTTTAAATGACAGTGCAAGAATTTAAATTATACATATATATATATGTAGGCTGTATTATCCAGCACAGTAATATATAATAAATAATAAATTGAAATGACAGTACAAGAATTAAAATATATAATATATATTTAAGCTGTATTATCCAGCTGGATATAGATAATATATATATATATATATATATATATATATATATATATATAAACATATATAATAGGTGCAGGAAATTAAGTGCAGAAAATAAAATAAAAGAAAAATGCATAGTATATATATATATATATATATATATATATATATAATAAGTGCAGGAAATAAATGCAGAAAAATAAATAACTAAAAATGCATAGTATAATATAATATATCATGTTATATATAAGTATATCATATAAATATATGTATACACATATATTTATATATATTACATATATATATAATTAAATCAGAATTTAATACATATATACTTATTAGTAATTATAATATTTATATAGTATATATAAATAGACATTACATATACATATACATATACATATATATACATATACATATATACATATATAATTATATATGTATAGTATAATAGATATATATATATACATATATATATAATAGCAGTATATACATTATAATATACTGTATAATTACAGTATATAATACATATATATTTTATAATATAATATATATTTAAATATACATATAAATACATAGTAATATACATATATATATACATATATATATATACATATACATATACATATACATATAGGAATATATGTATATTTACATATATATTAGGGTTTAGGGATATACCCTCTGACAGGTGGGCCCTTGAGGTCATCGGCGGCGGGTGGACGGCGGCGGAGTCGGCCGGAGGAGGCCGGAGGAGCGGGAACAGCAGCAGTAGCTACTGGCAGCAGCAGCAGTAGCAGCAGAGTGCGGGGGCTCTGGCCGGAGGAGGAGCGGCGGAGGTGGCCGGGCAGGCGGCGGGTTTGGCAGAGGGGAGGGTGGCGGTCAGGTTGGTGGTGGTGGCGGAGGTCCACGACGGCGGTGGCGGTGGCTGGAGGTCGTCGGATGGGAGGAGTGGCAGGTTAGGGTTGGGGGTGGCCGAGGGTGTTGCGGGGGTTCTGGCCGGCGGAGGAGACGTCGTGGGGCGGTGAGGGTTGGTGGTCCGGTGGAGGGAAGGGTGGCGAGGCGATTGGTGAGGGTGGTGGCGGTGTACGGTGGCCGGAGGCGGCGGGGGAGGTGGTTCGGGTGGTGGTGGCTGTGGGTAGCAGTGAGGGAGTGGGGTGTTTGCGGAGGCTGTGGCCGGCGGAGCAGGGCGGCGCTGGCGGTGGGGCTTGGCCGGAGGGGAGAGGGGGTCAGGGCGAAGGGTTGGCCAGAGTTGGGCGGCCGGCGGTGGTCGGAGGGAGGAGTTGTGGGGATTTGAATGGGAGGGGTATGGGCTTTATATAGGGTTTGGGAATGAGTGACAATTCTGTAAATATAGGGAAGTTTGAGGGTAATTTGGTAATTTGCTATTTTATGATATTTTCACAGGATTTCTCTGGATTCTTATGGTGGGTCCCACACACCTATGGTCTAGCCAATAGGATTAGGCCACCTAGCATGCAATTTTGCATAAAGACCCCTAACTTTTCAATAATTGCATAAATGCATAAATTTGGTATTTTGCGTAATTTCGTAATTTACCTGATTTTAAATACTGATTTCCAAAAATTCTAAATTGTACAAAAATGGGGAAAAAGCTGGGGAAAGTGTTTTGGGCAGTGTGGGGTGAGTTTGGGTAGATGCAGGGTCTGATTCTGCAGGTGATACGGGTCCTCGTATTTATTAATTAATAAATACTGCGCACGGTGTTCACTAATTATTTAGAGACTATTAGGGTCATAATTTCTCTACGGTGTCAATACACTAATTGTAGTATATTCAGTCTAGAATATTATCGTATTTTTGTTTGGGCAAAACAAGTGCCTACTGGTCCTCAAATCTCTAGGGATACAGAGATGGGTAAAGAGCAAAAAATTAAATAGGAAATAAATACGTACGTTTGTAACGATATTTGTACGACTAAAACGAAGCATCAAACAAGGTTTCTGGAAGTTGCTAAAAATACAGAAAAAGTAGTCTAGCAAGTCTAGGGCAGGGATGTAAAATTGGTTTAGGGTTAACAGCTAGTGGGATGTCCTAACTAATTGTGTAACAGACAGGTGCACAATCAACAGAATATATAATAAATAAATTTTTTTAAAAAGTTGCCATAATTCTAATTAGTCTAAACTAATCCTAATTTACTGAAATCTGGTCGAGGGAGTTTACATATTTTGGCCAGATAGCCCACGTGTTGGAAATTTGTTCTTAAAGTGCATTCACCTAGAAGGTTAGGCGACCCATTGGATATTTATTTTCAGTACTTTATTGGCATGCTTCTATGTATCTTGTTACGTCCCTCTGAGGACCTAGTCCCTTTCCAGGTGTAGATGTTCATGACTTAGCAGGAGTGCATATTCGGACTTGCTACGTATATTTTGAGGAGGTCTTCTCTTCGAGTCTCATTGATTGTTAGTTGATGTACTAATATTGTGTTTGCTTTTATATTCTAGTTGGTAGTGGATTTATTTTTACCCAACTATCATCCTTTGATACTTCATATTGAGATTTAGTTACATAGTTATTGGTTATTTATTTCTTTATAATTTCTGTGGATGAGATTTAGATTATGCCCTGTGACTTATGATAAATTTATACCACTTATGAATTATTGTTCATAATACAGCGTACGCATGTGTTATGGTTTCTATATATTAGAGTTGCCATATACATGTGGCTGACATGCTTACGTGTCCTAGTCCTATGTATTTTGGGACTGGGGTATGACATCACTTGTTTAAGACATTCTCAAATCATTCAATCTAATTATCGTACGAGACCTATGAATCCTTTTGGATATTTCTAAATGATCCATACACCACTCGGAATTGAGTCACCCAATTAAATCCTCAATCGATGTTCGCATCAATCGATAGCATCTTCACCAAATTTTCCTTAGAATTTCTTCACGATATTTAGGTATCGCCTGATAAATCTAGTCTCTTATATATATATATATATATATATATATATATATATATATATATATATATATATGTTGATAGTCGTCCAAGTAAACCATATTTGATTTGTATCTTCTGACACAAAATACCTTTCGAGCTATTTACCAAAATTCGAGCACGATATCTATATTCGCCTTAGCGATAATATGATAATATTTTTATCAGTTGCCATTCTAAGTCTGACTTGTTTCTTATCTAAACGATATCACAATCTCGTTTGTAACTAGCTTACACCAAAAGGTCTTGGCGTGCGATACTCAACACAACTTAGCCGAAAGGCTGTGTGCAAAGCTAACCGTTTTTACGATATTCTATTCCGCACACTAACTAGTTAGAAAATCCTATATAGGTTCGAGTTCACACATAACTTGCAAATTCTAGTACTAGTCTATTCCCACAAAGCCTAACACAGGTCAGCACAAAGGCTATCATATTATAATTTTGTACAAGCAATCACATCATTCATATCACTTTTTTGAAAGTATTTAGACTCATTATTTGGAATATTTTGATGGGACATTGAGAGAGAGTGTATGCACATAACCCATGAACGAGCTTTCAAAACTGAGACGATCGATAAGGAGTCCAAAGGCGTATATCCATGCTCTGATACCAATTTGTCATGCCTCGATCTCCCGCAGGCAATCGGCCATCCTCGAGGCTAGAATCACCAAGCCAGCGCTCCCACGGGACAATAGTTGACCCATCTGGATGTGATGTCGCACGAGCGTAAGCCACGTCCGTAGCAATCGAAAATACCTGAACGATATGAGTATAAGATATCACGCCCATCTTTATTGATATTGAACAATTATTACAAGCGGTGCCAGGCTGAGATTATAAGTCGCTTAAGACTCTTTGTCTCTAAAATAGTAAAATGTGCCAAGTGGCTATATTTGTGGAATGATACATGGGCTATATTCTAATATTATATCTTGTATATGTGCTTTAGTTTCGGATGCAACGCTCCAAGGCTCCAGAGTAAACTCCGTGTCTTAGGCCGCACGAAGGAGGCATCCGCACTGAACGAGTTTTTTCTACACCCTGCAAGCAAACTGGTGGGTTATCAGTACATGAATGCACTAGTGGAAAGGCTTCTCGCTCGCTCGACAAATCCAGGTTTCGTGCACCATCTATTAAGTTATCTTTCTAGTCTTGCCTTAGGATTAGTTTTATGGCAATGAATAATAGCCTAACTCGTGTGATAGTACACCCTGCGATATACAGGAACACGGTGAGACTTACTAACTTACCATCTGTCCTTCCTTGTCCAAGACAAACCAAGTTAAAATCTAGCACAAGCATTTATTATAAAATCCAGGGACAAATAGTATATGCAAACACAAGTATCGTGAGCGAGGTTATATTTTGGGTGCCCGATTACATGAATTATCAGGTGTTTACATAAGATATTCAAGTGTTCAATGGATTGCCCAGTTGTTCAATTTGTATAGATATCTTATACTCATATCGTTCAGGTATTTTTTATTGCTGGATGCGATACAATGAATCACACACGAATTATCGCTAAGCGAGGATGACTTATCTATATGAACGTGTGTCATCGGCATAGCCATAAAGGATGAGTGATTATTAATGACGAGGATAGAATACAACGAAAGTACATAAGACACTATAAACTATCCCATCCAAGAATATAAGACTATCACCCTTCTAGCGAGAATGGTGCAGCATAAAGCGCACACGCCATACAGCTACACATGACATAAGTTCCATCCAGATCGGATCGGCCCTGGTGCCCCGGAGACCGTCCATGGAACGAGACCTGAAGATCTTTCTTGTTTCCAAGTTGTCTATGATATGCAAGTCTTGGGTCATTCTATATTCACAACTTGACATGATAATCCATGATTCTTGTTCTGAAGAGCAATGCTCCACGAGCTGTGATCCTTGATTTGCTTGACATGATTCTTATTCAGATGTAAACTTGACATAATTATCGTTCAGAGTTCAACTTTCCTTGATGTATTCCCCTGGTTCAGGGACTACCTTGACGACCTAATAGTCCCGGATACTTGTAGGTTCTCATTGCACAGAAGGACTATTTAATAGTCTTTTGGCTAACTAGATGCATGTACGATAAGGATTGTGTTGCTTGATAGTGGCATAATTATATGACAAGCATTGAAACGAGGAAACGAGTACAAACTACAGTAAGTAGGCAAGCATGCATTTATATGAAACATATTCTTTTACATTGGCTCAGGTCTAAGTGTAAAGCGAGGAGTAAAATCGTAAAGGAACATATCGAGTGACATAATCTAGGGACGTGCAGTGTAAATAAATGAATAGTATACTACAAAGAGTATATATATCATTCTACTCGAGGCATAGCAGGTTCTAGTTGCACAAGGCAAATGTAGCATGCGAGGGTCTATTTATAAGCAAAGTTTCATTTTCATATTCTAACATAAGCAATACAAGTTGGAATTATTTCCTTAGCTAGGTGCGTTGAATTCTTTATTAGCATACATGGATTGATTCACCTAACGACTAGCTTGTATCGTCCATATTTTGAGTGTGCTGGCTAAGTCAATACAAGTTTATCGTAGTCACCCACCTTAGCGATGATTCACCTCGGTCGAGTGATACTCCGAGCGAGCCTCTGAAAGTCTAAGTCTAAACTACTGAAGGGCCAAGTCTGGAAATACTTTTGCCTCAAATGAGTTCTCTCATTAAGCAAAGTGAGTCGGGTCGTTGCACTTGCGCCATTTGAATCGGCTGTCCGCTTGAACAAAATGGGTTATTACAGAAGGTGTGTTCCAAGGCACCCGTTTAAGGACAAAGTTGTCATCAGCTGGGGGAGGTACTACCTCAAGACCCGGGACAACTCTGCAAGCTAGGGGTAGTGATCCTCCGGAATTCTATACCAACCCATCATTCCAAAAAAATAATGAATCTCAAGGGACGTACATTAATGTTGTTGCGGGTAGTCACCCTCATTAAAATAAAGCAGCTTCCAATGCTGGGGTAGCATTCCTTTTGAGTCTTCTAAATTTCCTCGAGGACAGCGTGACTCAGGGGTCCGAGGCAGAAAGTGAAAGATCCATTGTCCTGTCCATCTCCTCCCACGTGATGGTGGTGTATATGGCAGGGAAGGACAACGAAAGCACCAATGATCACCAACCCCTCGATTCTCTGGAGGCGATGATGCAGACTATGAGCACCTCGATACAAACCTTGCTGCAGAAAATATTAGAGATCAAGACAAACATGGGTCCTTAACCACCCATGACTCCAATACAAACCATCCAGGACCCATGGACCAGTAGGAAATCTAATATGCCCGTCTTTTCTCTCCAGCTATTAGTGTTCCAAACCTAGCCGTCCCTCCTCCGTCAAATGATGCTCTAAAGGCAATCCAAGAACTGTGTGCTCGCTTTGATGCCATAGACAACTGGGATAAACTCTAAAAGCTCGGGATATGACAACCCCATCCTCCTAAGTGGAACAACGTGATATATCTGCACAAGTACAAGCCGTAGACTTATTCCCAATTTGACGAGAAGATGTTGCCTCGCCAATACATGAACTACTTCGACTTCATGACAAGGTAATTACCATGAGATGCCACCTTGCTCTCCAAGTTGTTTGTCAGGTATTTACCCAGGGTCGCTTATGAGTGGAACTGTAGTCTCCCGAACAACTCTATTTTGTCCTTCAACGACCTTCGTAGCCTCTTCTTCTCTCGGTTTTATAACTGGGTAATGGATATGACTATGTCCTCCCTGATGGATATCACTCAAAGGGAGAAGGAGCCCGCACGTGATTACATAGAATTCTTTTGACATGCTGCGTTATGTCTTCCCCCGCTACTCCTGAAACCGTACTGATGGACACCTATAGAAAGAACCTACTATAAGAAATAAAACTCTGGACATGCCATGGTCCATTCGTAGAATGGAAGGCATTTATCATAAGTGTCGACGGCTAAAAATAATGTTAAAGAAGCAAGTTCTCTGGGAATACAGATCCCCCGCTGATGATAGGGGGAAGCATTTTTTTAACAGCAACAATAATGGTTGTGACGACAAAGGAAAACAGGCCCTTACCGTTAATCGGTCCAAAAGTTTCTTTGCATCTGTTTAGACGTCGGCAGAAGCACCAAAGTCGAAAGAGACCTACTCTTTCAATGATGATGATGTCATAGAGATTTTTAAGGTGCTGATGAAGGACAACAAGTTCCAGCTACCCGACATACGACGTCCTGAAGAGACAGATAAAGTCGATGACCCCAAGTACTGCCACTTCTACCGATACATCCATCGTCCAATACGGGACTGCTACATGTTGAAAGACAAATCCAAGGATTGATTGATTCCAAATCTTGTACCTTAGACTTTGAGGATAAGATGGTCACTGTAAACATGGTATCTCTCCAATTTGGTAATATTTCAGCGACGAAGGCCTAAGATGGTGTTGTCCCAATCTCGAAATAAAAAATGGAGGTTGTTAACCTCCCTCTAGCTCGTAATCAAGTAGACGAGATGGTACCTCTTACTATGCCATGAGGTAAGGTCATGTGTGTTCAACTAGATCTTGCTCAAGACCTGAAGCAGCCAACAACACCTCTAACCACTAAGTCAATGGGAAAGAGGGCAAAATCCAGTCACATGGTCTCTTTCTCCACCGATGAAACCTTGGCAAGGATGACTAGGTCAGTTCAATCCTGCTTGCGTGACCACGATCTAGTTTTCGAGGATAGTACACCTCTAATCACCATACCGACCGCTCTAATGGCATCTGACCCAGGCCCGTCACAACCTCCTACGACGGATAGGCAAAAGCAAAAAGAGGTTCGCTTCGATAAACTTCTGAGTAAAAAAGTAGTGCCAGGGCTGGATAAGCCTTATAACTTTGATATATTGGCGTAAAATGCCAATACTCTAGCAAAGTTGTCACTCTTCGAGCTCTTTCGTCTCTCCAAGGAGACCCATGACGCTTTGAGTAAGGAACAGCAAAACGATGACTCCTACTTGACTAGGTCAAATTGTCGGCCGAGAATCCTACCTCATATCCCCTGCAACAATGTCATTGAGATAATCCTGAATATTACATTCTCATAATAGGACATGTTGATGAAGAACAATAGGCACGATCGCCCTTTGTACTACACAGGGTATATCGACGCCATCAAGGTGGACCAGATGCACATCTTGTCATGCCCCAGTCCCAAAATATGTAGAACTAGGAACACTTAAGCATGTCAGCCGCATGGATATGGCAACTCCAATATATAGAAACTAAACCCATACTTACGCTGTAATATGAATATAAAATCCACAAGTGGTATGAACATATTTCACAAGTCACAGGGTACAATCTAAATCTCATCCACAGAAAATCAATATAAATGAATAACCAGCATCTATATAACTAGATCTCAACATAAGTATCTAAGGATGATAGTTGGATGGAAACAAATCCACTACCAACTCGAATGTAAGAGCAAATACAAAATAAGTACAATACAACAACACCATATAAGAATACCAGCTAGCAATCACGGGCTCGAAGAGAGGACATCCACGAAACATATATAACTATCCAAATCTGCGCTCCTGCAAATACTCAAGAACAGATACACCTGGCAGAGGACCAGGTCCTCAGAGGGACGTAACAAGATACAGAAAAGCGAGCCAACTTGAATACAGTAAACATGCATATTATTTGAAAATAAATAAGTACGCTGTACAAGACATCTATATGAATGCAAATAAGGACAACTTTTCGACGTATGGGCAATGATAGGCTACTCGATCTACTTCACAACTCACACACCCGTCAATGGACATCAAAAATTGACATACCGCGGGGGTAGCGACCAGCGAGACTCCAGAAATCGACATACCGTGGGGGTAGCGACCAGCGCGACACATGCCCGTAGTGCGAGC
Organism: Iris macrosiphon; assembly: GCA_036927795.1. Lineage (NCBI taxonomy): Eukaryota > Viridiplantae > Streptophyta > Magnoliopsida > Asparagales > Iridaceae > Iris > Iris macrosiphon. The sequence goes on from JAYESA010000011.1 coordinate 149,104,851, forward strand.
TATATACTACGGTTTACCAGAGTGGTTAAAAGCACATACACCTAATGATTGTCCTCTCATGATACTAGGTGCCATGTGTGTGTCAACATATCTAATACATAGTAATGACTGAAGAAAAACTACACATGCAAGAAAAATACAGAAATGCAATGAATAAACAGAAATATAAATAGCATGCAAAGTACTATAAACAATTTGGCAAGGTATCTTGTCTGGTCTGAAAAGGGTGAAGTCCCAACTCAAGGCGTCGTCCGATCTACCCGTCACATAAATTAAATAAGTTAGGTTACAAAAGTGGGTAAATAGGTTCCTCCATTTAATCTATTTTAATTCTGAATAAAATAACCTAAAATAGTATTTTAATCTTATTATAATCTAATTTTATTATTAAATCCTAATTTTGTCCAAAGAACTGAATTTTATCAACTCGAGACTCATGGCACGTAAATCGAGGCGATCTGTTGACCGAAAAGTCAACCAACACAAACTCAACTTTCATGCATGATTTCCTGTAGATTTCAGCGTCAAAAATATGCTAGAATTTATGGCTATTCCGAATTCAAATTCGTTTGGGAATTATGAACATATAAATTTTGTATTGTGCACCGATGGTTAAATTCTAATCTAGAAGTTCTACAGAATTAAAAGTATGTAAATAATTCGAAATAAATTTTAGGAAAAATATATGTCGATGATCTCGACATTAGATTTCTAAAACTTTAAACGGTTCATGATTCTGATTCCGGGTTCTCCCGAAATTACGAAAATATCGAAATACGTCTATTTTTGGACATGCTGTGCTCTACGAATTTCCAGAATTTAATACTAATAATTTCGAATTTTTTTTTTTATAATTAGAAATCTAACCTCAATATCTTTCTAACGCAAGCAACTAGGCCTCGTTTGGAGTCCGGAGCTATGCGCAATGGCTTTTGGAAGATGAAGGAACCCTAGATGGCAATTCTCTAAAAATTGGCTCAAGAAAAACCCTAGAAAATAACTTAAACTATTATATATATAGAGGAGAGAGAGTGCAGCAGCGGCTCGGAAAGTGCCATGTGGCAGCCATCCACGCTGCCCTGCCCAAATCGGACGGTCCAAAACTGACGCGACTCGGCTCAGCTGAGTCCGAGTCGAACTCTGACTCGGCTCGGCTCGAGGTCGGCTCGGCTTCACCCCGCGGTCACTGACAGGTGGGCCCGGCACTGTTCGCTGCGGGAGGCTGACAGGTGGGCCCCCTGTTTGCTGACTGGGCAGAATTAATTACTTTTTGGGTTTTCTTTTTCAGAAATTAGTTTTTAATTCAGTTTTTCATAATTAACTCAAAATAAATGCTAAAAATAATCAGAAAATTCCCAAAAAATTCTAGAAAATATATTTTATTATTTAGAACCGAAAATAAAAGTTTGGGATATTTTTAATTAAGTTTGAACCTAAAATAAATTCTTCAAAGTCCTAGAAAATTAGTGTTACTAGTTTTTAATTAACTAAAAATTATGGAAAAATCCCAATAATCTAAAATAGCCTAAAAATAATTCTAAATAAATATTTATATAAGTAAATATACTAAGAAATTATTTTCTAATTAACTAAGAGAATACTCTAAATAAATTTAACATCTATAATAAATATAATAATATAAAATATACACAAAATACCTATTTTGGGTGAGTGAGTTTACAATCTACCCAACTTAAAACAATTTCGTCCTCGAAATTAAAATAAGGCATAATTTGTTAAATTCTTCACATTCGTACATAAGGTACGTCAATCGCAATCTTTTCCAAAAATTTAAATAACAAAATCTATTCAAATCTATCGCGATCATTTCAAAATTAAGATAATCATTGTTCAAATCAAAATTCAACCTATTGTAATCTCTTCTCACTTTTCCAAATCATCAATATCCAAATTTAAATTGAATCCATATAATATCTTCAAGATTTAAATAACCCATATCAAATTTTACCTCACGATCTCCAACTATCATAATCTCCTTTAGAAGTAATTCGAGTCCAATATTATTCTTATTTTTACTTATAATTTTTTTTGTATTCTTCAACTTTTTAAATTCTATTCACATCCTAAATATTTCAAATAGGTAGCCCAACCATCAAATTTTAATTCTTAATTTAAATCATCAAACTGAAAAATAATTTAAATGCAGTCCACCAATGTTCAAGTCTGAAATTATATATTTATCCTTCAAATTTAAATTGATGATTTTACCTTCAATACTCAAAAATTTAAATTATGTACTTAAGGTATAAATATTGGGTCCTCAATATCAAGATTTTTAAAATTTATTAATCCTCATCATCTTAGTCATTCTTTTAAAATTCTCAAAATTAAATGGCTTGAACCTCTCCCAATCTAATCTTACTCGATCACAATCTAAAAGAAATTCCTCTCGAGTTGCCAATGCACTGCTACCCAACTTAGAATTTACACATCTATCACAGAAGGCTATATACTTTAAGAAAAATATTTCTTAATTTATTTACTCCTGTCATTCAATCCTCAAAACTTCAACGTCGATTATATCATATATGATATGTCCTTAATTACGAAAGAATAATCCTCAAGTATGTGATCGGCCTATGGGGTATATCTAGTACTCTCTGTGTATCAAACTTATACCAAGCACGAGGTTTCGTCTTTCCGAAATAAGGGAAGACGGAGATCAATAATAAAGAGTTCAAGGGCGAGGTAATAGAATAGAAGTATCGAGATCAAGGCGTTTAAAGAATTCAAATAGGAATTGTCAAAGCAGTTGTGGATTGAAGTCCTATTTTGGTAATGCCTATCCACATGCTCGCATCGGTACAGTTATGTAACGGATACGATATGCTTAGACATATCTAGAGGGCAAGTTCATTCATCTACTAATTACTAGATATCTCAATCCACGTAAAGTAGTTATACGAAGGGCGAACCACGCGCACTATGGTTGATCAAACCGTAGTACACTGATTCTAAAATGTATTAATGTATGCATCCACTAATACATATATAGTGAACAAGCTTAATGAAAGAATAAGCTTGCAAAACTAGGCTATAATAGCGACATAAGTCAAGGTGGTACAACAATTATAGGTACGCTAGATGATGATGAAAGGAGGTACAAGTCAATTCAAGTTCACAAAAACAAAACAAAAAATAGAATAAGCAATAATTATAAAGACTCTATAAATCTCTATAGTTATCATACAACCTCCTTGTCTATGTCGCTAGTCGACCAAATGGAGGCAAGGACCTCTAAATTCTATTGTCTGAATAAACACTGTCGTCTTATGCTAGCATACAATTAATGTCATTCAGCTACACTTCAATAATAGGGCAAAAGACTATGTGATACTAGGTTGTGAGGTATGCTACCCAACTTATAACAATGAACTAATACTATAATTGCCTTAAGGATACCGTAGAACTCCTGTTAAGGTCTACGGGAAGGGGTCTTGGTATTTATTAGGGTATCCTCTTTCATTACATAGGTCATGGTCGTCCTAAGTCTTAATCATAGCGCTCATGGAGCAAGTGCCAATAGTAAGGATAGAAGAGTTACTGGCCGTCAAGGGGAAAGGATCTAACTCATATCGAGGTGGGGGTACATGTTACGTAATTTAAAACTAAGGAATAAGCGCCAGGTCTCAATCTACAAGAATAGCTTAAACCATCAAGTTCTAACTACTAAGCACACAATTTTAAAATTCAAGAGTAACCACCAAAATCCTAGCAAGATATATATATCCTAACATAGAATAATTTTACTTGGTCTATAATCAGCAATGTCAGATAGCACGAGTTGAAAGATGAAGAATAGAGGAACAAAATTTGGTCGTCGCATAATTAGCGAACGCTAAGGTCGCAGAGGAACAATATATAAAATTAAAATAGGGGGCTCTATATAGCATCGTGGTTTTATAAGGGAAAGTGGTATGCTAGTTGCTATGTTCCAGGTATGCTCAAGAGAAACGTTATATTCATTGCTCTTGGCTTCCTAAGGTACTATCTGCTACTAATAAGACAATGATCTAAGTTTATAGTTCTAATATTATCTCACCATAAGTGTTAGGTCCAGCCCTAATATTTAACCCTGGATTTCTATTGGTTCCTCAATACTAGGGTCAAACACTATGGTCAAACTTCTAACTAACTCTAGTAGTGTCTATACTACTCTCAAGTCCTCATATTACATCAAGGGGTAATGGTAAACCAATTCTAGAGATAAGAAATTATAGGGTTCACTAGATATTCTAAACTTAGTGTTGTGTCTATATTCTTGTTGTATTCTTAATAGGTGTGCTACCATAATTATCATCCTAATAACAGGGGTTCCTATATTCTAGCAGAAGGCTATACTCAAAGAACTATTAGGGAAGTACATGAATCAAGCAGGATACAATTATTCAGATAGAACAGATAGGAGGAAGATGAATAATAGTCAATTGTGGATGAGATCCTATACTCTATTCCAAGGTGCAGGCTTGTTCGGTACAATAACGTAACCGAGACAATATGCTCTCGACCTGCATGGGCTACCACAAAAATATGTCATGCCCCAGTCCCAAAATATGTAGGACTAGGAACACGTAAGCATGCCAGCCGCATGGATATGACAACTCCAATATATGGAAACCAAACTGATACGTACGTTGTAATATGAATATAAAATCCATAAGTGGTATGAATATATGTCACAAGTCACAGGGTACAATCTAAATCTCATCCACATAAAATCAATATAAATGAATAACCAGCATCTATATAACTAGATCTCAACATAAGTATCTAAGGATGATAGTTGGATGGAAACAAATCCACTACCAACTCGAATGTAAGAGCAAATACAAAATAAGTACAACACAGCAACACCATATAAGAATACCAGCTAGCAATCACGGGCTGGAAGAGAGGACATCTACAAAACATATATAACCATCCAAATCTGCGCTCCTGCAAATACTCAAGAACAGATACACCTGGCAGAGGACCAGGTCCTCAGAGGGATGTAACAAGATACAAAAAAGTGAGCCAACTTGAATACAGTAAACATGCATATTATTTGAAAATAAATAAGTACGCTGTACAAGACATCTATATGAATGCAAATGAGGACAACTTTTTAACGTATGAGCAAGGGTAGGTTACTCGATCTACTTCACAACTCACACACCCGTCAATGGATATCAGAAATTGACATACCGAGGGGGTAGCGACCAGCGAGACTCCAGAAATCGACATACCACGGGGGTAGCGACCAGCGCGGCATGCGCCCGTAGTGCGAGTTATATACTACGGTTTACCAGAGTGGTTAAAATCCCATACGCCTAATGATTGTCCTCTCATGATACTAGGTGCCATGTGTGTGTCAACATATCTAATACATAGTAATGACTGAAGAAAAACTACACATGCAAGAAAAATACAGAAATATAATGAATAAACAGAAATATAAATAGCATGCAAAGTACTGTAAACAATTTGGCAAGGTATCTTGCCTGGTCTAAAAAGGATGAAGTCCCAACTCAAGGCGTCGTCTGATCTACCCGTCACATAAATTAAACAAGTTAGGTTACAAAAGTGGGTAAATAGGTTCCTCCATTTAATCTATTTTAATTCTGAATAAAATAACCTAAAATAGTATTTTAATCTTATTATAATCTAATTTTATTGTTAAATCCTAATTTTGTCCAAAGAACTGAATTTTATCAACTCGAGACTCATGTCACGCAAATCGAGACGATCTATTGACCGAAAAGTCAACCGACACAAAATCAACTTTCATGTATGATTTCCTATAGATTTCAGCGTCAAAAACATGCTGGAATTTACGGCTCGTCCGAATTCAAATTCGTTTGGGAATTATGGCACATACAAATTTTGTATTGTGCATCGATGGTTAAATTCTAACCTAGAAGTTCTACAGAATTAACAGTATGTAAATACTTCGAATTAAATTCTGGGAAAAATATATGTCGATGATCTCGACATTAGCTTTCCGAACTTTAAACGGTTCGTGATTCTGATTCCAGGTTCTCCCAAAATTGTGAAAACATCAAAACACGTCTATTTTCGGACATGCTGTGCTCTACGAATTTTCTAGAATTTAATACTAATAATTTAGGAAAACAATTTATATAATCAGAAATCTAACCTCAATATATTTCTAACGCAAGAAACTAGGCCTCGTTTGGAGTCCGGAGCTATGCGCAATGACTTCTGGAAGATGAAGGAACCCTAGATGGCAATTCTCCCAAAATCGGCTCAAGAAAAACCCTAGAAAATAACTTAAACTATTATATATATATAGAGGAGAGAGAGTGAAGCCGCGGCTCGGAAAGCGCCACGTGGCAGCCATCCATGCTGCCCCGCCCAAATTGGACGGTCCAAAACTGACGCGGCTCGGCTCAGCTGAGTCCGAGTCGAACTCTGACTCGGCTCGAGGTCGGCTCGGCTTCACCCCGCGGTCACTGAAAGGCGGGCCCGGCACTGTTCGCTGCGGGAAGCTGACAGGTGGGCCCCATATTTGCTGACTGGGCAGAATTAATTACTTTTTGGGTTTTCTTTTTCAGAAATTAGTTTTTAATTTAGTTTTTCATAATTAACTCAAAATAAATGCTAAAAATAATCAAAAAATTTCCAAAAAATTCTAAAAATATATTTTATTATTTAGAACGTAAAATAAAAGTTTGGGATATTTTTAATTAAGTTTGAACATAAAATAAATTCTTCAAAGTCCTAGAAAATTAGTGTTACTAGTTTTTAATTAACTAAAATTATGAAAAAATCCCAATAATCTAAAATAGCCTAAAAATAATTCTAAATAAATATTTATATAAGTAAATATACTAAGAAATTATTTTCTAATTAACTAAGAGAATACTCTAAATAAATTTAACATCTATAATAAATATAATAATATAAAATATACATAAAATACCTATTTTGGGTGAGGGAGTTTACAATCTACCCAACTTAAAACAATTTTGCCCTCGAAATTAAAATAAGGCATAATTTGTTAAATCCTTCACATTCGTACATAAGGTACGTCAATCGCAATCTTTTCCAAAAATTTAAATAACAAAATCTATTCAAATCTATCGCGATCATTTCAAAATTAAGATAATCATTATTCAAATCAAAATTCAACCTATTGTAATCTCTTCTCACTTTTCCAAATCATCAATATCCAAATTTAAATTGAATCCATATAATATCTTCAAGATTTAAATAACCCATATCAAATTTTACCTCACGATCTCCAACTATCATAATCTCCTTTAGAAGTAATTCGAGTCCAATATTATTCTTATTTTTACTTATAAATTTTTTTGTATTCTTCAACTTTTTAAATTTCATTCACATCCTCAATATTTCAAATAGGTAGTCCAACCATCAAATTTTAATTCTTAATTTAAATCATCAAATTAAAAAATAATTTAAATGCAGTCCACCAATGTTCAAGTCTGAAATTATATATTTATCCTTCAAATTCAAATTGATGATTTTACCTTCAATACTCAAAAATTTAAATTATGTACTTAAGGTATAAATATTGGGTCCTCAATATTAAGATTTTTAAAATTTATTAATCCTCATCATCTTAGTCATTCTTCTAAAATTCTCAAAATTAAATGGCTTGAACCTCTCCCAATCTAATCTTACTCGATCACAATCTAAAAGAAATTCCTCTCGAGTTGCCAATGCACTGCTACCCAACTTAGAATTTACCCATCTATCACAGAAGACTATATACTTTAAGAAAAATATTTCTTAATTTATTTACTCCTGTCATTCAATCCTCAAAACTTTAACGCCGATTATATCATATATGATATATCCTTAATTACGAAAGAATAATCCTCAAGTATGTGATCGGCCTATGGGGTATATCTAGTACTCTCTATGTATCAAACTTATACCTAGCACGAGGTTTCGTCTTTCCGAAATAAGGGAAGACGGAGATCAATAATAAAGAGTTCAAGGGCGAGGTAATAGAATAGAAGTATCGAGATCAAGGCGTTTAAAGAATTCAAATAGGAATTATCAAAGCAGTTGTGGATTGAAGTCCTATTTTGGTAATGCCTATCCACATGCTCGCATCGGTACAATTATGTAACGGATACGATATGCTTAGACATATCTAGAGGGCAAGTTCATTCATCTACTAATCACTAGATATCTCAATCCACGTAAAATAGTTATACGAAGGGCGAACCACGCGCACTATGGTTGATCAGACCGTAGTACACTGATTCTAAAATGTATTAATGTATGCATCCACTAATACATATATAGTGAACAAGCTTGATAAAAGAATAAGCTTGCAAAACTAGGCTATAATAGCGGCATAAGTCAAGGTGGTACAACAATTATAGGTACGCTAGATGATGATGAAAGGAGGTACAAGTCAATTCAAGTTCACAAAAACAAAACAAAAAATAGAATAAGCAATAATAATAAAGACTCTACAAATCTCTATAGTTATCATACAACCTCCTTGTCTATGTCGCTAGTCGACCAAATGGGGGCAAGGACCTCTAAATTCTATTGTCTGAATAAACACTGTCGTCTTATGCTAGCATACAATTAATGTCATTTAGCTAGACTTCAATAATAGGGCAAAAGACTATGTGATACTAGGTTGTGAGGTATGCTACCCAACTTATAACAATTAACTAATACTGTAATTGCCTTAAGGATACCGTAGAACTCCTGTTAAGGTCTACGCGAAGGGGTCTTGGTATTTATTAGGGTATCCTCTTTCATTACATAGGTCATGGTCGTCCTAAGTCTTAATCATAGCGCTCATGGAGCAAGTATCAATAGTAAGGATAGAAGAGTTACTGGCCGTCAAGGGGAAAGGATCTAACTCGTATCGAGGTGGGGGTACATGTTACGTAATTTAAAACTAAGGGATAAGCGCCAGGTCTCAATCTACAAGAATAGCTTAAACCATCAAGTTCTAACTACTAAGCACACAATTTTAAAATTCAAGAGTAACCACCAAAATCCTAGCAAGCTATATATATCCTAACATAGAATAATTTTACTTGGTCTATAATCAGCAGTGTCAGATGGCACGAGTTGAAAGATGAAGAATAGAGGAACAAAATTTGGTCGTCGCACAATTAGCGAACGCTAAGGTCGCAGAGGAACAATATATGAAATTAAAATAGGGGGCTCTATATAGCATCGTGGTTTTCTAAGGAAAAGTGGTATGCTAGTTGCTATGTTCCAGGTATGCTCAAGAGAAACGTTATATTCATTGCTCTTGGCTTCCTAAGGTACTGTCTGCTACTAATAAGACAATGATCTAAGTTTATAGTTCTAATATTATCTCACCATAAGTGTTAGGTCCAGCCCTAATATTTAACCCTGGATTTCTATTGGTTCCTCAATACTAGGGTCAAACACTATGGTCAAACTTCTAACTAACTCTAGTAGTGTCTATACTACTCTCAAGTCCTCATATTACATCAAGGGGTAATGGTAAACCAATTCTAGAGATAAAAAATTCTAGGGTTCACTAGATATTCTAAACTTAGTGTTGTGTCTATATTCTCGTTGTATTCTTAATAGGTGTGCTACCATAATTATCATCCTAATAACAGGGTTTCCTATATTCTAGCAGAAGGCTATACTCAAAGAACTATTAGGGAAGTACAAGAATTAAGCAGGATGCAATTATTCAGATAGAACAGATAGGAGGAAGATGAATAATAGTTAATTGTGGATGAGATCCTATACTCTATTCCAAGGTGCAGGCTTGTTCGGTACAATAACGTAACCGAGACAATATGCTCTCGACCTGCATGGGCTACCACAAAAACATGTCACGCCCCAGTCCCAAAATACGTAGGACTAGGAACACGTAAGCATGCCAGCCGCATGGATATGGCAACTCCAATATATGGAAACCAAACCCATACGTACATTGTAATATGAATATAAAATCCATAAGTGGTATGAATATATGTCACAAGTCACAGGGTAAAATCTAAATCTCATCCACATAAAATCAATATAAATGAATAACCAGCATCTATATAACTAGATCTCAACATAAGTATCTAAGGATGATAGTTGGATAGAAACAAATCCACTACCAACTCGAATGTAAGAGCAAATACAAAATAAGTACAACACAGTAACACCACATAAGAATACCAGCTAGCAATCACGGGCTTGAAGTGAGGACATCCACGAAACATATATAACCATCCAAATCTGCGCTCCTGTAAATACTCAAGAACAGATACACCTGGCAGAGGACCAGGTCCTCAGAGGGACGTAACAAGATACAGAAAAGCGAGCCAACTTGAATACAGTAAACATGCATATTATTTGAAAATAAATAAGTACGCTGTACAAGACATCTATATGAATGCAAATGAGGACAACTTTTTAACGTATGGGCAAGGGTAGGCTACTCGATCTACCTCACAACTCACACACCCGTCAATGGACATCAGAAATTGACATACCGCGGGGGTAGCGACCAGCGAGACTCCAGAAATCGACATACCACGGGGGTAGCGACCAGCGTGGCACACGCCCGTAGTGCGAGCTATATACTACGGTTTACCAGAGTGGTTAAAAGCCCATATGCCTAATGATTGTCCTCTCATGATACTAGGTGCCATGTGTGTGTCAACATATCTAATACATAGTAATGACTGAAAAAAACTACACATGCAAGAAAAATACAGAAATGCAATGAATAAACAGAAATATAAATAGCATGCAAAGTACTGTAAACAATTTGGCAAGGTATCTTACCTGGTCTGAAAAGGATGAAGTCCCAACTCAAGGCGTCGTCCGATCTACCCGTCACATAAATTAAACAAGTTAGGTTACAAAAGTGGGTAAATAGGTTCCTCCATTTAATCTATTTTAATTATGAATAAAATAACCTAAAATAGTATTTTAATCTTATTATAATCTAATTTTATTGTTAAATCCTAATTTTGTCCAAAGAACTGAATTTTATCAACTCGAGACTCATGGCACGCAAATCGAGGCGATTTATTGACCGAAAAGTCAACCGACACAAACTCAACTTTCATGCATAATTTCCTATAGATTTCAACGCCAAAAATATGCTAGAATTTATGGCTCATCCGAATTCAAATTCGTTTGGGAATTATGGCACATACAAATTTTGTATTGTGCATCGATGGTTAAATTCTAACCTAGAAGTTCTACAGAATTAACAGTATGTAAATACTTCGAATTAAATTCTGGGAAAAAATATATGTCGATGATCTCGACATTAGCTTTCCGAAACTTTAAACGGTTCGTGATTCTGATTCCAGGTTCTCCCAAAATTGTAAAAACATCAAAACACGTCTATTTTCGGATATGCTGTGCCCTACGAATTTTCCAAAATTTAATACTAATAATTTAGAAAAAAAATTATATAATCAGAAATCTAACCTCAATATCTTTCTAACGCAAGAAACTAGGTCTCATTTGGAGTCCGGAGCTATGCGCAATGGCTTCTGGAAGATGAAGGAATCCTAGATGGCAATTCTCCCAAAATCGGCTCAAGAAAAACCCTAGAAAATAACTTAAACTATTATATATATATATAGAGGTGAGAGAGTGAAGCTGCGGCTCGAAAAGCGCCACATGACAGCCATCCATGCTGCCCCGCCCAAATCGGACGGTCAAAAACTGACGCGGCTCGGCTCAGCTGAGTCCGAGTCAAACTCTGACTCGGCTCGGCTCGAGGTCGGCTCGGCTTCACCCCGCGGTCACTGACAGGCGGGCCCGGCACTGTTCGCTGCGGGAGGCTGACAGGTGGGCCCCCTGTTTGCTGACTGGACAGAATTAATTACTTTTTGGGTTTTCTTTTTCAGAAATTAGTTTTTAATTTAGTTTTTCATAATTAACTCAAAATAAATGCTAAAAATAATCAGAAAATTCCCAAAAAATTCTAGAAAATATATTTTATTATTTAGAACCCAAAATAAAAGTTTGAGATATTTTTAATTAAGTTTGAACATAAAATAAATTCTTCAAATTCCTAGAAAATTAGTGTTACTAATTTTTAATTAACTAAAAATTATGAAAAAAAATCCAATAATCTAAAATAGCCTAAAAATAATTCTAAATAAATATTTATATAAGTAAATATACTAAAAAATTATTTTCTAATTAACTAAGAGAATACTCTAAATAAATTTAACATCTATAATAAATATAATAATATAAAATATACACAAAATACCTATTTTGGGTGAGGGAGTTTACACATCTACCTAGGGTCATCTCTCATTATCATCCCACGGAGTCTACTCCAGACCTTGAGAATCCTGATGCACCGATTGGCAGTGACCAATACAACCATCAGCAGCTTCAACGTAGTGAGAAGTTAACCTCTAGGCAAAATCTTTCTAAAATGTCAGATAGGCGATCTTTATATGAAAGTGACTTGCTATGTCATTGACGTGGATGTATCCTACAACGTTCTTCTAGGGCATCCTTGGATACACAAATATATTATTGTGCCCTCAACCCTGCACCAGTATTTGAAATATGTCGACACCAAAGGAGTCATCAAAATAGAATTCGCCGACGTAGATCTGTTTAAAGGGATCGAAGCTTATTATTCCAACTCGGTTCTATACAAACAGACCCACCAGGAGGAAACAAGCAACGATGCTGACGACGAAGTCGAAATAAAGTTAACACCCGACGAACCCTTAAAGGTCCATCTCAAAGGACGTACCCCTGACACGTCCGCTCCCCTCATAACTAAACTTTACATAAAGGTGCAAAAACCTCTGGTAGCTTGTCTCCGAAGGCCCGGCCAACCGCCAAAAGAGTATCTAACCACCGTCACTGCTTCTGAGCCCCTGGTAGTAAAACTCCACAGGAAGGCTCCAAAAGCACCATCGGTACTAGTGGCAGACACCGAGGGTAATGAACTCAAAGTCTATATTGTGGCTCATACTGATGTCCCCTCTTTCGATGATGTAATCCCCGATGAGGAAATACTCCACTTCTTGAATAAAGGGATACCTGATGTCATGCACTTGAGTGCTATATATTTCTTTGAGTATGGTCTAGGTCCCTAACTTCATACTCAAATGATCACCACTTACGCAGTAAATCGAATTTGCCTAAATCTAGGCACCTACTTTATAGTTCCAGCAAGAAAGAGGGTGATAAAAATATCATCTTTGGGAAGGTAGAAGATCACCGTAACCTTCTCTCAGAAGAACCACAACCCGAGAATAGAAGAATGCAACTTCACCGCTACAGTACACAAGCCAGGCACATCTTCCAAAAGATGATATATGACCTAAACTGCAACAAAGGCCTAAACTATGGTAAAGGACAACGTCTGCCTCTGCATCACTTTACCCCTATGGGCAAGTCTGAAATATACTATCAACAAACTAGACATGGCTTAGGGTATATCACACAACCAACAACTCCTAAAGACTCAAAAGAGGAAGACAAATTGCATTCTCACTCTTTAGAATCCTACGCTTGGGACTCTGATGCAAGTATTGAAGATATGTTCAAACAAACACTGTCCTTTAACATGGTGTCAGTCTGTCCAGAGGAAGATGACGACCATTCATCTGAGCTCTTTGAAGTAGAACCATGGGCCCAACGCCTATATTTTCTGTGGGAGCCATATTTCGAACAACGAGAACCCCCCATTGTAGACGAAGTATTACAGGTCGATCTGGACGATGAATTCTCCCCCATACCCATCTTTATTAGCAAGAGTCAATCTGGTGAAGATCGTGAATCCCTGGTATAGCTCATAAGGGAATACATTAATGTCTTTTCTTAGAGCTATAAAGATATTTATGGTTTTGACCCTCATATCGCAGTACACAAACTCAATATTCTGTCGAATACTAAGCCAGTGAACCAACAACAATAATAATTTTGTCCAGACATCATGGATGCCATTGAAGCCGAAGTGAATAAGCTGATAGCAAGTAGCTTTATTCACGAAGAGCAACATCTAGATTGGGTAGCAATATCGTTCATGTCATAAAATAGAACGACAAAATCCAAATATGCATAGATTTTCATGATTCAAATGCGGCCTGTCCAAAGGACAAATTTTCTCTTTTAATAACGGATGTGGTAATCGACAACACTTGCGTCTTCAAGTGTATGTCCTTTATGGATGGTTTCTTGAGATATAAAAAGATTAAAATATTTTTGGATGATGAGAAGCACACATCATTTCGAACACCGTTTGGGGTATACTTCTATACTATGATGCCCTTCGGTCTAAAAAATATAGGTACGATATGCCAACAAGCTATGAGCACCATATTTTATGAACATCTATGCAAGACATTAGAGTATTATATTGATGACATCGCTGTCAAGAGCCATTTATGGAATGGTCATCTCCTTAATCTGAAGACGGTATTCGATCTGATGCGAGTCCACCAGCTTAATATGAATTCGACTAAGCCCTTCCTGGAGTCTCCAGTGGTAAGTTCTTAGGTTTCATCATAACTTCAAGGGGTATTCATATAGACCCTGAGAAGACCAAAGAAATCCTTGATATGCATCCGTCGAAGAACCTCTGAGAACTTTGCGTCCTTTAAGGGAGCCTGCCGTACATCAAAAGGTTCATATCAAACCTCACTGGGCGCTTTCAGCCGTTCCCTCACCTCATGAAAAAAGTAGTATCCTTTGTTTGGACGGACGAATAACAATGAGATTTTGACGACATCAAGAAGAATCTCACGAATTCCCCGGTGTTGGTGGCCCCAGTCATGGAAAAACCTTTCTTGCTCTATGTCCGTGCAATGGATCACTCTTAGTACTCTGTTAGCTCAAAAGAGTGATGGTATCCATACAAACCATGTTAAAGAAGGAGTGCCTTGCTTTGATTTTTTTCATCTAATTTTTTTTATTATATGCCGGGCAGACAATCCATGTCATCGCTCGCGTCAATCCCCTCCAGGTGCTCATGGCTAAGCCAGGGGCGTTGAACTCTCGCCTATCCATATAGGAAATACTGTTGTCACTATACTACATGTTATGTGTCCCACAAAAGAAAGTTAAAAGTCAATAATTGGCCGATTTCCTGGTCACTTATCCGGTGCTAGAAATATTGAAGCTCTATGATGAGATCCCAGATGAAGTGTTAGAGTCTAACACGACAAAATAAGAGTCTGTTTGGTGAATGTTCTTTGATGGTTTTTTAAGAACAGGGCCCAAGGGAAATATTGTTGCTGAAGTAGGGGTAGTATTGATTTCTTCCAATAACCTGGCTATCCAA
This sequence comes from Iris macrosiphon, assembly GCA_036927795.1. Lineage (NCBI taxonomy): Eukaryota > Viridiplantae > Streptophyta > Magnoliopsida > Asparagales > Iridaceae > Iris > Iris macrosiphon. The sequence goes on from JAYESA010000011.1 coordinate 149,120,128, forward strand.
CGCGCTTATTCACTCACGGAGTCGTATTTCAACAATGTAGCAGAATACAACACTCTTATTATTGGGCTCCAACTACCCAAAAGATGGGGATGGAATATCTAGAGGCCTATGGTGACTCCAAGCTGATAGTCAGTCAGGTCCAAGGCAAGTAAGAGGTCTGACATGAAAACTTAATCCCTTACCACCAAGTCATGACCGACATTATTTCTACTTTCGCTGGATTCTTTATAGAGCACGTGCCATGACTGCAAAATATTGAGGCCGACACTCTTGCTGGTCTCGAAGCTTCCTTGGCAGTCTCGATAAAAATCCATCAATTGATCACAATGATTGGTGAAGAACTGGTCTACCTGAGAAATAACCTCTATATGTGTCTGAGCTACTCAATGAAGACATACATTAATGCCAAAGATTGGAGGTTCCCTTTCATAGACTACGCAGTCTAAGGAATCCTTCCAGACGACTCGATGGAACCCACTTCCGTTAAGATTCGCTCCCTCCGATTTAATTATGATCCATCTACTAAGATATTGTACCTTCGTTTGTATGATGGGCTCATGCTACGGTGCATATCAGACGCAAAATTGAAGCAAGCACTTCGTGAAGCCCACAATGGTGTTGGTAGTGCACACCAACCTGACCCTATGCTGCAGGATCATCTCCAGCGTATGGGTTAGTAATGGCTGACAATGGTAGCAGATGCCATCGACTATACAAGAAAGTACATAATGTGTCAAATCCATACAGACTTCATCCACCAACCTGCATAATTCTTGCACCCAACTGTAGCATCTTGGTCATTTAAAGCGTAGGGAATGGAATTATCGGACCGATCAGCCCTCCGTCGTCCAAAGGGCATCGGTTCATCTTGGACATAATTGATTACTTCTCCAAGTACACAGAAGCCGTAATACTCGCCAAAGTAAAAACATCAGACATGATCAGCTTTATCAAACATCATATTATATATCAATTCAGACTACCTCGAACGATCATCGATATATAGTATTTATATTTTAATAATCCCTAGCGAGTTTTTGTCCCCCAAGATTTATTGTAAAAGTTATTATCTATGTTCAAGAGTCCTGAATAAGCAATAGCTAAGGATCCTCTAAAGTTCACCAGTGGAGTAGTCCTCGGGTCAACCAACACACTCTCGTTGAGACCACCTCAGAATCAACTCCCTCAGGCGCTAGTTCACGTCCATACTACCTCTGAACTATAGCCTTGATATTCTTTTCCCGTAAAGTTGGTATCTTATCATGTTCACATTGCCTCTAAATAGGATACTCCTAGCAGAATTATATGTTTTTCACGTCCATACTACCTCTGAGCAAACATCTGTATTGACTATCGACTGCCACGTCCCTAATACTTCTGATAATGGCTGTCATATGAACTTATCATCCGTACTTAACTTTAAGTACGCCAGGGATGATAAGTCCACAAAATCTATTACGTCCATATCACCTCTTATAGGGTTTCGCCTAAAACTTATTGTTTATACTCAATTGTATAATAAATAATAAGTCCACTAAATACCCCTACTGGGATGTCCCCAATAACTACGATATTATGCTATGTTCACGTCACCTCTAGTATAATATTCGTATTCACAAAGAGGTTCTGGAAAGGAAAAAGACTTTTTATTTATCATGAACACATATGATAGAAATCTATTATATTTAATATTTTTGTTGATATTTAAGATCATGAGTACATGTGATGGAAATGACTACATTCATCACTTTCTCCATCAAGAGGCCACTCCGTGCTTTTTCTGGTATCGATGCAAGTGAATCCGACATCAGAACTCAATGCACTCTGGGTCATCCCTCCTTATTGCAAACCTTAGTATATAGAAAAGAATCCATACGGATGGAGAGCAAGGGAGAGGAGGATCAGGCACTCTTCAGCCATGTAGGAAGACTAAAGACAGGGAATGGCAATCAATCCAAATTTCGTAATCAGCAACGCAGGCTCCCGACCGATGGCAGGCCGCATAAAAGAAAGAAATACAGCTAGCATGCTGCCTAAACAGGGTGAACTCCACTCAAGACGACAAAAGTTCATCCTTGTCACTTGGATCAGTTATTGACGAACTTACGCATAAGGTTGACATCTCTTCGAACGACGGGTTCTATAATATCCTTCCATGCTCCATAGTGGGCGACACGATGGGAGATATAGCCTGCACTAAGAAAGCATGCAGGAGTCTCAACGATGATTATAGAAGGGCGCATTTTGCTATAACTGCCACATGAGGCACCCTAACCGGGCATAGGACAGAGTGGTTAAAGATAGCTAAGTATGTGCGCATATTCTATATAAATTTTTATCCATACAGCAAAACTATATGATAGGTATATGCGCATGTTCTAGATGATTCCTCATCCATGCAATAAAAATATGGTCCTCACATGTTCTAGATGATTCCTCATCTATAGGACAGAATGATGGTCCGTGCATGTCCTATATGAGTTCTCATCCATGTGGCTAAAATTTTGTGCATATATTAGATAATTTTTCATCCATGCAGCAAGACCGTGCACTTGTGTCCCGGTGTCTTTGGGAGCATGATACGAGGACTGAGACTCTCCCCTACCTCCAAATGGAAGAACAATATTAGGGGGCCATGGATCAACTCTGCCCTTGTTAAACTCCTTGACATAAGAAATAACGCCCGTCGACATTCTCATAAAGTAAGAATAAGAAGAAGTACAAAGTTCTATCTCCTCCCCCAGTGATCTATTTATAGGCCCAAGGACGTGTGAGGAGATCGAGACAATGAACCTGACAATTATGAGGATAAACCTCAAAACTTAGGCCCACAAATGGCTGATAGGGCATGGCGCCTTGATTTGCATGACCTACATTTATCTTCTTGGTAACTGATACTTTAAAACTCGTATCAAGTGATGACTCAGAATCCTATGAAATTTGCTCAAAGATCGAGGCACCTTTAATTTAATAAAGATATGACAGCTTGGCATACTCGTCTATGTGACGTCAAGCTCATGAGATAAGTGGTCCATGCGGCTAAAGGATCTTCTGTCTATGCTTCTTGTTCAAAGTATTCCAAACTTGTCTAAGTTTGAAAACTTTGAAGGGGGTCTTATAGAAGCATGGATAAAAACCCAAAAACATGAGCTTATATTACAAGTCACATGTAGCCAAACATTTATGCGATATGAAGCGCATGTGGCACCTAAGGAAGCATGCGACAGGGAGCTTAGACGCATACAAGATTGACCCATGATGTCACTTCTATCAGTCACCACATTAATGACATTAGTAGCATTTAGTGACTATGAACACCTCAAATTCTATGCTGACAATGAATGCCAGTGCTTATGTCACCATCATAATTACCTTTGTCTGTATATAAATATGCAGTGCCACGTGTACACACGATAAAATTCCATGTGGCAACATCTCTATGCGTTATAATCTCCATAAGACATAACCTTTTTACGATTGAGTGTTCAAGCAACCCAGCCTTCATGCGACCCAGTCTCCATACAGATCAGTCTCCATATGGCCCAGTCTCCATGGGACCAAATCTTTCTGTTATAACTGACGAGAGTTCCTCGATAATCGGTGTGGGCCACATATCAAGTTGACCAAGTCACGCACACAACAGGCCAAGATCTTATTAACAGCCAATCGTAACCACTACCACGTGGTAGCCCAACCGTGACATGTGCTCACAGTTGCAGCTGAATTAAATTAAGAATGACCTTAGGGCAGCCCAAAAGACATGCACGCATAGCCGGTCAGTATAATTTGCTATAAATAGCAGGAAGGCATTCCCACACAAAGACGTACAGTAAGACATAGAGAAAATATACTCAGGTGCCCAGTTGTTGTCTTTCGTGCTAGTGAGCCAGAGATCTAGCAAGTTCCTTTATCGTCGGACAGTCAACGGAGTAAAAGAATTTGCTGCGATACTCGATCTCCATTATCACACTTCTCAGAATCTTAATTGTATTTAGATTTCTTGTTTAAGGACTCTTTGTACTCTTTATTTTTAATATACAAAACTGAGTTAACACAACTTATTTTTGTAACGGAACAATGTGTCATAGCTTAGGTCCATAGCCTATCGTCATGTAGTAACCCAACCCTACAACCAAACAATGACAAGAGTTAAACCACTACTCCATAATAGTCTGTCCCTAGCCTACTAGCATGTGATATAACAAAAATATAATAGATTTAATGAGCGACCAATCATCATATATCTTATTATGTGATATCTAGGTTACTCCAATGATGCAATATATAGGGATCCACAAATTATATAATGTCGAACAGGGACTGGCCAAACCATACACATATACAGGAGTATAAAAAGTATGTTGCAGTTTCTCGTAAGGCCACCAGGCTAAATATGATTAGTACGATTCCATACTCCTGTCGGGTAGATATTGGCTTAGTGTAATAATAATAATAGTCAGATACTGTACTCCATTAAGGTGAATGATATATGGTATCAAATAGATAGCTCGCACTACACGATCTCGAGATCTTATTCCCTCTCAATAACTCTACTAGTTTTCAGCTATTTAATTAGCCACACAATTATATGCAATCTCTTGTCATGGTCACGCAATCACCCTCCCTAGATGTTATACCACAATACGAGTACGCTAAGTGTAAATTTGTATTAGTTTTCAAGGATTTCAATCTAGATTCATCCTAAGCATAATACAACAATCAAATATACATCCTAACCATGCTACTATAATTAACCAACTACAAGGGCGTATGTATAGGAATAATAAATATACTAAAATATAACAGTCATTAGATAGCACCATAGTGCATAGGACCACTATCACCTCGGCACGATAACAAGAATATAGTTGCACGGATACAGGTAGTCGTGTTAGAATACACGGATAATCAGTCAGTCAATCAGTCAGATCATTATATCCATAATCCTTGATTCACAAGGTAGCATGTATATTAGGTCGGGAATATAGTCACTAAATACTGTACTATCTAGTCACGAATAATAATAGGGTCTACAGGTTCACAGGTAATCCATAATCACAGACTTGGCAGTTAAAGAGGTTCATAGTTCTCAAGATAGAATATCATGTATAACCTATAAAAGGCTAGAAATCAACAGACAATAATACTAGAGTATAGTGGGAAATCACTGGGATATCATACAAAAAAATAGGAAGTCATTCGGTATACTAAACTTGGTAAACTGGGAGTGGGTATCAGTCCAGGATACCGGTGGCATACCGGTGGTGGTGTACCGGTAGTATGTCGATGGAGTTCAATTCCGAGAGGGCAATTATTTGGGCTCATAAACGGTATACCAACGGTATATCGCCTAAAAGTTAATGCATATAAAACGCTTAAGATCAGAATTTTTGGGGCCAAATCAAGTCCAAATTTCTTCTATTACTATTCTAACATATTATAATGCTAGGGGTGCATTTTCAAAAAATATTTATGACTAGGCTTGAAGGAGAAAACCTAAGTATCACAAGGATTAAACCAATATTACTATGGTATCTTAAATAGAAACCCTAAAAAACCATTCTAAGTCAAATTAAAGCCAAAACCAAATATAAAAGCAATAATTCATGGAATCATAGCTTAATAAATATAAAATAAGAAAACTAAACATATACATCTATAAAAAAATGCAAGAAAATTAGTTTTCAATCACTCTTTACGAGATGTACTTACCTAAGGTTTAGCTTCCAAGCCTAGCTTCTACTCCACCACCAAGGGGGATTCATAAATCACACCTTAGATCTCAAGATCTAGTTTCTAGGGATCAACTCTTAGCAAGAGAAAGGAGAAGTGGAGAGTAGAAATAAAGAAGAAAAGAAAAAAAAATTGAGAGTTTTAATGAAGTGGGGAGTGATCCTTATCCATTGATCATTCCAAGTCACCAATATATACCTCCAACCATGCATGTCAGCCATACAAAGAAACCAAGAAACTAATGGATACAAAAGGAGCCTCAAGTTAGTAGTATTGACTGGATAGGTCAGGACCTGACGATATACTAGCGGTATACTATATTATACTAGCGGTATACCACGATATACTGGTCTGGTGGACATTTTCCATTTTAGGGAATTATATGGTGCTTCGTCCTATGAACAGGTCCTAGTATGGGTCTATGGCAATGCTAATAGATAATTTATGAGTATAAGGTAATCTTATGCATAATTATCTTGTATATAAAACCAAAATCTCGAATATAGGTTCATAACTCAGTTAATTAGTTTATCCTATCGATCACTCTATGGACGATCGACTAGTATGGTCAATGAACTACCATATGAAACCAAATAACAAGATACTCAATAAGATATACCAATATACTAATATATATAGGTATGAACAATACGTGCAGGATATTGTATTCATACAAGTTACAAGAACACAAAATATAGGATATATAAACTAGTACATGCACTAAAACATATATCAGAAATGGGGAGTAACAACACTACCCTCATTAGAAAAATTCTATCCTCGGAATTTCAATTAAGGCCAAGCTAGAATAATTAGGACAATCAATCAATTAATATACAACCACACACACACACATACACACACGGAGAAAGCTCATCCATACATGGCTATCGATCAATACTAGAGATACGATACGAAGGCATAAGGAGAAATACCTCTAGAGATAAATAAATATGGATATATGGATCTGATATCATCCTCATACTCCCTTGATGATTGATGTCCCTAATTAACACGACCAAGACTAATTGTCTAATTCTTGAGCACCTTCTCTCTCTGTTCTAAAATAGTTACAGGTTGTTCCTCATAGAATAAGTCGTTACCAACGGCTAGCTCTGAATAGTCTGGGATTTGGCTCAGATCTAGAACATACCTATGCAACTGAGATACATAAACCATATCATGTACCTCACAAAGCAAAAAATGGAAGGGCAAGATGATAAGCGACATCTCCTACCTGCTAGAGAATATCAAATGAACCAATGTATCGCAGACTAAGCTTTCCTCTAACCCCAAATCTGATCACTCCTCGGGGGTTGTAAAACCCGTCCTAAAATATTTATTTTAATTAATTAATATTTAATTATTGTCACAATTGACTACGATATCATTCTGGGGATGGATTGGCTTGACGCTTTCTCGGCCACCATTGATTGCGCTAAAAAGAAAGCCGTATTTCGTCTACCTGGTGAGACTGAATTTTGTTACATGTACAGTCCAGCATCGAGAGCGTCGAATGCCTGTATGATAATTTCTACAATGTCTGCACGGTAGATGATACATTCTGGCTGTAAAGGGTACTTGGCGTCCGTTTAAGACACTGAGCGAGATTGTGCAAACATAGAGTCTACTTCCGTTGTGGCACAATTTCCTGATGTATTTTCAGAAGAGTTGTCCAGCATGCCGCCCGACCGAGAGATAGAGTTCACCATTGACATATTTCCATAGACTCGACCAATTTCTAAAGCTCCATATTGAATGGTCCCTACCGAACTAAAAGCTAAAGGTCCAACTCCATGAATTGCCTGATAGAGGGTATATCGTTCGAACGTATCTTCGTAGGGCACACCTATATTGTTCGTGAATAAAAAAGATGGCTAGATACTGCTTTTTATAGACTATAGCGAATTGAATAAGACCGCTGTTCGAAATAAGTACCCCTTTCCATGATCGATGACCTCTTTGATCAATTACAAGGTGTGACAGTATTTTCAAAAATTGATCTTCGTTGGGGTCATCATCAGCTCAAGATCAAGCCAGAGGACGTGCCAAAGTCATCCTTTCACAGTCATTACGGCCACTATGAGTTCTTGGTAATGCCATTCGGACTGACTAATGCCCTTGTTACCTTCATGGACTTAATGAATCATGTGTTTTGGTCGTATCTCGACAAGTTTGTAGTAGTTTTCATTGATGATATCTTGGTATATTCGAAGAATAGGGAGGTACATAAAAAGTACTTGTGGACCGTGCTACAAATTCTTCGGTACAACAAGCTATACGCAAAATTGAGCAAGTGAAAGTTTCGAATGAGTAGTGTATCTTTCCTTGGGCACATCATTTATGCTAAAAGCATTTCAGTCGATCGTAAGAAAGTTGAATCCATCGTCAAGTGGAAGTGACCTTCATCCGTCAGTAAAATTCGAAGCTTCCTCGGGTTAGCGGGCTACTACAGGCGGTTTGTTAAAGAATTTTCCAAGTTAGCATCACCTCTAACTCGCCTCACTCAGAAGGGAGTCGCATTTGAGTAGTCCTCTAATTGTGAAGCTTTATTTGAAGAGTTAAAGTAGCACCTCACCTCAGCTCCAATACATGCACTACCATTAGAGACCTCAGAATTCTAAATAATCAGCGACGCATCAGGTCAGGTCTTGGGGTGCGTAATCATGCAGCAGGATAAAGTGATGGCCTAAACATCAAGACAAATGAAGAAACATGAGAAAAATAATCCTACACAAGACCAAAAACTAAAAATAATTGTGTTCGCACTAAAATTATGGCAACACTACCTCTATTGAGTGTCTTACCGAATTTACCCTTAACATAAAAGCCTGAAGTACCTATTCACCCAAATGGACCTTAATCTCTGACAATGACATTGTTTAGAATTGAGTAAAGACTATGAATTGATAATTGACTACACACCTGGCAAAAGAAATATTATAGCAGATTCATTGAGTCGAGTGTTTGAGGGATCCTTGTTCGTCAATCGCCGGTTACAAAGAGACTTGGAGGCAATGGGCATTGTACTTTGAATTTGATATCGTGATGTGCAAGTTCCTTCGATTAGCTTTGTACCCAACCTGATAGAGAGGGTCATGTCTACTTAGAGGGACAACCTATTCTTGAAGAAAATGTGCGAGCAGATTCTAGCAAAAAAAGTGAAGGAATTTACAGTGGACGATAATGGAGTATTGCGGGTGAAGTAAAAGCTCTGTATCCCTTACGACACAGAACTAAAAAAGGATATCCTTGCAAAAGATCACTATTCAGCCTACACATTCTATCCTGAGAGTACTGTCACTCCTCGTTCCCGATATACGTACTTGAAACGTATTATTCTTGCTTGCATGATAATTAGGTTGCATATCATAGAGATTAGACCCATTCTTTGGTTTAATTTGGATCATGAGTTTATTAAGAGGACAGGACTTGGTCATGGTTTGAACCATGGTTCACCCAAACCTACCTATATATATATATAAGCCAAACTCTTCTCTCTCTCTCTCTCTCTCTCTCTCTCTTTATTCTTCTATTTCTTTTCTCTCTCTTAGGTTCTCCCTCCCTCCATAGGCAAGTATATCTTGCATGAGTAATAGAGAAACCTTCCATATTATTAGTCTATTATATTTATTATGTGATTCTAAGCATATTTAATACTTAGAGTTTTTGGTTTTGATGGATATAATTTAGTAGATCTACATTTCTAACTTAGGGTTTTCATGGATTCCTGGAATTTTTTTGGTTTTGATCTATTAAAACTTGTTATTTCCAAAAATTAGTTGTTCTATATGTTAGAGCTTTTTATTTTATGCATTTTGGCTTTTGAATCACCTTATTGGGAGTAAAAATGGAGTTTTTATGGCCAAAAAAAGTTTTCAGCATTTTTTACATCATCTGAGGAAGAAGAACAGTGTTCTATCCACTTTTTCATCAAAAGTGTGCCAGATCCATATTTTAGCCAAAAGTGCGCCAGATCCACTTTTAAGCCCAAAGTGTGCCAGATCCACTTTTTAATCAAAAGTGTGCCAGATCCACTTTTTAGCCAAAAGTGCGCCAAATCCACGTTTTCATCAAAAGTACGTTAGATCTATTTTTTAGCCAAAAGTGTGCCAGATCGACTTTTTATCAAAATGTGACAAATCTTGATTTTGGAATTTTTCATTTGGACTTGTGGTCTCATGTGTTGATATTAGAAATTGCAAGTGTATATGGATTAGGTGTAACTTTGTGCTAGAATTAACCATGTATTAGACCCAACCATGTGAAGACTTAGACCGTGCGCCAATTGGCTATATTAACCTTGCGTATGACATGACCATGTGCTAGAACTAACTATACGCCTGACGCAATCATGTGAACTAAGATCCTATGAAGAACTAGACTATGTGATAAGTGACTCACCAGCCATGTGCATTAAATGAGCTACATGTACAAGTGATAATGATTCATGTAACCAACTTATAAGCTTAGTAATTGGACTCGAATACTATATTCGTGCTTGTAAAATTATTACATGCTAAGTTTTCTAGATCTAAATGTGCACTGAGGTGCGACATAATTCGCTTGTTCAGGAATAGATGCTTCCTTCCGTGCCCGTGTTAAGTAATTTCATGTTTATATTGTGCATCGAGAATGCCTCCTATAACTCGTGAATACGTGATACTATATATATATATTTTCAGCACGGACATCATATATGAGTCAAGTACCAAAGCGTGGGCAGGATATTAATTTCTGAATGTTGCATACATGCTCGGATGAATCTAAGAATGAACTTCTGATCCTGACATGGATTCGTATCTAGCGTGCCCGTACTCTATACGACATCTTAAGAAAAATTCTCATGCGGCTACATCTTGAGATTTTAATGAAATATAGGATTAAATTCAGTAACAAAAATCTATAGATCATGGGGAGGGAAAGGTATCCCGAGATCATGCCAACGAACCTTCCGGTATTGTGCTAGCAACCACACATACTGTATATCATCCGCCTTAGTGGAGTACAGTATCTGACTATTATTAATATGATAAGTCATTTTCTTCCTATAGGAGAACTGAAACCACTAATACCGTTATCTAGCGCAGTTGCCCTATAGGAAACTGGTATAATTCGTGAAGTGCATGTATAATAATTTATTGACTCGGTTAGCACATATTCGACGATGGCGTGATCTGAGAATGCCTACTATGCATTATTTCTAGGTTAGCCCTAGACTCCACAATATCAAGCCGTACAATTGATTAGCCGTTTATAATAAACGAACTTGTTTGTGATTGTATTATTCTATTTTAGACTAGGGACATGGACGACCATAGTGTGATGGTTCGATTCAACCATTTTTCTTGTTTGGTTGTAGGGTTGGGCCATTGCGCTAGGATAGGCTGTGGGCCAAAACTATATATATATATATATATATATATATACCTATTTATTGCCTTGGATTATTTTGTTTCTCCGTTTGTGCCTCATTTGTGGTACTTGTTATTTGGGGTCTAACCCCACTGGTTTTGCATGGCGCACACCAAGAATATGGCCATAGAGGATAAAGAGTAGATTTTCTTCTTTCCTGTTTGTCATTGTACATTTTACTCTTTTTGGCATTTAGCCAACGACACCTACTAGTCGACAATTTCTGGACATTAGTTTTCCTTATATGATTGTATTCAATCAGACTGTAATTGATTACGGTCATGTACTTTTGTACTCATCTAGCTCCTTATTTTGTACAGCTAATTCTTAGAACATTTTGATGGAGCATTTAGGATATCTTATTTCTTTATCATATATGCTATATTCTTACTGTTTCTTGTTTGATTGATTGAGACATAGATATTTGTGTGACCCTAAGTGACTTGATTGTAGCATACACCCCTTGTCTTGTTACAGTCGTGATCATCGTACAATGCATAGTATCTTGTACGGGATAGTTGACCATGTCTGTCTCCGTATTCTGGTACAGGGGAATGACAAAGTTTTAGTGGTGGCCCAGGCAGATCTTTTTTTTAAACTTATGGGGTGTCATGGTCATAGGAGTCTCAATCAAACATGATCCTTCTTAAATTTTTTGAATTTGTCCTCTTCGATACTCACCTTGAATTATCCAGTTGGTTGCTTTCTTGCTCCTTATCGTCATGCACTTGATGTTTCTTGTGCTCTTATTTAGGGTTTTTCCTTCCCCAGATGATACAGCGACAAGAGAGACATAATTGCTAGTAGAATAAGATCTTGTAGAACCCCAGCCAGGTATTCAAGTTGATCCTATGATCGATGCGACATAGCAACAGGCTCCAGATATTCCCGTATCCCAGTTGTACCAACACTAATTGATACCCCAGCCTTGTTAGAGATTATTCAGGGAATGTTGGCTATCCAACAGCCCCAGATGGGGGTACAACAACAACAGTAGCATCAACAGCTTCAGTAGCAAGAATAGAACGTCCGGTTGAACCAAGGGTTGCAGACGTCCTCAGAACGAGGCAGAAGAACAGATTATGGGGTATATGTTAGATTTTACAAACTGAAGCCCAGATATTTCGATGGTATGGAGGATGCCATTACAACATATGATTGGCTCAAGGATATTGAGACCATCTTGGCAGCGCCTAAGGTTTCAATTGAGAAACAGATTGATCAGGTCCACTTACAACTTTAGGATCTTGAAAGGGATTGGTGGTCCTCATTAGAGTAGGATTAAGGTGCCCTATTTTATGAGACAGTTTCAGGACCCTATTCGGGCTAAATACTTTAGAGTTGTGGCACAGTATAAAGTGCATTAGAGATTTGTCAATCTTAAACAGGCTAGTAGGACTGTGGATGGCTATGCCGCAGAGTTTTGCAGGCTGAACAGCTTTGCTCCAACTGGGGTGGCAACAAAATTGGAGAGGACAATAAGGTTCCAACAAGGAATTTACTTGGAAATCTTATACATGGTAGAGGTACACGACTACCAGACTTTTGAGATAATATTGATAGTGGCCAAGAGGGTTGAGCTTACCTACCAGAAGATGGCATCGAGAAAAGTAGACTGGAAGAGGCCTCATGGACATAGCAGTAAGCGAGGACCAGTACCACAAACAGCAGCACCATCCCCTAGAATTTACATTCATGATATCGCACAGAGGAGAACAGTGACATCGATAATGATAGCACCAACTCAGTAGCAAAGCCAATACAGTAGCAACAACAACAACAATAACGTCGGGGAGCACCGACATGTTGCACGTATTATGGCAAGGGAGGGTTGTCATGACCCCCATCCGAAATAAGGGCATGAGTAGTGAACAACGTCCAGCCTATGTCAGATCATCGACGATAGAACATTGTCTGGATTAATATAACTATCAATACATCTCACACAATATATGAAAGAGTACCTGTCATGCTACATCAACTCCAAAAGGAGGAACAATATGGCATATGATAATGGCAAATAATACTCAATCATAATATAAAACTAAAGGAGGATAAAAGCACGATATAGAATAAAAAAGAGAAAAATAAGAGTCATAATACATCCACAAGTCCAAAACCACTAGTCTAGACATAGTAACTCCTACAGTAATATATACATACCATGAGACTAGAAATAAGACTAATACAATATCCAAAAATATAAAACTGGGCCTCCTCGGTCATTGGTACTAGGTTTTCCTGCTCTAAGGGAAAATCCCCTAATAGCTCAATATCTTATCGCCCGTAATAAGTGGGACACTGCTCCATAAGCCAATCATCTAAAAAATATATCCAATCAAGATTGGAGCAAAGTACAAAACTCTGAAAGCAGTTCCAAATATATGGTATAACATATATAACAAATAATAAAAAAGAATACAAGATAACTAGCAATAGAAAATAATAATGAACTAGAGTGAACATGTAATGTACTAGAAAGTAAAGAACATGCAATAGAGAATAACTGCAAGTAAAGAAAAGATAACACTAGCTAATCTGTCTTGGAGTACAAGTTCACTATATGATTGGTTTGGGTTGAATACAAATATAATATGGTAACTCAATTACACGTGTGATATATAATCGACATGTACATGAATACACTCGGGCTTGATCACATAACAAACTCCTACTCTCCCACCCCCAACCAATAATCATGGATCCAATCACGATATGTTACGAACACGAATATAAGTACATTGAATATGAGCAGTATGTGAACATGAAGTATACAATAATCAATACCCAATAAATACAATAAAATAGATGTGAAGAAGTAACCGCTGAACACGGTAAGGAGATAATATCTCCTTACATGATCTATATAGTACCAGTCCGTATAGCCACGGTGTCAGAATCAAGTAACAGTTCTAGAACATGTTATATATCCACTATTATGACTGAAAACTAACAGAGAGATATACTCTCTGGTCCTGAGAAAAGGTGTCTCTCGATGCCCAAGCAGGTGTCATATAATCCAATTTAGGAACATTATATCAATTTGGTGTAAAGGAGAAAATAATTAAAAAAATGCATTAACATGCTTCTAGGTCCATTCTAGATCTACTGGTCTATAATGGTCATTAACTTGTCAATAATAGCTTGTTATAACTATACTAGATCATTACTCTATGGTACGCTCTATACTTAGTTAATACCTACACTAGCTAGTTACACCTTAGACTAGCTACTAATATACTATCAGCTAACTGACACTACATAAAATACTAACTGGACACGGACTAACACAACAATTAGCTGAGAACTAATACTACTACTACTACTACTCTATCACTAATATTATCATTAATACTAAGATCTAACTGCTACCACTATTAACTAATAAACATTCTAAGCTAACTAATTGACATTAATAACTGGCCCTAACTAACTGTAAATCACTAACTAATCTCCCTTCCATACCAACTAACTGATACACTATACTACTTAACCTTAAACTCTAACTGATAATAATATGTCCGATACTCTACTAATTAATTCCCCAAATACGCTGATACTCATCCTTGACTAACCTCATAACTCTAGCATGTTGTGTTAAGGCTATATTTGCTCTTAAGAAGTGCAGGAGTACACTTGCACTGTTGTGACTGATGATACTTCTATTGTTCTCATGCAATTGACTTTCCCCTTCACTTATTCATGTTCACAGTTGTCACTCCCCATTCCCGATATACGTATTTAGAACGTATTTTTATTTTTACCATAGTTGAATGTGCATGAAGACTAGACCCATTGTTTGGTTTAACCTTGCTCATGGTTTATTTTGTAGGTTGGTTCATCTCATGAGACCCTTTGGTTCAACCCTCAAATCCTACCATATATAACTAAATATTTTCTCTCTCTCTCTCTTCACTTCTTCATTACTTCCTCATTCTTTAGCATTCTCTGCACATTTCATAGACAAGTAGACCTTGCATGAGAAATGGAGAAATCCTCCATATTATTGTTCTATTATGTTTATTATATATTTTAAGCACTTTTAGCTCTTGGAGTTTTTTGTTTTGATTGATGGATTAGAGTAGATCTATATTTCTAAACTTAGAACTTTATGGGTTTCATGAGATTTTTTTGGTTTTGATCTAGTAAACTTGTGTCTTTAAAAACTAGTTTTGCAACATAATAGAGCTTTCAATTTAGAGCATTTTGGCTTTTGGTTCACCGGATTTGGACTTAAATGAGGTTTTATGAACAAAACAATATTTTAGTTTTTGGAGATTTTCCACCATGGCTGAACCTGTTGTTGGAGAAGATGAAGTCTTTATGCGCCCAACGAGCTATGCGGCTGAGAATGCCATGTGGACCGAGAGGCTTATGCGGCCTAAAATTTTATCGTATACTGATAGAATGCGTCCATCTTATTAGACACATGACTGTTGATTTGCACAGTGTCCTTGAACACCTTGTGCTTTCACTCACTGAACGAATAAATTTTTTGCTAAGTCCTAGAGAACTCCATGCGGCAGAGAACTTCATGTAGCATTGAACCCCATGCGGCACCGACACTCATGCGGCCTGGAGAGCATGCGGCCCCTATTTCTTGGGCGCATGGCTCTGAACCATTGGCACTTATTTCCTTAGTTTTATCTTTTCTTCCTGACATACTTTATGGCTTGTCACATCAGTCACTTAGTGTCACATCTCTGACACTTTATTTATTGTCTGTCACTTACTTGTCCCTAGGAGTAGACCTTAACCCCGAGTATGCATCCAAGTGGTTTATGCGGCATGACTTCATACGGCATGACTTTATGCGACATGACTTTATGCGGCCTGACTTCTTATGCAGCGAGGATTGTTATGCGGTATGACTTCATGCAGCTTAGAGACCCATCCGGCCTTGTTTGTTTTGACTGAATATTTTCTTAATTCATGTGACCCAATATATAATTGGTAAATAGACTCGAATATTATATCCGTGCTGATACTACTATTGCCTCATTTTTATTTATGATTTAATGTGCGCCAAGGAGCGATATATCATGTCACGTGTTAAGTGATTATATTTGGGTTGTGCATCAAAAATGCCTCCAAATCCTTGAATGTGTGATATTATAAATATATACATTGCTTTCTCAGTATGGAAATAATAAGCGAGTCAACTACTAAAGCGTGGCTAGGATATTGATTGTATGAATATTGCATAGAAGCTCGGGTGAATCCAGATTTGACTTCAATGGATTCCTACCTAGCGTGCCAGTACTTTATAAGACATCTTAAGGAAAATTCTCATGTGACCACGTCTTAAGATTTTAAATACAGCATAGGACTAATTAAGTAACTAAAAGTGGTAGTAATATTTTGAGGAAACGGTATCCCAACATTATGCCAACGAACCTTCCCACAGAGATTCACTCTAAGTGCACTGTGGGTTGGCTACCACAGATACGATATATCATCTGCCTTAGTAGAGTGCAGTATTTGACTTATTATTTTGCTGAGCCACTGTTTCAATATAGGAACACTGGAACCGCTAATATCGTATTTTTAGCACAGTGGTCCTATGGGGGACTGGTGCATTCTTCAAGTGCTTGTTTTATTATATTGGTTCAGTTAGCTCATGTTCGACACTGGCGTGATCTAAGGATACTTATTATGTATTATTCTGAGATAACCTCGAACTCCATAAATTAGCAAGTCGTACAAATGATATGACCAATTTAGGGAGAAATAAAATTGGTTGTGATTGTATTTATTCAGCTAGTAGCCTAGGAAAGTGGAATGTCATTGTGTGATAGTTCAACCTTTGTCCTTGTTTGGTTGTAGGGTTGGGCCTTTGCTCTAGGATATGCCATGGACCTATGTTATGACATTGAACCTATGTATTATTATATATTTGCCTTAGATTTTTGTTTCTCTATTTCGTGCTTCCTTTGTGTTACTTGCTATTTGAGGTCTAACCCCACTGGTTTTGCATGGCCAGGTTTCAAGCTAGCACATGAGGATCCAGCGTTCTTTTTCCATACTCATGGAGCACACCAGGAATATGGTCACAGGGGATAGCAGGTGAGTTTTTTTCTTCCCGGCTCATTTTTCACATTTACTTATTTTTGGCGTTTAGCCACCGGCACCTATTAGCCGGATCGTCTGGACATTAGTTTTTCTTCCATTATTGTATTAAATTAGACTGAAGCTGATCACTGTCATGTACTTTTGTTACTCTTCCAGCTTCTTATTTTGCATAGATGGACTCTAGAATATTTTATGAAAGTATTTAGGATATCTTATTACTTATCATATATGCTTTATACGTACTATTTCTTGTTTAAATGATTGAGACATAGAAGTTCTTGACCATAGAAGACTTGATTGTAGAATGCATCCCCTTATCTTATACAGCCGTGATCACCGTACAATGTATAGTACCTTGAACAGGGTAGTCGGCCATGTCCGTCTCTGTATTCCAGTACTGGGGCATGACAACAGTCTTCCACAAATACTCCAACGTATATACACCTAGATATTCATGTATATGCACTGGTGCTATAGGAGTCAGGTATCACTCCATACCACACTGCTCCAGGTAACTTCTTACCCCACGATACACACACACTGTGCATGCCCTCTCATCCTCCTTTTCTACTGCCTGTGCATCCAGGATCCATAATTTGCTGCTATTGTTGTGACCTTATTCACCAGTTGCTACTGCTTTTAAATGTTGTTACTTTTATTGCTTGCTCAGGCCTGAAACAGACTCGTGTCTCCTTCCTTCTCAAGCTCCACAACAAACCTACCATACTTCCATATACACATTGGTACAAGCCTTAGTATCAGTCCATAATCCCACACTCTGTTACACTCAAACTCCCAACACTTAATCCTTATTATTGGAATAAAATCAGGTCACATTTCCTTTACTTGAGCATCACTCTCACACCACACTCACACAAGACACTCATATACCCCCACCACCTATTCACTACTACTGCTACTGCTACTGCTGTTACTTGATTTCCTTTAGCACATACATAAAGACACACTCACTCACAGAAATATAAGTGTATATATATATATATATATATATATATATATATATATATATATACACACACAAATATTCTATATACTAATGTAGCTATGTGCACTAGTGTGCATACTTGAGAAACTTATGATACGTGTCCAAATGAAGAACCAATATCAATTATAATAATAAATCAAAAGTAACTTGCTACAATGAGAATTGAGAAATAATTGCACAAAACACCCAAATTAAGCTCCGTATCACACTATATCGTGATACAACCTACTCGTATCTAATTGTGGACACGTACCTTATCCCACAACCCTGATCTAAGTCTAATTAGATCTAATTGGTCTCGTGAGACACAATTGATGTATCAATCTCGTAATTCTCCTAAATTGTATACAAAAACCTATGTAGAAATATCAATTCTTAATAATTAGACCTAAAACTTCATCATATAGGTAGTCCTATGTCATTGGGGTATTTCTACGAGTCAAATACATGATTTGGAAGCTAGAATGAAAATAAATTCATAATTTATCAATTGGGAGATAGATTCCTATTAAAAAGTACATTAGACATGATTCGGACACGATCTCTCCACCAAAGCTCCTTCTTCTTGTGATTCTTGCTACTCCAAGCTCTAAAGCTCCTTGAGAGATAAAAATAAGGGAGAATGCAAATGAATTGATGGTGAATTAATGGAGGGATAAAGTGAATTGGGGATCAAAAATATTAGGGATCTAAAATAAATGCATAAATAAAGAGGAGAGAGAGAGAGAAGAGGTTTAAATATAGCCGACCTCCTCTACCCCTTATCCGAGTCACAAGCAATGTCCAAGTTACCCCTCTCTAACTAATTATGAATAGGATTAAGGGAGGGCTAATTTGGAAAGCTTATAATCTAATACAAATTAGTCTAATCCTCCTAATTAATTTGTGATAATGGGTCTATTGGCTTGGTCCATGTTGGGCTAACAAATTTGTTATGATAAGCCAATTTGGGTTCACAAGTATCTATTCTAACAAGCCCACTAACTATAATTAAATAATACTATAATAATCATTAATCACTAGGAATAATAGATATTCAAAATGGTCAAAATATTCTCATTTAGAAAAGTGGGGGTGACAAGCCTACCTTTATTAGAAAATTTTTGTTCTCGAAATTTAAGGAATAAACCAACTATAATAAGCAATCGTAACAAGCAAGAAAGAATTATACCTCACATCTCAAACATGTAAGGATATCGCTCGTGCATCACGGCTTCTCATTCTCAGGTGGACTCCCCTGGAGAGTGATCTCTCCACGCGACGCGTACCAAAGGAATCATCTTGTTATGCTACACCTTCTCTCTGCGATCTAGAATCTCTATCGGCTGCTCTGGGTAGCTGAAGTCGGACTCACCTCGATCTTCGAGTAATTCAATACATGGCTAGGATCTTTCATGTACCATCTCAGCTGCGACACGTAAAACACGTTATGCACTTCCTGTAGTGCAGATGATAAGTCTAGTCTGTAGGCCACTGTACCGACCCTCTAAAGGATACAAAAAGGTCAAATATATCGTGGACTAAGATTTCTGCCTCCACCAAAACAAATCATGCCCCATGTCGAATAAATTGTCAAGAATACCAGATCGCCAACCTAGCATAAACATATCCTTAGCACTCTATCTAAAACAAGTAATCACAAACAATAAAAATAACATATACCTCAAACTCCAAAGGTCTCCGATGGCTATCGGCCCAATATCGATGTATGTCCTATATCACCCGCAGTCTATCTCTGATAAAATTCACCTTCTTAGCTGCATCCACGACCATCTATAGTCCCAATAAGGCTCTCTCACCGACATCATTCTAAGATAATGGAATGCGTCATCTCCATCCATACAATACCTTAAATGGTAAAATCTCTATATTGGCCTAGTAGCTGTTGTTATAAGCAAAATCTACCAAGTAAAGGTGATCCTCCCAAGAGCCTCCAAAATCTAAAATACAGGTGCATAGCATATCCTTGAGAGTCTAGTTCTCTCTGATTGCCCATCTATCTGGGGGTGGTATACGGTATTAAGCTTAAGTTAGGTGCCCAAGATAGCCTACAAACTCCTCCAGAAGTGGAATGTTAAACGACTATCCCGATCCGAGACTATGCTCATAAGAACTCTATGCAATCTGACTATCTGCCGCACATACAACTCCGTGAGCTTCTCCATAGATGTACCCACTTTGAATGGCAAAAATTGGGGCAATTTGGTCAACATGTCTACGATGACCCAAATTGCGTCTTTTCTTCCTGGAGAACACGAAAGCTCTGAAATAAAATCCATCGTCACATACTCCCATTTTTACTCTGGAATGGGTAAATGCTGAAGCAATCCACCTGGCCTCTACTTCTCTGCATTTATTTACTGACATACCAAGTATCTAGATACGAAGCTCGCCACCTCCTGCTTCATACAATACCACCAAATATGCTCTCTCATGTCTTTATATATCTTGTTTGTACCTGGACGCATAGAGTACTGAGATTAATGCCTCTTGAAGAACCTCCTCGTACAATGCTCCACTCGACACACACAATCGGGTATCGTGCCGCAATGATCCATCCTCTACAATACGGAAGTCCTCTGCAAATTACATCTGGACCTGCACTATAATGCTCCTTAGAGACTCATCCTCGAACTGTGCAGCTCTGATCCAGTCCATCAACTCTGACTATACCTGAAGTTTCCACATCTGTGTCACAATTCCAGGAACTAGCACCTCAATACCCAAGCTATCAAGATCGGCTAATAAATGTCTATCCCTTGTCAAGTATATACCCTTTGGATACCTGCTCAAGGCATCAGCGACTACGTTGGCCTTCCCTGGATAGTACTGCAATGATATGTCGAAGTCCTTCATCAACTCCAACCACCGCCTCTGCCTCCTATTTAGCTCTTTCTGTGTGAACACATACTTCAAGCTCTTGTGGTTTATAAATATATTCATACACTCTCCATACAAGTAGTGTTTCCACGGCTTTAGAACAAAAATGACTGCTGCAACTCCAAGTCATAGGTAGGATAATTCTTTTCATACGAGCAAAATTGCCTAGATGCATAGGCAATCACCTTCCAATTCTGCTGTAATACATATCCTAAACTCTTACCCGAAGCATCACTGTATATGGAAAATCCTCATGTCCCTTATCATAATGTCAACACTGGAGCTGTAGTCAACCTCTTCTTCAGCTCATCAAAAGTGGCTTAACACTCCTCAGTCCAGACGAACTCCACATCCTTCCTGGTCAGCCTAGTCATCGGCTCTGCAAACTTGAAAAAGTCCTGAACAAATCTTCGGTAATAGATTTTAAATCTAAAAAAGCTCATGATCTCTACCACTAAACTCGAAATAGACCATAACTCAACTGCTGATATCTTTTTTGGGTCTACTGAGATTGTCTCATGTAATTACGGCATGAGAAATTCAACCTTATCAAGGAAGAACTCACACTTTAAAATCTTGCCATACAACTTCTCCTTCCTGGGGGTCTCCAGAATTATCCTCAGGTGCTTCTTATGCTCCTCTGGGGTCTTCGAATATACCAATATATCATCAATGAAGACCACAACAAACTGATCCAGATACTGATAAAACACCTTATTCACCAGGTTCATGATTACCGTCAGGGCATTGGTAAACCCAAACGATATCATCAAGAACTCAAACTGCCTATAACGAGTCCTGAAAACTATCTTCAGAATATTTTTCTTCTTCACTTTCACCTGGTAGTACCCCGATCTTAAGTCTATCTTGGAGAATATATTTGCTCCGCTCAAATAATCAAACATATCATCAATACACATATGTACTAACCCATCCTTCTTTGGTACACATAATACCAGAGCACCCTATGATGATAAAATAGAGCAGACGAAGCCCTTATCCTGTAACTCATCCACCTGCTTTTTTAACTCTACCACTTCGCTGTTGTTCATCCTATTGACGTATTGTGATATTGGCTCTGCGCCTGAAACTAAATCTATAAAGAACTCCACATCTCGGTCTGGTAGCAACCCCGACAACTCCTCCGAAAAGATGACCATATACTCTATAATCAATGGATGTGGCAGCTCCTGCTCTTCCACTATAGATCTACATAAGTCTTCCTTGCTCTACTCTGCTGCTTCTCTGATGAACTCAAACTCTGGATCTCTTGTTGTCTAAAATAAAATTATGCCTCTACGATAATTGATACTAGCATGGTGCCTACTCAACCAATCCATTCCGAGTAATATGTCATAGCCCGGAAGTAGCATTACGAGTAAAAATGCGCTCAACTCTCGGCCTCTCAAAGAAACTCTTCGATCCTTAAAAATATCACTGACCAGGATAATGCCACTCCCAGTCGTGATCTTGCAAGTCCTCGCCAACGGTTCATTCTTAAGATGATGATTCAAAGAAGAAGATATAGATACGAAATAATGTGAAGCACCAAAATTAAATAAAGCATGAGCTGAAAAAGAATCAAGATAGACTAAACCTAAAATAATATCTCTAATTGGCTCTTTCTCCTCCTTGACGATCAAGGCGAAAGCTCACCCTTGCTGTGCACCTCTCTGTTATTGCTGGTGCTGTATGAACCTTTATTGTTGTGTCAATAATGGAGGTCCTCTTTACTGTCCCGCTGGTGGTCTCGCGGGTGTTCTCTGTGCCTGGGCCCCGCCCTGAGCTGGACAAGCTGGATCCTTAGGATAAGCCCTCAACTGGTGTTCTCCTGATCCGCAGAATAAATACTGGCCCAATCTCATCTTGTACGGATCTTATCCATATCCTGACTTCTTGCAGAAAGGGGAAGGAATAGCTGGCTGAGCTAGCCTCTGAATCTTGTGTGCCTGCTGCACTGGCGCTCTAGTTGGTGCGGGAAACAGCTACCTCGGTTGTTGGTAGTATCTCTTATGCTGCTGAAAGTGAGGCTGCTTTGTTGGCCCCGTACTACTACTAGCTCCTGAGGGATCCCTCATCCTCTTGGAGCCAAGCTCCAAATTATCCTCTGCCTGTTGTGCCTGTGCTAGGATATCCTTAAATATAGTAGTACGATAACCGCTAGTATGGGATTTGATCTTCCTGTTCAAACCCTTTCTAAACTTTTGGGCCTTCCCTCAAAGATTTTATCCCTCCATAAAGTGACACAATCTACAAAACTCTGCCGCATACTCATCCACTGTCATACTCCATGGACGAGGTATTGAAATTGGCTCTCTAGAGATATCAGAGCCACATCCGGGAAGAAATTTTCCTTGAAAAACTCTTTAAAAGCTTCCAAGTAATTCCCGGCACTGAGATCCTGGGGTCCGTCCTGAACTAAGTCAATGCGATGTCAAACATCATGCTCCATGTTGCCTCTACCTGTAGGCTATCTGGAATTTGTGCCAGCTGCAGGTTTCTCTTAATGTCTTCTATCCAATCATTAACATAAATAATCTACTCGATGCCTTTAAAGTCCTTCGGCCCTATCCTCTTGAAGTCTATGATAGTCCCCAGCCTCGGCTGTAGCATGGTAAACTGAGGTGGAGCTACCTGTAGCTGGATTAAGGCAACTCTCTCGACTTCGTCGAGTACAAGCTGGTAGGCATTCTCAATGCCCTACCTCATAATCTCTGACTGGCGCTGTTGGGCTTTTGCCTGGACCCGTTGTGCCTCCATCATCTGCTGAAAGAGTGCAAATACTTGAGTCGGATCAACTGCTGATGGTAGAGGTAGAAGCTTCTCTGAAGCTGTAGGCACTACCTTCTGGACTGGAGGTGGAGCACCCCGAAAGCTACTGCGAAAGCGCCCACCTAAATCGGTGAAGTGGCCCTCTAAGCTGAAACTGATAGAGCAGTAGCTGCTGCTGCCCTCCTTGGAGACGGTGTAGTGACCGATCTCGCTGACACTGCGCCTGAGCGCTGGGATCGCATCTTCGACGGCATCCTGAAGACAACTTGAAATAAAGGAATCAATATTGAGTAAAATATGATATTATCAAAGAAGGACATAATTATTCAAAGTAAAGCAAGCATTCAAGTAGATAAAGACAGCAACCAGATATTTAAAAATATTTTCTAGTTGTGATTGAGTATACTCTCATCCTACATTACATATCCTATAGCAGGCTAGTAGTAGTACTCTAATACTCTAATTCTGAGCACTACTACGATATCGTACTAATTATGACTCTTGACCTGCATGGGCCACCACTAAAAATATGTCATAACCCGCACCTAGAATAAGGGTACGAGTAGTGAACAACGTCAGCCTACGCCACAGCATCGACGGTAGAACCCTGTCTGGATCAATATAACTATCTACATATCTCATACAATATATAAAGGGGTACCTGTCTTTCTACC
The DNA here is from genome assembly GCA_036927795.1 of Iris macrosiphon. Lineage (NCBI taxonomy): Eukaryota > Viridiplantae > Streptophyta > Magnoliopsida > Asparagales > Iridaceae > Iris > Iris macrosiphon. Next base: position 149,144,680 of record JAYESA010000011.1, read on the forward strand.
TCAACTCCAAAAGGAGGAACAATGTGGCATATGATAATGGTAAATAATACTCAATCACAATATAAAACTAAAAGAGGATAAAAGCACGATATAGAATAAAAGAGAGAAAAATAAGAGTCACAAGACATCCACAAGTCCAAAACCATAAGTCTAGACATACCCACTCCTAAAATAATATATACATGCCATGAGACTAGAAATAAGACTAATACAATATCCAAAAAATATAAAATTAGGCCTCCTCGGTCACTGGCACTAGGTTCACCTATTCTAGGGGAGAATCCCCTAATGGCTCACCATTATCTGGCCCGTAATAAGTGGGACACTGCTCCACAAGCCAATCATCTGAAAAATATATCCAATCAGGATTGGAGCGAAGTATAAAACTCTTAAAGCAATTCTAAATACATGGTAGAGTATATATGAGAAATAATAGAAAAGAATACAAGATAACTAGCAATAAAAAATGATAATAAACTAGAGTGAACAAACAATATACTAGAAAGTAAAGAACAGGCAATAGAGAATAACTACAAGTAAGAAAAAAATTACACTAGCTAATGTGCCTTGGAGTATAAGTTTATTATGTGATCGGTTTAGGTTGAACACGAATATAATATGGTAACTCGATTACACATGTGATATATAATTGATATGTACACGAATACACTTAGGCTTGATCGTATAACCAACTCCTACTCCCCCAACCCCAACCAATACTCATGGATTCAATCACGATACGTTACGAATACGAATATAAGCACACTGAATACGAGCAGTATGTAAATACGAAGTATACGATAATCAATACCTGATACATATGATGAAATACATGTAAAGGAGTACCCGATATGTCACTGTCACTTTTCCAACTAAAGGTAGTTTGGTAATTGGGCATGAGTATTTTTATTTTAGGATTATTATATTAAATATTGTGTATATTGTAAATATTATTTTTTATATTATTTATTTATTGTTAGATGTTAGATTTATTTTGGACTTGTATTAGTGGACCTAAATAGTTTAGTTTAGATAGATGGACCAACATTTGATTCTAGTTAGAATTGAGCCCAATATAAGCCCATTCTTTAGGAGGATAAATTAATTAGTGAAACCAATTAGACTAGAACCTTTTCTCCTTAATTATTTCTTTATGACAATCCCCAAGGGATATTTTTGACAATTCATAGTAGCTTAGAGGAGGGGCAAGGGCCGGCCACCATAGGGGTAGAGAGACTCTCTCTCTCCTCTCATTTGTCATTCCAAATCTAGATATAGAATTTTTTTTCTCTTCCAATTTCTTTATTTCCACACCAATTTCTACTCAAATTTCTTTCCAATTCTTTTCCTATTCTTTATTGGAGGCTATTAGAATAAGGATCTACAAGGAGGATTAATGATCACAAGTTGGAGGCTCTTTTCACCCAATTTAGGAATTTTATTAG